>CM075809.1:18029776-18374752 GCA_037975025.1 Excoecaria agallocha
GACATCGGATGGCCACCAAAATCAAGGATTCGAAGCACTATGTATACTTATCTGTAAGCTAAAATTGAAGGGCAATAAGTGAATCACTATGGTCATAAATGTGCTCCAAGTCAAAACAACAAAGAAAAAGTTTTGTAGGCTCTCTGTGATGCAGGACTTGTACAAATTGGTACTGACATCAGTGCTACGAACAACATTTTGAGATTTTATTGTTCTCCAGATGCTAATTGACAGTAGAATCAATGCTGCTATTCAATGCAAAAGTCTAGAGATTGTGAGTTGTTTCAATTATTAGAAAATTTTAGATTTTCCCTTCTCTTTAAGAGTCATACCCAGGGTCCTGCTAGGATTAAATCTGGTTTATAATCGCACCAGTCTCCAAAGAGTCCAAAGAGAACAACATTACGAGAGTCATATATATATATATATGAAAAATTCGGCTAAGAGACACTGGTCTATAACACAAATATATGAAAAAATTAGGCTAAGAGTCACCAGTCTATAACACAAAATTGATCACGAACAGGAAACTAAAGAGATGAGGTACCAAACAGCTTTTAGACCTTTATAAGCAATGGTATCTATTGGCAACTAGCAGAAATAGATTTGCTGAAAGCATTGAAGCTTATAGGTCAATGAAATTCCATTAAACATGCTAATTTCTTAAATTGTTCTTGCTTTACATAACTCATAAAAGTAAAAATCATCCATCAATAAATCAGATAAAATCAACTTCAGGCTTCACCACATTATTTTAATCAATGTAACACAAATGAGTATTGTAAGATGGTTTTCTGAAGAAGCAAGAGAAGATGAGGCCTGTGAATTTCGTATTAAGAAGAAGGACAAATTTCACTGTCCAAGTATCCTAACTTCATCATTGTAAACACTTAGAATGTAGTTTTGCATAAATATCTAGTAGATTGATAGTTCTGTAAAAGCACTGGGAGGAGTTACATCATTAAGAGTTTACTGAAGTATATAATTCCTCGAACCTATGTTTGGACGGATGTAATTTGGGAGATTTGAGAGCAAGTAAATTGAATTTCCCCTCTTTACAGTGTTTGGATAACTAGTCATAGAAGGAAACAAAAGGAAAAGGAGGAAAACTAAAGTTTCAAATCTACTCTATATCCTTGCAATTATTGCCTCCCAAAATGATGGGAAAGTAGAGTGAACTGATTAAATCTCTTATTTCTCTTCTTTAATTATAGGAGAGAAATTTAATTTCCCTTCTATTATGTTTAAGGTAACCAACAATAGAAAGTAAATTAGAGTGTATCTCTTTTATTTTCTTCTCATTTCCTTCACCAAAAGTAAATCAAATTTCTCTTGCAGCATTTGGGATCTAAACAAAGGCTCAAGTTCAAACAAAGGCAATTCTCTAGCAAGAAACCAATAGAAAATGCCTTCGGGCTGAGGGCAGCGGCATTTTCCACATGCAAATTATTGAAAAATGTGAAACTAAGCTGCAATGCTGCATAAAATAGCTATGAACCTTTAAATCCAACTTTATCTTTTGCAAAGAAAGGACTAGAGAGCTTACTTCTGACTTTCAAGAACCGGAACACGTGCAAGAACAAACTCACAGAACAGCTCCAATATCTCATAAGCAGCCCATATATTTTGTTCTCGTATCACATGCTCAACCTAACATAGAAGATAAAGTGCAACAGAAGGGAGGGAAAAAAAGGGATCAAATTAGCAAAACAAAAACCCTGGTCAAGCATTTCACTAAAATGATCAAACTGAAAGAGTACCCGAATTCGAGCTATTGCTGCTTGGCCAGCCTGCAAAAATTGTGCTATTTCCTTGCGCATATGTTTCAGCTGCAAATCTCTCTTATTTTGCAACAATTTTATGCGTGAGATTGCCAACGTTAAGCATGTTTTGCTGCAAAAGCCAATTAACAAAACAAAATTCACACACTCTATACAAGGAGAAGGGGAAAAAAACATACTGATTCCAAAGAACCTAAAACTAAAATTTGGTTAGAGCATCCACTGTAATACATTGAAAGAAAAAAAAAAAAAAAGTGGACATCAATTTGATGTCAATTACACGAAATTGTCCGCAAAAATTATGCCAATAATTACATTTTTCAGCTAAACTATGAGCTGGACAGAACCCATAAACCAAAATCTATAATTGGACATCTCTTAATAGAGAGACTCTCTTCTCAACACTAAACACAAAAACATTGAGTATCAAGCAGCCTACTATAAGTTGACCAACAGAGATTTAGAAATCGAAACCCATAATCAAATCTTAACAACAATTCAGCCTAATTACGGAAAAAACAAAAAGAAAAGAAAAAACTAGGAAGAAATTTACAAGGAAGAGAAAAATAAATACAAGGAGAATAGAGCTAACGTAAGAGAGAAATGACGATACCATTTAGTACCAAAAACGCCTCTGTTGAAGAGTTGATTTAAGAGTGACATTGTTTTTCAACCTGAAAGCAGAGTTACAGATTCTTATCCAAATTAAGATTTAGCCTCTTCTCCGATCGATCGTCCTTGCGTTTAAGAACATTACCTTAACTCTTTTCATCTGTTTTTATATTTCTTTCTTGGGGCGACTTTTTATATGATCTTCATTGTTAAACGCCTCTTTCTGTATTTTTTTTTATTTATTTTTTAATCCAATTTTTAATTAAGCAAGTTGATTTTTACCCCTAAATTTGGAGATTAGAAATAACAATATCAGTAATTTTCTGGTTGCAGACATTTCCAAATTATAACTGGTATTGCTGGGGTTACATGAAATTAAATACTTAAATTTTTTATCATTGATTCATACTTATATTTGTTAAATTGATTCAGATAAAAAAATTTTAAAATAAAATTATAATTATTTTCAGATAAAAATATAGAATATTCAAGATAAAATTAAAAAATATTTCAAAAATTTTTTAATTATTTTTTAAAATTTTTGTAATAAATTAAAAATATATATTTTTTTATTTTTTTATTTTTTTATCTAACTATATCAAGATATGTATATTTTAATTTTATATAAAAATATGTATATTTTAATTTTTTAAAATATAAATAATTAATTTTTTTTTGTAAAATTTACTTTTTTTAACGAAGCTTGCAAGAGTTAAAAAAGTTGAAATAACCGTTAATGATTTGTCGTGTTGTAAAAAAAATTAGAGAATATGACAGCCAATTGAAATGATGTGATAGTATTATAAAATCAAAAATCAACAAAAAATATTAATTTCTTATGTTTTCAATTTTTGTTGATTTTACTATGCATCTAGAACATATACTTACATAGCATTTTAAATGTTGCGTCAATACAATTGAATATAATGTAATATAATTTCTTAAAAACAGCATAAATTTATAAATAAATTTTTATTTACCATTTGTAAATTTAACAAATGATGAATGGATTATTGTGTTCAAATAAATTATGAAATTAAATTCAAATATTTTTTATGCATATTAAACTTAGTGCCATCTCATACTCTATCTTATAATTTTTAATCTATCCTAAAATATAAGACGCTTGTTATTTTTAACCTATTGTTAATTTGTAAATTATCTGTAGTGCCTTATTTAATTTCTCAATAATTAACAAATTTGCATTTGATTCCTTATACCATTTGCAAGTAAAACTTAAAATAATGTGATATTTAATACGCATGATTTTACCTCTCTATTATATACTTTAATTAAATTTAAATTTTTGTCGCACCTATTATCTATTATCTGAAAAAATGTCTAAATTATCATTTGATAAACCTGATAGTTCTAAGCCCATCTTAGAACAAGAAGAATTCTCTAGCCTAAGCTTATATCCCTTATTTGATCCAAACGTGAAGATATTGAATGGACAGGGGAATTGAAAAAATAAGGCAGCCCGATCAACCTGTCAGAACTCGGTCTTCAACAAGTCATTGACACACACTACCATTCCATCCATCTGTGACTCAGTTTCACATCGCCAAAAATCTACTCTGACATACTGATAGACCACTTAAGTGATTCTTGATATCTCCTATAAATACCAAGCCTCCTCTCAGGTACGACAGGTTGAACTCTCTTAATCTTTCTTTTTTCTTTGTACTCTCCTAATCTAGGTATCCCTGACTTGAGCTTCGGATTGCTAATGCCAAGTCTGCCGAGCAAACTCCTTCTTTCTTTGTAAGACTCACTCTTGCCTTGACCGAACGATTATCATGGGAATAATCACTTCAACACGACCTCTGCTCGACTCCCACTAAATGGCCATCTCTTATTAAATCTCCGAATTTATCATTTGGTGCTTTCATTGAGAGCATTTCAGTTAGCAAAAGATAAAATTTTATTTATTGATCACTTCTAAAAGCAACTTATACATCGATTTTCAATCGGGAAATGTAGTAATGAATACATCAATTCGTGCTCTGATTGGGAATAATCAATCAGGAAAGTTTTTAACTTTATACCAATCATCCTAATTGGGGTTGAGTTATCTAGATCGGAAAAAAATCGATCGGACTATAATTCGTCAATCTTATAATCGAGATCATCCTAGGCCGTTACATATACACAAGAAGTCAATTTCTAAGGTTTTTTAGAAAATGTACCTTTTGTGTATCCTCTCGCCATAGGATCTCTGCTAAGCTTGGCTATGTCTGAAATATCTCGGGCTGCTCGTCGAAGTTGTGAGCCTACTCTTAGGGCCTTTTTCACCTTTGATTTTGCATCAACGCATTCTTTTTGTTAGTTGAGTGTGATTGATCCCTTTGTGTGTCTAAGGGTTCCATCAACCAAACGGCTATAAACACTAGACACGACTTGTGTTACGCCTTGCCTCCCTTATCTTTTGATTACCGGAAGGGGGTGTGCTATTTACTAACTAGAGAAGTGCTGTAAACTTCGTGTATCGGTGTTTGCCATCGAAAGGGAGGGGCATCATACCTTCTGCTCGGGTTGATGAACTTTTGATTTTTTTGTTTGCTTGAAGTAGTTCCAATTCCCCTTCCCACACCCCTTTTGATAAGAGAACATTAAGAAGTTTATACGCCAGTGTATAATGTCACAGAAGAAAGATATTTCATTTTCCTTTGGACCTGGCACATGTCATTTCATTTTTCTTTGGTCCTAGAGTTTTCTTTTCTCCAATTTGAATTCCTTGAATTTTAATACTCTTTTCGAAGGCTAGTATTTATTTTGTGGTAGTGTTGCAGCCAATGCCTGGAGTCTCTCTATGTGGCATCAAAGATTTGCATAGAACTTGTTGATTTGGTCATGCAGGGTCACGACTAACAGTCCAAAGGGAGTCCTCAGGGCTTTTCTCATCTATCAGTAGGCTTAAATCTTCTTTAATCATACATCACAACTATGCAATCGGGAAAAGTACTCCTCTGCTTATTCAAAATTGAAATTTGGGGAAACTCGCTACATCTATTACTCATTATTTCAATCGAGGATTTTAGAAATCATTAACATGATTAGTTGCTCTTATTTTCAAGTCAATCATAATCATCAAACAGTAAGCTAAAGGAAGAAAAAATGCTACAAATTAAAAATTAAAATTTTACAAGAGATTCAAGTATAAAAATACATTAGATAATGGAAAATCCTATCCAAAATTCTACTAAATGACTATCTAACACTTTGAGACCACTTCTCATCAACTCAAGTAATGCGCCAATCCTCTTCCTCTTAATCTCAAACCAAGAGCCAAGGTAAATGGAGAACAAAGTACATATTTATAACTATTGTACATCCACAAACCATGGTTCCTAATGGTACAAAATTGAAAGCAGAGAAGGAAATGGAGAAATTGAAGGGGTATAAATGGAGCAAAAGGCAAAATCACCTTTTACCAATAAGTGATATCATGATAAAGAAGAACCTTGGAGAAATAAAATTCATTCATCTTCCTAAAATGGTGAAGAATGAAAAAGTGAGAAGAAAGCTAAAAAATCTATGAGTAAACAAAGAATTCCATTGAAAGATCACGGAGGAAAAATGGAAAGTCCTTAACGTTTCAAAGAAACCAGCCTATTTATAGAGAAAAATAATCTTTAATAATGGCAATTATGCGGCGATCTCCAATAAATAAGGAATCAAAATTGAAGCATCATAAGACTCAAAGAAACCGAATCGTTGCAATAAAAACTCAGGAGACGAAGCGATGAAGAATTAATTGAGGTAGTTATTTGGCATTTCTTCCCAAGCAACACCATCAAAGGACACGTCGATTCAAATGATTGCACTTAATGAGCTAAGATGATGTATTAAATTAGTTAAAACTAGATTATCAGCCCACAGATGACACACGAACTCCTCTCAAAATGTGTGGTTGATAACTCTGCCCCTCCTATTGATCAACTTTTTCCTAATCTGTATATACATATGAGTTGCAAGACTAATGGCTCTATTATCAAAGTGTTCACTTCCTCAATCAATATATACTAGGTGATGGAGCAACAAACCAAAGTTAGACCAAAGAGTTATGCAACACAGCCGGCTCTAAAAATGATAAAAAACAATCCCTTGTGCTAATTAACAAATACCATGTATGCACACAAGCTTCCAATTTCTAATTTATCCTAAATTGAGGAGTCACATTTCTTTTTAACATGCACTTGAAATTCAACAACTATACTCTTAACAAAATCACAAACATTTAGCAATACATCTAAAGTACTAGCAAAGTGTAATGCTTAATGTTAAAAGAAGATGAAAACAACTCTATCAATATGAAAGTTCTAATTACAGGCAAACAAAATGAAAGAACTTTGATTCACATCTAAATTGATCCTCAACATTTTCATTTCAATCATCCCCTTCCTCCTCGACATCTCCTTCTTCAATAGGAAGATTAGGGAACGAGGAAAGATCATCCATGAAACTAAAATCTTGGCTAGGAAAACATCTATCACACTCTTTTGTGTACGACCAATGAGGTCACTTTGAAGATCTCCTAAATGGTCTATCAATTGCTCCCTCTAATCAGCTAATTTCTTTTGCCAAGCTTGATCAGCGAAGCTCAAATTCTCTTTAAGTTCTTTATTGATCGACTCTATCGATTCTACTTTTGCCTAAAGTTCTTTCATCCCTGAGCACAACTAGTTTATGTGGGAAGAATGTTTAGCTTTAATAGCTTCTAAATTTTCTTTCAACTTCTGCTCAGATTGAGTCTTTGCAACAAGTTTCTCCTTCCAAGCAAAGTTTTTGCCATACAATCACATGGCCTTTTACATAAACTGTAAGCGATAGAAGAAAGTAAGGCTTCAAATACTCAAGAAAAATAAAAAAAAAGTATGATACACAAACATCTACTCGGTAAGCATCAAAATTTATCTCGGCTAATTCCTTAGCTGGAGAAATGACTGGACCCATATCGTTCATATCCTTTTCCAACAAAATGCCTTTGCTTAAATTATCTAGCACTTATGAACTATGAATAGAACATCCCTCGCCAAATCTTTGAGTTAACACCTCCTTGAAAGAAATAAACTTGATCGAATGACTCTTTCAATGCAACTTGTTTGGAGGAAACCCATTCAGCAAATGCCTCCACAGTAACTTGGGTAGGAGGGATAACCTCTAACACCTCTTCAAAAGTCTCATCCCTGTAACATCCTCACTTTAATTGGTTGGACGGTTCGATCCTCCCCTCGTGTGACTTTCTCTTTCAAAACTTATAGGTCTTCTTGGCTTGCTCAGAAATATATCTCTTTGTCTCGAGGTTTATAAAAGCTATAAAAAAGAAAAAAAAATATCAAACCACAAGGCACGAACCAGACACTGGTCAAAGGCCGAAATTCAGTTAAAAGCTTTAAATACTCACGTTCATCTAAATCAAAAAATAAAGTCTTCCAACCAATAGGGTTATCTTGTGATCCTCCACATACTTTGTCAACTTTTGAATATCAAAATCATATGTTTGGATGATAGAAGTTGTATCTTTCAACAAAGTAGGCTCTAATAATCGATGTAAACTCACACCAAAGCCTTCTTTTTGCCCGATCAAGAGAAAATTCTTCCTAAACCCTTTGGTCCCTTTCATGGAAGTAGGTAAGGTGAAAAGCCTTCTCTTATTTCTAGAGCCAAAATGATATTCCACCCCTCTCCCACTCAAACAGATAAAAGAAATAAGTAAAAAGTTCAAGAGATAGAATGACTGTAAATTGCCCCTAGAGAATTCTAAAGCAAACGATCGTTCTCTATCCATTCAAATTTAAATATTTGGGTGCAATTCCATAGCCACAGAGAATGCTCTAATCGAAGAGAGGTAAGGGAAACCCCAAACCATTCTTTAGGAAACTCTGGAACCCAATAAACCATTTTGGAGGTTCCCCAAATGGTCTATCCATCATTAGCATGGATAAAAGGCAAGAAAGAAGAGTTATGTCGTCAGGCAATTTGCACTTCTCTCTTAATTCCCTCACTTGAATAGCTTTCAATGTTGTATGCTTTTTACCAGATCCTTGCCCCTATATGAATCTAGGAAAATTGAGGTCAAAAGCTTCATTCGCATTAAACCCACTAGGAATATCATTTAAAGACATCTTTAGAGGAGGAGTAATAAAAAAGAATTCTCTAATTTACGACCAGGAAGCGAACCCTAAAATGTCTAAGAAGGGTCTCGACAGGTTGGAAGACGAAGATGAAGAATCTAAATCTGAAAATAATGGCAATACATCCAAGCAAAGAAAACTTACTTGGCAAAAGTTTACAAAAGAAATCTGATCAAAAGACACTACAGAACCAAAATCTAAAAGCTCAAAAGAACGAAGTGAGAAACTACAAAAAAGAAAAAGAAAATCCTCAAAAAGTATGAAAATGTTCCCTAAATTGGCTGTTTATAATCTTAAGGACTAACCGTTTTGGCAAGATACAAAGAAAATAATAGACAATCTAGCGATGTGGTGACTTATGAATGGGCCTGACAAAAATATGAAACGAACCCAATTTAGTAATGTCCTTCAATGAAGCATCATTTTTATGAAAAACAAAGTAAATTTCAAAATTTCAGGTGCCAAAGACGCCTCAATTTGCAATCCTTTGATCCTCTACAAATCAAAACATCGTGAACTTTCAACATTTCAGGTGCCAAAGATACCTTGATTTGCAATCCTTTAATCCTCTACGGATCGAAATGTAGCGAACTTTTAAAAGTTCAAATGCCAAAGATGCCTCGATTTGGAATCCTTCAATCCTCCACAGATTGAAACTTTGCAAACTTTTAAAATTTCAGGCGCCAAAGATACTGAATTCGTAATACATCGAATCAAAATTTCAAGTGCCAAAGATGCCACAATTAGCAATCCTTCAATCCTCCATGAATCAGAATGTCGTGAACTTTCAAAATTTCAAACGCCAAAGACACTTCAATTCATAATCTTTCGATCTTTCACAGATTGGAACAACACGAGCTTTAAACTTTCAGGACCAAAAAAAGCCTCGATTTGTGATCCTCTAATCTTTCACATATCATTATGATGCGAACCTTCTAAACTATGGGCACAAACATCACCTCACTTCGTACTCCATCAACCCTCCAAGGATCAAAATGTTACTTCCTAGTGCCAGTCACCCAATTTCCCTCGATCTTTAACTGGTCGGGGTAATGTATGAATAACATCACCTATTTTTCAAAAACATTGTTGTTCCTGAAACAATGGGCCCCTCTAAATTTCCATTATACCTTTCAATCTTTATGATAAATTAGAAGACTACGAAGGGGGGGACAAATGATAATTCCTAAATTATCATTTGATAAACCTGATAACTCCAAGCCCATCTTAGAACAAGAGGAATTCTCTAGCCCAAGCCCATATCCCTTATTTGATCTAGATGTGAAGATATCAAATGGGCACGAGAATTAAAAAGATAAGACAGCCTAATCGACCTGTTAGAGCTTGGTTTTCAACAAGTCATTAGCACACACCATCATTCCATCCATCTTTCACTTAGTGTCATATTGCCGGATATCTATTTTGACATACAGATAGACCACTCAAACAGTTCTAGATATCTTCTATAAATACCAAGCCTCTTGTGAGGCATGAGAGGTTGAATTCTTTCAATATCTCTTTTTTCTTTATAGTCTCCCGATCCAAGTATCCCTGACTTAATTTTCAGAATGTTAACGCCTGGTTCACTTAGGCAAGCTTCTTTTTTTTTTTGCAGGACTCACTCTTACCTTGATCAAATGGTCATCATAGGAATAATCACTTTAACATGACCTTTGCTCGACTCCCACTAAATGGCCTATCTCTTATTAAATCTATAGATTTATCACTTATCAATTAATTTATGACAATTTATATTTTTAACTCTAATACATTAATAATTAATATTATTTTTATTTTTACAATATTAATTATACGTGATATAAATAAAGGTTATGATGGATGAATCATATGTAAAATTATATTTTATAATTATAAAAACTAACTTTTTAAATTAAAAGAAAATAAAAGTATTTTTAATATGAATTATGGACAAAAGTAAAATAACTCAATATTTAATTTTTAAATTATAGAAATATAATGTAAAAAAATGTAATAGTTTCGACATTTAAGAATGTGTTTTCCTAGTATTTATGTATTTTAATTTTTTAGAAATTCTACTTCACATTTTTACTTAGCAGTTGGCATTATCCACCTACATGCATGAGTTGATAAACAACAAGAATGCGCACATAAAAAGACACATGTACATGCTAACATTGAATAAAATTATTAATTTCTAATGAAAAATTATTTAGTTACAATAGTAATAAGAAAATAAAATCCTCCTCTTTGAAGTTAAATGAAAATCCTTTCCCCTTCAATGTCTTTCTTTGTTCATTCAGTTAATCTCCCCAAAGGTTATTCAATTTATGGCCTAAAAACCAAAAGGCCATAAAGAAAATATTTTATCAATAAAAAACCTAAATGATATTATTTTTACACTAAATATTATTTTGGCTGAAAAATTAAAAAGGCCATGCTAAAAATTCACATTAGCACCCATATAAAATTGAAACTATCACAGTCCATTTAAGACTATGACGAACACTAAAATTCAAAAAGATTTAAAGTTTCCAGAACCCACAGCAAATGTAAACATTTATAAGCATTCAACAAAAGATGCACATTCATATATAAATTCATAAAGCATAGATATTGATAACACTGCCTAGCTAATAGCCTGGCCTATTTAGCACATGAGCTAAGAAAGCTGAAGGAGAGTGATCAGATTTTTCCTAGCCAAGAGCTCGGATTCACCGAACACAGAAGAGCTCATCAATAGCTCAGTCAATAACTGCAACAATCCCATAATATTTGAAAAAAAAAATAGTTTTCCTCCTCTACTTCTCCCCCAAAATAAGAGAAGTGGGAGGAGTGGCTAAAGCTAGTGGAATGAATGACTCGAAAGCATATAAAAGGGGAGGATCAAGTATGAAACAACTTCTTCTTCTTCTTTTTCCTTTTCTGGAAATAAATTTCTCTATCATCATAATTACTACCTTGACCGTCGGAGGCTCAATAGTCAAAAATTCCACCGATCCTATATTTTTCATATGACTTTCAAGACTATGAAACTCACATTTTGAAGTTGTCATCATTTAGTACGGTGAGCATGGAATATGGACCTTTTTCTAGAGCTTAATCTCATCCCTGCCTCGTCAGAGAACCAAGTTGGCCAAGCAAACCAACCCACTCACCCTGAAACACGAAAATTCCTCCCACAATCCAATGATCCAAGCTCAGCATCCCCCGTTATAGCCATCCCAAACATCTCCAGCATTACCCCACAAGCAACACAGTCTCTGCTAGCCATACTATCAGCCATAGCCGTCTAAGTACCTTAGCCTTTCCAGCTCACACAACCTTACCAACCTCCGTAACCCTCACAACCACCAACCAAAGACCCCTACTCTTTAGTGGTCCCTTTAGCCCGTGGTCCACTATGACTTTCACAACCGAATAGTTTAAATGACTTTTTAAAGATTGTATACTAAAATACCAAAATTGAAACACTCTATAATTCTAAGGCAATTTTCGATCCCTACTCTCCAGAGAAATCATAGCTACTATTTTCCTTAAAATCTGCCTCTCTAACCTACCAAAATACAATGGCAATGCCGATCCCCAAGCTCACATTGACCAATTTCAACATACATGTTGGTGTTAACGGTGGATGATGCCACACTGTACAAGATCTTCTCGTAGACATTGATGAACTCAGCCCAAATCTGGTTTCGCAACCTCCCTGAAACTCTATTAAAAATTTTAAGAAATTTAGCAATATGTTCATTTCAAATTTTATGGCAGCAATCCGACTGAATAAGGTGTTAACCGATCTGAATGAATTCCAGCAGGAGAAGGGAGAACCCCTACGAGCTTATATAGAAAGGTTCAATGTGGTAGAAATAGATATACAAAATCTCAAACTTGAGGTGGCAATTAATGCACTAATCAGAAATACAAGATGCCAGGACTTTAGTGACTCCTTAAGTAAGAAACCCCTTAATGATTTTACCAAGCTCATATCTCAAACTCACATGTATATCTGGATGGATGAGGCCCGACACCTACGTTTTAGTGCATACAAGGATACGGGGCATAGAAAAAAAGAGGGAAGGTGTATAAAAATTAGCTCGGGATAGAGTAAAGGGCAGCCGGAATGACCCCGGACTATATAAAGGAAATAGTTTATTTAACCAAACTTATACGGTTGCCACTCCTGACTTTGAAGATGGGAAGGAAGAAAAATTTGCACCCCTTAATGCTACCAGAAAATAGATCCTAGCCTGGATGAAGCAAAATGGGAAGTCTATTAGCCTAAACTAATGCGAAAAGACCCCAATAGAGACTAAGATCTCTACTATGCCTTTTATAGGGATAAAGGCTATAAAAAAAAAGAGGACTGCAAGCAACTTAAAAGGAAATCGAGCACCTAGTGTGGAAGGGTACCCTATCGCAACTTGTAAAGCAGGAGAATAAGCCAATGAGGCATAGGTCACCCATGCCTCAATAGAACATAAGTTGAGCTAGCTCGAGCAAAAAAGGCCCCTACGAGGCTCATTCACGTGATCGTAGGAGGAGGGCAATACAACTACTCCAAAAAGAAAAAGGCCAAGTAAGTGCTCGCCGTCAAGTCCGGTATACATACCCTCTCACATATCATTCAGTTCTCAATAATTGATGGATCTCGTATTTGCCAACCATATACAGACACATTAGTTGTAGAAGAGATCATCCAAGAGTTCTTGGTCTAATGAATATTGGTAGATACAAGAAGTGCGATCAACTTAATTATGTTGCAGGCATACAAAGCACTTGGGGTGTTGGAGAATCTCTTAGAGGATGTCAACATTCCCCTTATTAGCCTTTCTTGCCAACCTGTCAAAGTGGAAGGTGCAAACCTGCTTATCTAACTGGGAGATAATGCGGTTATTCGAACATGCCGAGCAGATTTCATGATAATCAACATTCTTTTTTTATATAATGTGATTTTTGGCTAGCTTTTTCTACCCACAATCGATGCTTATGTGTCTATGCAGAACTCAATACTTAAGATCCCGACAGCAAAAGGTGTAGCGGTGCTAAGAGAAAACAAAAAAGTAGCTCAGGAAACATATATGACCATGTTAAAAGAGGCCAATCAGGCCCTGCCGCTTCACACAATGGATACTCCGGACAACAAAGATAGAAAAGCTGAGCCAAAAGAAGTATTGCAAGTGGTCGAACTATTCCCAGGGAAGAGCATACAGATGTTAGCCAGTAAGGAAGGTTCAGACAAAGAAGCCCTTATTTCAGTACTCACAGAGTTCATGGATGTGGTTTCTTGGAAGCCATTAGACATTAAGGGCGTATCAAAAGATTTGATAACTCACTCCCTGAACATTGGACCGAAGTGCAAGCTAATTAAGTAGAGAAAGAGGAATCATGCCCCTGAATGTCAATTGACTATGGAGAGAGAGACGAGTACTTTGCTAGAGAACAATTTTATCAAGGAGATATTCTATCCGGACTGGCTGGCCAATGTAGTACTTATAAAGAAAGCTAGTGGAAAGTGGCCAATGTGTGTAAACTTCATCGATTTAAACAAAGCATGCCCAAAAGAAAACTTACCCCCTACCAAATATAGATTTCTTGATAGAATCCACAGCTAGTTTCAAAGAATATACATTTATGGATGCATCGGCAGGCTATCATCAGATTCCAATGAATTTGATGGATGAAGAAAAGACTGTCTTCATCACTCATTGAGGTATTTATTGCTATCATTTTATGCCCTTCGAATTGAAAAATACAAGTGCCACTTACCAGAGGTTGATGACTAGACTCTTTGCCAACCAGTTGGGAAGAAATATGGAGATCTATATAGATGACATGATTGTCAAAAGCAGAACATTAGTGGAACTACCACCAAACTCAGGGAAACTTTCCTCACTCTTAGGAAGGTGGGCCTCAATCTGAACCCAGAGAAGTGTGCCTTTGGCATACATTCTAAAAATTTCCTTTGTTTTATAATATCCAAGCATGGGATAGAGGCCAACCCGGAGAAAACCAAGGCAATCTTAGACATGGAGCCCCTTAAGATAGCCCGAGATGTATAAAAGCTCAATGGTAGAATCACAGCTTTGGAGAGATTCATCTCCTATTCGGCAAAACAATGCTTGCCCTTTTACCAAGCAATCAAGAACCTAAAAAGCTTCAAGTGAACATAAGAGTGTCAGCAAGCCTTTGAAACACTAAAAAATTTACTCACAACCCTACTATAGCAAGCCACAGGTCGATTAAACCTTGTATATGTACCTAATTATTTTTAAGGGAGCAGTGGGCTCAATTTTAGTTTAGAAAGAGGGTACCCAACAATTCCCAGTATATTATACAAGTAAGGTCCTTTAAGGTGCCGAGCTCAAGTACCCCATCTTAAAGTAGTTAGCCTTTGCATTAGTCACTATAACTGTAAAGCTATACTCGTACTTCGAGGCTCATACTATTATGGTGTGTACCAACTCAAGCTTATAGAGGGTATTACAAAAGCTAGAAGCCCTAGGATGGCTAAAGGAGTGGGCAGCCCATTTAGGGGAATTTGATATGAGCTATGAGCCACGTCCAACAATGAAGGCACATATTCTGGTAGATTTTATGGCAGAATTACACGCACAACCTCTTGAACTAACAAAAAACTCATGAAAATTGCATGGTGATGGGGTTGTGTACTCGAAAGGAGCAAGAGTCGGAGTCATAATGATAAGCCCGGGGAAGATCTACATTAGAGCAATGGCACACATAGCCTTTCTAGCTTCTAACAATGTTACAAAGTACAAAGCTTTGTGTTTTGAGTTACGATTGGTGATCGAGGTAAAACCTAACAAATTGGAGATATTTTTTTATTCACATCTAGTTGTCAACCAGATGAAGAGAAAATTCGAGGCAAAAGAAGGATTTATGATCCGCTATAAAAAATTGACATTCATCCTCCTAGCCAAACTTAAAGGAGTCAGAAGTACTTGGTCAATCATGCAAATACCTTGGATAGAAAACCAAAAAGTAGATATCCTAGCAAAATGAGCTTCCCTCAACAACATGGTGTAGACCACAAGCATCATCTGGGTAACAATTTCATAACCAACTTATGAAAATTATCAGATATAGGTACAAGAACCAATGGATTGATGGTGCCTCCCTATTTACCAGTATTTTACCTCAAAGATCCTGCCCGAGGATCAGGTATAAGCCCAAAAGATAGTTCAGAGATTGAGCTTATATATTGTACTAAATAAGAAGCTGACTATATCCTAAGGGAAATTCATGAAGGGATCTATAGAGCTCATGAAGGAGTACATGCAATCACTTAGAAAGCACTTTTGTAGGGATACTACTGGGCAACAATAGAGGCAAATGCCAAGGTGTTAGTCCGAAAGTGTGATAAGTGCTAAAGATGTGCCAACATCACACACCTAAGCTTGGCTTAGTAGAAGTCGATCCACAGCCCGTGGTCGTTCGTCCGATGAGGGATTGACATATCGAAACCTTTCCCTTAAACAACTAGTCAAAGAAAATTCTTGGTAGTAACTGTCGGCCACTTCACTAAGTGGATAGAAGCTGAGCCCCTTACCACTATCAATCCAGTAAACATCATTAGTTCCTATAGAAGAATGTGATCACTAGATTCGGGATACCGCACTCAATCACCTTGGATAATGGAAAGCAGTTTGACTGTCAAGCTTTCAAGGCATTTTGCTCAAAGCTGAACATTCAGTTGTGTTTTACTTTAGTCTATCATCCTCGGTCCAATGGAATGACCAAGGTTATCGATGGGACCATCTTGTCTGGACTAAAGAAACATCTGGATGAAACCAAGAGACTCTAGACTGATGAGCTTAACAACGTGTTATGGGCATATCGGATTTCACCCCGAGTAGCAACAGGAGTAATACCATTCTCTTTAACTTATGGAGTAGAAGCAGTCATTCCCTATGAGATAGGAATCCCAAGCACGCGAACTTCCCAATATAATAGTGAAAATAAGGCTAACCTACCGTGAATCTGATAGATCAAATTCTGAACCATTTTCTAAAAGAACAAGTTTTGACTAAAAACACATTTTATGAATTAAAAATATTTTTATGCATATTTAAGACTTAGAAAATATATGTATGAGTGATAATTATGAGCCTCAATTTGATCTTATATTTTAATATCCTAATATCCTATATACTATGATATTCTTCATCTTGAGTCTTCACGAATCCTTTACAATCTTCATTTTTGATATATACATCAGAGAGATGTATAGAAATTTCTACGAAAATAGCTTAAAATAGAATTTCATAATAGAGTTTATTTAAGATTTGATTATCATCAAGATTTGGATATGGTCTTGAGCCAACAAAAACGTAATTAGTAACATTGAAATTTGTAATTAAATAATTTTGACAATTTTAATTGTATTTTTATATTTTTTTTCAAAGAAAAGAGATGGAATAGGTTAATTTTCTCTTTTTTTTTCTCAAATAATTAAATAAGAGATTTCAGAACTGAAAGGAATAAGCGATTTCACGGGAGGTGATCTAACTTATCGCCAACCTTATTTTTCTGATTCTGTTCGGCTAAAGTAGCTCGGCATTATCACCGCTTTAGCTTAAATTCTGTTATGTTTAGCATTATCACAAGAATAGTTTTATTGTATTATTGAGCTCACTGGTGAACATCACCCATAGAGCACATATTTATAATGGATAACAAATCCAATGAAAGTTATTCATTTTATTAAGAAAACACTTCGGCTTGTTTGTTTTAAAGCCTTTGAAATTCAGTCTAGCATTTTATCTTTATTAGGATCGGCATTATAGCGTATGTTTTACTTATGTGTTCTCAGCATTATTGCCAATGTAGTTAACTTCATTTTTAGCTCTGAGGTATTTTTGCCCACCGAGCACGTGTTTTATCAAAGATGTCAAACTTAGTAAAAGCACTTCTTTTCAAACATTTAGGCATTATGGCCAAACAAGCTTGGTAATGGTGTCCCCATAAGTGAACACAATAGCTTCTCTATTTGAAATCAGCTAAGTCAAAAAAGGCAAGCGGGCCAACAAGCAAAATGTAATTGAGAATTCACAAGAAGAACACAACAATGAAAAACTTAGCAAAGCTCAGAAACTCCAACAAAATTATTCATTCAAAATAATTCTAATACAATTAGTCCTCGTCTAGAGACAAATCATCCAGCCAAGACAGTACAAGTTTAGGATATTTTCTCTTTACAGCCAAAGACAGCTTATTGCCAAAAGCTAGGAATTTGTCAGCAACTATCTATACCATCTTCTCCTCTTATGTCGAAAACTTCTGATCTAGCTCTACCTTCTCCAACTTGACCTTTGATAAGTGTGAATCATGTATATTTTTTAACATGTTTTGAGCATTGTTATTTAGTTAATTTAGTTTAATTTTGGTTAAATTAGAGTTAAATTGCTAAGTTGTATGTTTTTTAAATTAATCCAAAGTTTTGGGTGTTTTTCAGGCTTAATTTGCTAAAAAGGGGCTTAATTAAAAAAAGGCAAGAGTTTGAGATCAAATATGTAAAAGTAAGAAATTGATGCGAAAAAATAAGCGTGAAGTCCGGAAGGATTTCATGTGACCACATGAAATATATGCAGAGAAGAACCCGTGGCCACGTGAAGATTGCACCAAGAAGAACCATGGCCACGTGACCACGTGAAGATAAGTGAAAAACAAGTCGTGGCCACGTGCAAGGAAAGGATATTTTGAGGCATGCCCATATGTGTCTTGTTTGATGAAGATCACATGCCCACATGTAGAAAAAAAAAGAAGAACCCATGGCCATGTCACTCTTTTGCTGAAGAACACGTGCCCGCATGTGGATTAACACTGGAATGGACGTGGCCACATGCAAATTTTCCCATTCGACAAAGGATTTTTCAAGGTTCCCGTTTAAGAAGAAGTTGCTTCCTATTTTATTTTTGGAGTTTGAGAAGTATTCTACTGCATCTTTGGCCTATAAATAGGAGTCTGAAGCACGAAAGAATGGCATCAATCTTTCAATTAAGCAAATTATCTTCTTAGTTCTTTTACGTAGTTTTCTGTTTTTATTATTTTCTTCAAAGCTTTGTTTTAGTTTTAAGCATGTCTAGTGAGTAGTTTTCTTTAACTTTTGCTAAAGGATACTTGAATCCTTAACTTTTATTGTTATAACTTAAGCTTGTGCTTCACTTTAATGCAAGTTTGATTATTTATTAGTTCTTAAACAAAGTCTTATCTTTATTCAATTTAAATTGATTGTTAACTTAATTAAACATTGGTCAAGTAATTGGTTTTAAGTTGATTATTGATATGCATGTTCTTAGGTTAATTTATTTAGGTTGATGCATGATTATAATCTGAATAAGCTATAATTGTGTGTTAAGCAAAGTAAGTTAAGATTGAGAAAAAGTGTAACTAAGAATAGGTGGAAATTGAATTACTTGGAAAAGGATTTAATAGACATCTAGGAGGATTAATTCAAATCTTTTTGCTAAGTGTTGAATTTATCTGAATTAGAGAATTTTAATGCTTAGAATGATAATCTTGAATAAAGTTATCTGGGTTTATTAATTTGAATTATTTATAATCACTTGTGTGTTTTCTTTTGATTAAGTCATAATATTATTGGTTAAGGTGGATAGTCCTTTAGTGAAAGTTGCTTTTAATATTGATTTTTACATTAATCACTTGTTTGTTTCTATTTTATTTTTAATTATTTCAACTCTTTTAACTGCTTTATTTTATCTTTAGTTTTAAAAGTCTGTTTTTAGTCTTTAATTTTAATCATCACTATCTTTAGGATTTTTCTTCTTCCTTCTTCACACAAATTTGGTTTAAAATTAAAATCACTCATACAAACACAAGTTTCCCTTGGGTTTGATATTTTGGGTCATAATTATATTTTCCTATATTACTTAGCCGATGTAGTAACTTGCTAGACACCGATCAAGTTTTTGGCGCTGTTGTCGGGGATACATTAGCATTTGTTTATTTATTTTGATTTTAAAGCGAATTTTTGTGTGTTCTTTTTCTCTTCTTCATCTATTTTCTGATTTTTGTTTTAAAATTTTTCTCAAGTGTTAGTGGTTTATGGTAAGAAACAACCCCACCCTACCCATAGACCCTGAAATTGAGAGGACATTTCATAGGATTAGAAGGCTAAGAGGCAACATGATGACCCAAAAATAGAACAACCTATGAATAGTCCACCACCACCTAGGATTGAAGAGCAAGAAGTACCCCATCAAGCTCCCGGGAATGGGTATAGACCCAGGACCATTGGGGATTATGCTATTCCTAGCTGAAATGAAGAACATAGAACCATTAGGATTCCTCACCACCAACCTTTTGAGATTAAACCCGCTACCATCACGATGGTACAAAGAAACCAATTTTTAGGTTCGGACATAGAGGATCCTACACAACATTTAGATATGTTCTTAGAAGTTAGTGACACTATACAAATTCCTAATGTATCGACTGATGCAATTAGGTTGAAACTTTTTCCACTCACCCTCATAGGAAAAGCTAAGGATTGGCTACAAATGTTACCTAATCAATCCATCCATTCTTGGCAACAAATGCAAGAAAAATTCCTTTGTAAATTCTTTCCACCTACTAAAACTGCCCTCATTAGAAAATAAATTAGTGATTTCCAATAATTTTATGAGGAGTTATTCCATAAAGCATGGAAAAGATTTAAGAGACTCTTAAAAAGCTATCCTCATCATGAGTTTCCTGTTTGTCAACTAATGCACATTTTCTATGCAGGTGCCAATCCATCAACAAGATCTTTGTTGGATGCAGCCTCAAATGGTAGTTTTATGAACCAAATTCCTGAAGATGCATTTTTGCTTCTTGATAAGATGGCTACCAATGATGCTCAATGGGCAACCTCTAGGGCAGCTCAAAAGAAATAGAGAGTTCATAATATTGATGAAGTAGCTATGTTAAAAGCTCAATTGGAATTAATGAAAAAAAGAACATTTAAAAGAAATAAATGAGCTTAAAGCTAAGAATATTTCTATGTTATCTAACAAAGTTGATGCTTATACAGGAATTCAAGGATCTCCGAGAATGAAGACTAATGAAGGAATGGTAGAAGAAGTAAATGCCTTGAACCCATATAGTAACACCTACAACCCGTGATGGAGGAACCATCTAAATTTTTCATAGAGGGAAGGTAATCAAGGTTCTTCTTCTAACCCTAATCCTAGACCTCATTTTAATTATAATCAACTTCCCAATAACCATCCTCCATACCAAAATCAAGCTCCACCACATTATCCAAACCAATACCCATCATAATCATACCATCAACCACCCGGTTTTAAAAAATCTCAACCTCCCCCTCCTCAAGAAAAGAAATCCAACATAGAAGAGATGATTGCAAACTTCATGGCCTCCCAAAACTCAATTTTGGCTAGTCAAGATGCTAGATGGAAATCACAAGACATTTGGATGAGGAACCAAGAAGCATCCATTAGGAATTTAGAAAACCAAATAGGACAACTTGCTAGTTCGTTGTCAAACCGGACTCAAGGGATATTTCCATCTAATGTGAACCGAAATCCAAAAGTGGAAGCTAAGGCAATCACCTTAAGGAGTGGAAAGGAGTTAGAAAAGACTAAAATTGGTAAGAATTGATCTCCAAGGGTGGAACCGACAATAGAGGTAAGTATTTTTAACTCTGAAAATGTTGAGAAAACATCTCCTATGATCGAGAAGGGTAAAGGTAAAGAAAAACTTGTTTCTACAGTGCTTGATGAGTCTCAATTACCATTTCCTATTCTAGCTAAAAAAGAAAGGCAAAATGAACAATTAAGTAGATTTTTAGACATGTTTAAAAAGCTATATATAAATTTACCATTTGCTGAAGCTTTATTACACATGCCTAAATATGCTAAATTTATAAAAGAACTTTGCACTAATAAGGAAAAGCTAGAAGGCATAGGAACAGTTCAATTATTCGATAATTGTAGTGCTATATTGACCAATAAAATTCCTGAAAAATTAGAAGATTCTGGTAGTTTTACATTGCCTTGTGAATGGAGGTAATTTTGTTGGGCATGCTTTTATGTGATTTAGGTGCTAGTATTAACTTGATGCCTTATTCAATTTGTAGAAAATTGAACCTAGGTGATCTTAAGAAAACCAGAATGACGCTTTAATTGACAGATAGATTGGTAAAGAAACCGAAGGGAATCATTGAGGACCTATTGGTGAAAGTAGGAAATTTCATCTTTTCGATTGATTTTGTGGTCATGGACATAGAGAAAGATAGGAAGGTACCATTGATAGTGGGTAGACCATTCTTGAACACGGCAAGAGCTTTAATTGACGTTTATGGACAAACGGTCACTTTGAGGTTCAACGAGGAGGAAATGATTTTTAATGTGAAGAAGGTTCTAAAACACCTGTCGTACGATTCTGAAGAGTCCATTTACTTTATTGATGAAATTCAAGAATGTGCCAACACGAAACAAGAGGAGATTATTCTCGATGATGAGCTTAAAATTTGTTTAATGCATCCCAAGAAAATGGAAGAGTTGGAAGCAAAGGAGAAAAAGTTGGTACAAAATTTGGAAAAAGAGCATAATAAAAATGATGACGGAGGATGAACCGTCCCCTCTTAAGGGAGATTCTGAACTTAAAACACTTCCATCTCATTTAAAATATATATTTTTAAAGGATAATGCTGAACCAGTAATTATTTCATCTCTATTGATAGGTTTAGAAGAAGGAATGCTCATTAAAGTCCTCAAGAAGCACAAAGGAGCAATTGGTTTGGCAACATCCGATTTGAAGGGGATTAACCCCAGCTATTGTACACATCGAATACCCATGAAAGATAATTTTAAGCCGATGGTGCAACCTCAATGAAGGCTCAACCCAACTATGCAAGAAGTAGTGAAAAATGAAGTGTTGAAATTACTCGATGCAGGTATAATCTATCCTATTTCTGATAGTAATTAGGTAAGTCCTGTTCAATGTGTGCCTAAAAAAGGGAAAATGACTGTAGTAATCAATGAAAATAATGAGTTAATTCCTACATGCACAGTAATAGGATGGAGAGTATGCATTGACTATAGGAGGTTAAACAATGCCACTAGAAAAGACCATTTTTCACTATCCTTTATTAACTAAATTTTAGAAAGATTGGCAGGAAATAATTTTTATTGTTTCTTAGATGGATATTCGAGGTATATGAAAATACTTATAGCCCCGAAAGACCAAGAAAATACCACATTTACATGTCCATATGGAACATTTGCATATAGGAGAATGCCTTTTGGTCTTTGTAATGCACCTGCCACATTTCAATGATGTATGATGGTCATATTTCATGATTTTATTGAAAAATTTATGGAAGTTTTCATGGATGACTTCACAATTTATGGTCATAATTTTAAATCTTGTTTGAATAATCTTGCATTGGTCGTAGAAAGGTGTCAAGAAACTAACCTTGTTCTAAATTGGGAAAAATGTCATTTCATGGTTAGAGAAGAAATTGTCTTAGGACATTAAATATCCGAAAAAGGCATTAAGGTCGATAAAGCTAAAGTTGGTGTAATAGAAAAACTACCCCCACTGACTAGTGTTAAGGGCATTAGAAGTTTCCTTGGTCATGCCGGGTTTTATCGTCAATTTATTAAGGACTTTTCTAAAATTGCCAAGCCACTTTCTAATTTGTTGATTAAAGATGTTGCATTTAACTTTGATACTAAGTGTTTCAGGCTTTTAATCTATTGAAGCAAAAATTAGTAAGTGCACCGGTTATCGCATCACCCGATTGGAGCTTACCGTTTGAAATTATGTGCGATGCAAGTGATTATGCAGTCGGAGCAATTTTGGGATAGCGAAAGGAGAAGATTTTCTATACCATCTACTATGCAAGCCATACACTCACCGGAGCTCAAGTTAATTACACCACTATGGAGAAAGAACTCTTGGCAATAGTCTTTTCATTCAAAAAATTCAGATCTTATCTCCTAGGGTCCAAAGTTACGGTGTGGTCGGACCATGCGGCATTAAGGCACCTTTTTGCAAAGAGGAATTTCAAACCGAGGCTTATCCGATGGGTTTTATTACTCCAAAAATTTGATATTGAGATTAAGGATAAGAAAGGAGCTGAGAATTTTGTAGCTGACCATCTATCTATATTGGATCATGCTAGCATAGAAAAGGGAGAAATTTCTGACTTGTTTCTTGATGAACATATTTGTGCTTGTTATACTTATGTAACTTCAGTTTCATGGTACACTAATATATCTAATTTTCTTGCAGGTGGCTATCTTCCTAAGGAATTTACTTGGCAAAAAAAGAAGAAATCTGAAAGCGGATACCAAGCACTACCTTTGGGATGATCTTTATCTCATCAAAATCTATTTGGATCAAGTGCTAAGATGGTGTGTACCAAAATCGAAACAAAAAGCCATCATACAACAGTGCCATAGAGGTGAGATTGGAGGCCATCATGGACCTAATCGAACCGTACAAAAAGTCCTCCAATCAGGTTTTTTCTGGCCAACTTTGTTTTAGGATGTCAAAGCTTTCATTAAAACTTGTGATAGATGTCAACGGGTTGGGAATATTTCAAAAAGGGATGAAATGCCTATGAATAATGTGCTTGAAGTAGAAATTTTTGATGTATGGGGAATAGATTTTATGGGACCATTTCCTAATTTTTTTGGTTTTGAATATATTTTAGTAGCTGTGGATTATGTTAGTAAATGGGTTGAAGCCATAGCTACTAGAACTTGTGATGGCCGCATAGTGCTTGAATTTATTAGAATGAACATTTTTACTAGGTTTAGAGCACCAAGAGCTATAATAAGTGATGGAGGCAAACATTTTGCCAACCATCAATTCAAAATCTTGCTTAGGAAATTTGGAGTCAAGCACAAGATTACCACCCCATACCATCCTCAAGCTAATGGGCAAGTAGAGGTGTCTAATAGGGAGCTGAAATCAATTCCAAAAAAGCAGTTAGTAATTCTAGGAAGGATTGGTCCTAGAAATTAGATGAAGCTCTATGGGCTTACCGAGCTGCATTTAAGACCCCTATAGGCATGTCTCCTTATAAGATTATTTTTGGAAAAACATGCCATCTTCTAGTAGAATTAAAGTATAAGGCTTATTGGGCTACCAAATTTCTTAACTTTGATTTGAGAAATGCAGGAGAAAAGAGGAAATTGCAGCTCAATAAACTCGAGGAAATTCGACAATGGTTGTATGACAATGCAGCACTTTACAAAGAAAAGACCAAAAGTTGGCGTGATAAAATTTAAGGGTAAAATATTTTATTCCTGGTATACAAGTGCTTCTATATAATAGTCATCTTCGTTTGCTTCCAGGAAAGTTGAAATCGAAGTGACTCAAACCATACCAAGTGATGTCAAGCAATAAATTTGGAGTAGTGACGATAAAAAGTTTAAGAGATGGTCGTGAATTGACAGTAAATGATCATCGGCTCAAACTGTATCAATTAGGACAACAAGAGGTTGCTGAGGCAACCATGGTTCTTCAAGATCTCTAAGAAACGGTTTGGATAGTTTAGCTGGAGACTCTAAAACTCAAAACCTCAAATTTTTATCTCTTTTATTCTTACAGTTTATTTTTGTGTGATTTTGTGTGCTTTTAATAATCTCAATTGTTCCAGTCATTTTAGTTTGTGTGTTTTTGTGTGTTTTTATGTTTCGGTTCATGAAATGAGTAGGTAAAAGATTTTTCTTCAAAGAATATATGGTTTAAATAAATGGTATTTTGGTTTTTATACCATGTTTCAAATGTTTAAAAGGAAAATCAATTTGAAGAAGGGTAAGCAGGTTTAGTGTCATTAGTGTTCAAAAATGGGGATTATGATCTAAAAATATTTTTAAGCTACAAATTTTTTTTCATTGATTTTTCATACAAGAATTAGTGGTTAAAACCGATCTATTTTTCATGAAACAATCAAGTTTTGAAGTACTCAAACTAGGCTTATGCTTGCCCAAGTGTAGACTTGTAACACCCTTACTGAACAGTCTAACTGAAATAAGTGATAAGCTAGAAATTTTTTTTTGTACCTTAACTACTCCATCGACTGCAAGCTTGCCCAAAACGAAATACTTATAAATAAAGTATACCGATGAAACTATAATTGTCCACTTGACAAATCATCAAATAAAATATGACAATATAACGTTTGAAAACTTACCTAACCACCTGAAAATCAGACAATTTCCTCAGCCCTTCAGGGGCACCACAATATAAAAATAATTTCAACATGCATCTCACACAACCATTCTCATTATTAATCACATTACCTAAGATGATTCAATATTACATATTACATTCTAAAACTATGATAATACTCCAAAATAAAGAACAATTTACATTTAGATCGCCTTGCTACATCTAAACACCTCAAAGGTGAACTGCCCAAATTAGATCCCCTCTTCAGATGGTTGAGCCAAAGCAGCTGTCTAACCAGAAACAAGCCTATCCCGATACCTACACGGATAACAAAACCCGTGCTAAGCTATAAAAGCTTAATGGGGAACAAAATAATCTAAAGATAAACTTTACAACACATAACCTCAATTATATAAGTACAAAGTTTGATAATACAACCAGTTAATACCTTTAATTTCCTTAGATCCAAGCTTTTACATTCAGCAATAAATCACAAGCATAAAAGAAGGAACATATTACTCATATAGGCCACAAAACTTAACAACTCAATAAGCAATTCATCAGTAATTGTTACCATAGAAAACGTTTGGCATAATTCCTTCATATATATGCATCATTAAAACATAGTATGCATTATAAACTCACTTTCATGTAATCAATAAGACAATCTTAGTAAGGTGAACTATAGGTTAAATAACATCATATGATGCCAAATATTATATACTTGACCAGTAACAGAGTTGTATATATACATATATATATATAAATAAATATAACAAATTAAGAAACCAACTTATATAGTATCAAAGAATCATATGCTCATCAATATTGTAACCTTCTATTAGTTCTTATGCAAATTAGTTCTGAACTATAACATTTCTTCTATTTTATACTTTTTAACTTATTTTCATATTAGTGCCCCTAGTATAGACCCGACAGAAAAATTTCAAACCGGATATACGGGACGTGGACCCCATAAGGCCATAACAGAGATAGAGAAATGACCCCCAAAGGGCCAATTCTCATAGAGTAGAGTACAGAGATAGAGAAGCCATGGTGATCAGAGATCCAGTCCATAGCATAGCAAGTCACTATAACTTGCATCGCGGTATAGATATCCCTATGGCCAGCCAATTATATCCTAAGCTAGATTTTACTGCCTAACTCTTTCTAAGGGCACAATTGTCACTTGCTTTCAAAAAATTTATCAAATTTCTCATCATTTCAATTCCTTTTCAATCCAGAAAATACAGTTTGTGAACCATCTTTCACTCATGTGATGAATTATTTCACAATAATTCAGTAAATTCTCTTTAAAACATTCTTCAGTCATCAGAGGAATCTATTTTATACAGATTATTTCAAATTACTTTAAACAATCTAATAACCATATGCGGACAATACTTGTACTAATCATAATAGTTCATACCTGACTATTTTATGTTCATAAGAATAAATTCATATACCATTATTTGGACTATTGATGCGAGAATGAACATATAAATACATAATCACTACAGAAGGACATACCTGTATGGTTCATCATATCCATCTCCCGTGCTTCACTGTACTTAATTTAATCATCAAACATTCATACTCTAATACTATATTTGATACATGCATTCAATACGTCACTTTTAATAGAGATGTCTATAAATGCATATAAATTTCATATCATGCTTATATATGTAACTATATGATCTTAAATAGTCATATACTAAGGCAACCGCATGTAATAGCATATCATATTTAACATTAGTTTCTCATACTATCATAAAAGTATAAACATACCACTATACCTACTCCATTAAATATAATGATATTCCTAATTGTTATTCAAACACCAAGCCAGAATTTATAAACGGAAGTAAATGTTTAACATTATACCAATAACTTGCCATTATACTACTTACATTATTACTTATTTTGTATCATAACATTATAATTCTCATTTATAATCTATTCAATTATGGGGATCAATAATTTACTTAAATAATAACTATTTAATATATTTGTTTTCAAAAGGATATCAGAGAGAATTCTTACTAAATGGTATGGTTAAATTTTATGAACATAAGCTCAGACAATGCAATATCAATAGTTATGGTAATCATACTTCCCAAGCTCTAAAAATTATATCATAATTAACCTTGTTCATCCTTACATTGTCTAATTAAAATTCTTATATTTTTATATCATTAGGTATATACATTAAAGCTTAAATAACTATGGAAATCATATTGCTTAGGATATTTTCTAAATCATTTCAAAATAAGTTCACATTCCAGAATTAAACCTCCATCATCTAACACTAACATACCTCTAAATATCCTTAAATAATTATAATATTAATAACCCACTAAGTCTTAAATTATTTCAGAAATTTCGATTGAAATTCAATTATAATCTACATCTTAAGCCCATTGTCAAATAAAAGCTCCTTAATCTATTAATAATTTTAACATGTAACTAAAATTTACCAACCAAATGCTTATGATCAATGCTTATCAAACTTCAAGGACTACCATAAGGTTAAATTATAAATTAATTTTATGATTATATGTCTTTATTGCTCAAAATAAATTACGTGAATGCATGAGACAACATTACCTCTTGATCAAAAATAAGAAAACTATAATTCCCCAATTCACCCTACAAACTCAAAGTATGATCTTTTACCTAGAACCACAAATTTCCAGCATTGTTTTCTATTACAATCCATGAACTTTCCCTTGATTAACCTTTTAAAACTTAAACTATAACCTATTTCGAGATTACTTCCAAAAATTAATCAAGAAAGCATTACAAGCTTCAAGAGTAAAATGAAATATTTTATTTATATTTCAGCAAATTCACCCTCAACTCCATTAAAACTAATTAAAACTTCACTTTTATTAATCAATACAATTCATTGTTCTTTAGTTATATTACAACCACTTGGAAACAAATTAATCTCAAATTCTAAGTGTTATCAATGTTCATTAGTCATTGGACATGGTGAACATGATCTTGGTAAGTATTCATAAACTAATCCAGTAACTTTTGTAAATCAAGCACCAAAATAGACAGCATAACTAAAATCTTAACCTACAGTTTCATGTATAACCTACATAACTTTCTCATCAATTAAGAAACCAATTTCAAATCATGCTTCAAAAACTAGCTGTGATAATTCAAAAAGATAAATCAAAATCGGAAAGAGTTCTACTTGCAGCTTCTTCTAACAATTAATGAATTATGAACAATAAATCCTTAATCCGGTAGTAAAGAACACAATCTATCACTATTCATACCATCTAAATCAAAATAGAATCTCCACACCAAAATAGAGATTACTGGATAATAAAATTCAAGAAAACTCATTTCCTAATTAGATCCAATTGGCCCATGAAAGCAAGATTAGCGCCAAAACACGCTGCAGGTAACCAAAGCCAATCAAAACGAAATTATTAACATGAAGGTTAAGTTTGCCAATAGATATATGAAATGAATGAAATTGTAACAAAAAGACAAATCTTTATCAATTCATAAGCCTTGAAATCATCACATAGTAATGTCATAATTTACCATTTATATTAACCTTAATTCCTGTATTCTATCAATTTACACACACATAGAGGCAAACATTTATATTACATATACAATAAATTTCTCATTAAAATTCAAAGTTTATTTAACTAAATTGAGGGAGATAAGTTCAGTATCCCATACCTATATAGTGTCAAAAATCAGCTTTAATCTACCTATTTCTGTCCTCAACGAATCGATCACCGGTGCTTTACTGAAGCCTTATCGGAGATGCACGGTCAGTGCCAGAATGGAGTTCACACCACCCCAAGCCTGCCAGCAGTGGTCACGTACCTTTTCGCCATCCCGATCCACCGAAAAACACACTGAAAAGTAGCGGCCACCACACTTTCGATCTCCCTAAAGCCGACGAGTGGGAAGAAATAGAGGGCACAGAGAGAGTCAATTCGCCACTGGGAGGTCTCTGGTGGTGTTCGTGCCCCTAGCTGTCGTCGTTGCTCGCCGAAAAAGAAGAAAGAAGCCTCAGTGAAAGAGATATAGTGGAGCAAAACAAATTAAAGTACCTCGGTGATGGAGAAGCGACACCGCTAGTGGTCGAAATAGGGAGGAAACACCGGTAGGGAGATCACTGGTGATCTGCCCCTGTTGACCGGCCCGATCACCCTTCCCCCTCAATCCCGATTCTCTCTCCTCTCCCTTCATCTTATTTCTTTTCTTCTTCCTTTTTTTATCCTTTATTTATTATTTATTTCTCCACTAACTCCCTCTCTAATAAAAATAAAACCCAACTTTTATTCATTTTCAAAAACACCCCACAAATGCTAATTACTCTTACAATTTATGCCAACAATTCATAATTAGTTTAAAATTATCACTTGCCCTCACTATTCCAATATTAAATTCACACATTTAATCTTAATCAATCTAAATCAAATAATAATACATTGAGTCATACAATTTCGACTAAGGTAATTTTTGGGACCTTACAAGACTTCCCTTGAGAATCACGTGGCCACGCCTTGAGTGTTGGCCTCATTCACAAAATCACACACGCTCATGTGTGGAATCCCCTTGTATTTCACATGGTCATGGGTTGCTCTTCTGCATCCCCTTAATCACACACATGCCCATATGCTAATGAAGAACATTTTCACCCACGCCCACGCCTCAAGCTGCTGCCTCCCACACACCAACACACACGGCCACGTGTAATTCCTCCTTGGCCATCACGTGGCCATGCATAAAGCTTCTGCACTAGGAGCTCACACACACATGACCACATAAGGACTTCCCTCTTTTCACCTACACCCACGCACAAAGCCAATACCCTTGCTCTTCCCTTTCACATAACCACATGCGGGAATGCCCACACCCACGCATGGTCACGCGTTTCCTTGTTGCATCCATTTAAACACCTATGCATATTTTTTCTAAGTTGTTTCTCTTCTTCTTCATTTTGTTTCTTCTCACACACACCCACATCTCCCCAAACCGTAAAATCACCTATGGCCATGTACCCCCAACCACCACCATTCATCACTATTTCCGACCACCCCTCTCTCTTTCCTTGCTCTTTTCTCTCTCTTCTCTCCATTTTCTCTTCTTTTTCCCTATTTTTCTTCATTTTTCTAGGGTTTCAGCACTCACACACACCATCTCCATTTTGTGCTATCACTTTGTTTGGTTCTCCTTCTCAAGTAAATATCCACCATCTTTGCTCCTTAATTTATGTTTTAATGCCATCCATTGCTGTGATTTGTTGCCATTTTTGCCTGTGCATGTTCATTCTTGAGGCTATTTTGCATATAAGATTTAGGTTTCATACTAGTTCCTTTTGCAAATATGAATGATTATGGATCACATATGCAAGTTATAGATGCTAGATATTCAATTGGGTAGAGAATAGTTTTCATTATGTACCTCAATTTGATGCTCAAACTTGTGCACATAACCTGTTCGATGAAATGTCCAAATGAGTTTTTCTTTATTTTCATTTAATTATTACTCTTTGGTTGGCATCTCTATGATTATTATTGATGAAGTATCCACTCTTCCACCTCTTACATAATTGGTTCAAGACCTTATTCATACATGTTAGGCGTTATTTGTGACATACTCATTGTGCCTTTCTTTTCAATAAATGTTATGCCTAACATATTGATTCCTACTCATATACCGTGCATCTATACTCTCATCAGTATTCATTTCATCCAAATGTGGTTCATTTGTTACCTTTCATTCATTTTCATACACAATTAGAGTCTTTAAGTCTATGGGATGACATGTTACGCTTACATTATTTCTTTATTTTTTCAGTGGCACCCAAGAGGACCAAGTATCCTGATGTGGCAAGTTCTTTCGGTATATGCATCCCATCTTATGCGGACAGGGCTAAGGTGAATAAGTTTGATTACTTCAACAAATGTACGTATGTCTAGCCTGCTTATTTAAGTCAATATTTCCTAAATATTCCTACTGGAAATCTAGGGGATCATGAGGTACAATCATTACTTCAACATATTGGGTGGACATAGTTAATTGAAAAGAAACCTAAGGTATATCCGGATATGGTACAAGACTTCCTATATTCATTTGAATGTTACTTTAGGAGAGATGCTGACGAAGGAATAATAAGTTTTAAGTTTGGCAAGAAAGGCTACTCATTGACTTTTAGTTAGTTTTTAGAATTTTTAGGGTTTATGCTGGATGCCCCGACTGAATTAGCTGATGTATCTCCTGTGGACAATTGGAAAAGAATCAAAGATCTTGAGCAAAATGAGCCACCGGTAGGAGGACAATGTAAGGTCTATGCTTTAAGGAATCATGCTTTAAGGATCATCCATCGACTTTTGACAAAAAACATGTATAATAATTTGAAAAATACAAGTACTATCAATGTTTCTCAAGCTATGATCCTCCGATGCATGGTAGATGACATAGTTATCAATGGAGTGGCAATTATAGCTAATCTGATTAAGAAATTACAGAAGATGCCGGGAAATATCGATAACATTTCCATTGGATGGATAGCTACGATTTTGGCTATGGCAGTAGGACATCCTATCTATGGAGAACCACTTCCAGGATATCTACCTTGTATTGACAATAAGATGCTAAAGAGGATGAAAATTTTGATTCCTAAGCCTCGAGGTCATTGGGCATCTCGAGAGGAATATTTAAGAGAAAACAATATTAGGATTGAGGAACCACAAGAGGAGCCGAATAAGGAAGCTGTACCAGCTAAAAATCCACCTATCAATAAACAGCAACACCGAAATGGAAGCTCATTTTAACCAGTTAAGTCAGTGGTTTGTTTTGCAGCAAATTTGTTTGGATACTTTGCAAGACATTATTTTGGGCCTCACGAACACTGTAAAGACATTTGTGCAGCAATATTGGGAGCATAACCCACCACCGTCTCCACCTCCATAAACATAATTCGTCTTTATTTGCTATGGACAGCAAAATTTTGAGGAGGGGGTAGCATTCTTTTAGAGAGATTGTCTTTTACCTTTCCTTTTCATGAATCTATTTTTGGTTATTTTGTGTTTAGTGTTTTGTTTTCTGTTGTTTTGTTTTGGTTATGTTGTGTTTGCTTTCTTAAGTCTGTAAAACATATTGAAAACTTATGTGGTTCACTTTTTCATTTAGTTTGCATGAGAACTTAGTTTGCCCCGGTTGCCTTCAAAACTTTGAACAAATTGAATTTGGATATAGGAATATGCATGTTTAGAACTTTTGCTTAGCAAGAGAACAAATATGTTGTTTAATAAATCTTTAGATAGTTTAATCTTCAACTTGATAAATATTTGTTAATTTTCAAATCCTTGAAAGCACTTAGACTAGTTTTTTGACTTAGAAAAACCAATACAATGAAGTAGTGAAGTAAGAAAATTTAGAGCACTAGAACCTTCTTCATCACCCTTAAAAGCATATGAGTAGCTCAAACAACTTAAAAAATGATCTAGGCAATAATTTTTCTTGATAGACTTTCTTAAAGACTTTTGTCTTACCTTTGTGAAATAATGTCCTTTGAAAAGCCAATTTGAGCCTAAAAAGGGTATGCTTAATGCGTACCATTAATATTTTCTTGTTACACTCAATGTTTTACCATATAACCTAAAAAGCCTTTATCTCACCATATGGAATTGGCCACTTTAGGATTAAATGGATTTATGAGGAGATTAAAGTTCTATTGAGTGTAGTGAGAAAATCTTAGTAAAAGTCATTGATGAAGTTAAGTGAGAAATTTACCTTGTATATACCTTGAGATTATTCAATATTATCTTGTGAATGCTAGCAATAGATTGAAAAAAAAACGTTTGAAAGATTGATAAAAAGAAAAAAAAAAGCTAGCAATTATGAAAAATATAAGTGTGGGGTAGTACAAGGAAGAAAATTTTTGGTGACTTTTTGAAAAGGGCATGATTTCTCTTAAAATAAAGTTTTGTAAGTGAGGCAAGTTTGAGCAAAATATGCATTGATTAAGTTATTGGGATTAGTAATCTATTTTGTCTTAGAGTGGCTATTCATTTTGATTATCTTTTATCCATTCTTTGATAACCATGTCCTTAGCCCCATTACAACCCTTGAAAGACCTATGTGATTTTAAGTTTATTTTGAGTTATTTAGCAGAGATGACTTTCGGGTTTCGGTGCTAAAAAATGGGCCTATTGTGTTTTTAGAGTTTCGAGTGCGAAACCGATTGCATGCTTATGCATTCATATATTCCATACTTCACTATCTAGTTGTGTTGATGTTTTAATTTTCAAATTGCTTAAAAATTATTTGGTCTTGCACACACTCAAGGAAATTAGCTTATATTATCTTGTTTGAAGTTATTCTATTTAGGGATTATATTAAGTGCTTTTGTTAAAATGCTAAGTTTGGTTTTAAATATGTAGTTTTTTGTACAATTTTGGTTGTTTTGAGGGTGGAATTGTTCTAATTTGCTTGAGGGCAAGCAAGGTTTAAGTGTGGAATATTTGATAAGTGTGAATTATGTATAGTTTTTAACATGTTTTAAGTATTGTTATTTAGTTAATTTAGTTTAATTTTGGTAAAATTGTTAAGCTATATGTTTTTGAAATTAATCCAAAGTTTTTGGTGTTTTTCAGGCTTAATTTGCTAAAAAAGGGCTTAATTGAAAAAAAGGCAAGAGTTTGGGGTCAAATCTATTAAAGTAAGGAATTGATGCGAAAAAAATAAGCATGAAGTCCAGAAGGTTTTCACGTGATCATGTGAAATATATGCAGAGAAGAACCCATGGCCACGTGAAGATTGCACCAAGAAGAACCATGGCCACGTGACCACGTGAAGATAAGTGAAAAACAAGCCATGGCCATGTGCAAGGAAAGGATATTTTAAGGCGTGCCCATGTGTGTCTTGTTTGATAAAGATCACATGCCCACGTGTAGAAAAACAAAAGAAGAACCCGTGGCCATGTCTTTATTTTGCTGAAGAACACATGCCCATGTGTGGATTAACATTGGAATGGGCGTGGCCACTTGCAAATTCTCCTATTCGACGAAGGATTTTTCAAGATTCCCGTTTAAGAAGAAGTTGCTTCCTATTTAATTTTTGGAGTTTAAGAAGGATTCTACTGCGTCTTTGGCCTATAAATAGGGGTCTGAAGCACCAAAAAAGGGCATCAATCTTTCAATTAAGCAAATTATCTTCTTAGTTCTTTTACGTAGTTTTTTGTTTTTATTATTTTCTTCAAAGCTTTGTTTTAGTTTTAAGCATGTCTAGTGAGTAGTTTTCTTTAACTTTTGCTAAAGGATACTTGAATCCTTAACTTTTATTGTTATGACTTAAGCTTGTGCTTCACTTTAATACAAGTTTGATTATTTCTTAGTTCTTAAACAAAGTCTTATCTTTATTCAATTTAAATTGATTGTTAACTTAATTAAACATTGGTTAATTAATTGGTTTTAAGTTGATTATTGATATGCTTCTTCTTAGGTTAATTTATTTAGATTGATGCATGATTATAATCTGAATAAGCTATAAATCTGAATAATTAATTTGAATTCTTCATAATCACTTGCATGTTTTCTTTTGATTAAGTCATAACATTATTGGTTAAGGTGGATAGTCCTTTAGTGAAAGTTGCTTTTAATATTGATTTTTACCTTAATCACTTATTTGTTTCTGTTTTATTTTTAATTATTTCAACTCTTTTAACTGCTTTATTTTATCTTTAGTTTTAAAAGTTTGTTTTTAGTCTTTAATTTTAATCATCACTATCTTTGGGATTTTTCTTTTTCCTTCTTCACACAAATTTGGTTTAAAATTAAAATCACTTATACAAATACAAGTTTCCCTTGGGTTTAATATTTTGGGTCATAATTATATTTTCCTATATTACTTAGCAGATCTAGTACACTTGCTAGACACAGATCAAACTTCTACAGTTTGGCACTAACTGTTTAGGTCTTCTCTTTCTCCTAAGCTAGGGACACCTCTAACTCGATAGAATTTTTCTCCATTTTCTTAGCCTTCCTCTCGATTGTAGTAGCCTTAAGGTCTGTGTCATTGACTTTGGAGTGCAGACCAATAGAGGTAGAGTTGACTCGGCACCATTTGGAAATCAAGGTATTTATCTTGGCAATAATAGCACCCATTATCATTGATCCCTACAGCAAAAATGAGTTAAGATAATCAAGAAATCATTGAGCCGAACTAATAGCGGATAACAACTTACCTCTACTTAGTGCCTTTTCATTATTAAAGACAACTGCTCGATATTCAAGTTAAAGAGAGGAGCTACCTCACTCGGCACACAAGAAACCATGCACGCAAACGTGGTAAACTCCTCATTCTTTTTGGAGTAAACACTCTTTTGCTTCTCCCAAAAATCAATGACCTCAGTAGTCAAAGTTCGAACATCTTTCTCGCCTGAACCCTTTGCTTTAGCCAAAGTTCTTGGCATGCGAGAAGGGGCTAAACTCGTGCCAGAGCCCTCAACTCGATGATCCTGAACCCTTTCGAGGGTTGGTCATCTATTATCTCCAAGATAATAGGCATCCAAACCTCTTTGGCTGCGGGAGCAAGCTGTAACTTAGGCATAATCGAAGACGTATTAGCAGCAGAGCTAGCCGCTTTTTGCCTTTTGGCCCTCATGATATCAGCTGCGCTCGACTTGCCTCCCCTCTTCATAGTTGCAAGGAAAGAAACAATTAAGGAGGATATTAGTGACACTTGATAAAAGAAAAACAAAGGTAGTTACCTCTTTTACTTTGACGGGCAGGCTCAGAATTATAAGGCTCGGGCAATTTTTTGAGATTCCACTTGTCCTAAGTAAGCTCTCTTCTCCAAGCCAAAGTCAGTTTCTCTTCATCAGACAACCACAAACCATTATCATTGTGGTTGACAAACTGAGCCCATGTTTTTTAAACAGGGAAGTCTTTGTGTAAGCTCTCCATAATGAAGAAGCGGTTCTTCCACTTTTTAAGATAGTTGGGGTTCCCATAAAAGGCTTCATACCCTGCCTGAGCTTGCACATAATTGTGATCTTAAGGACCTACCACATAAGCAGCCCAAAAAATATTAATGGTCAAGTTTATACTATGCTCCACCATTTAGAATTGCAAGGTAGACAACACGCGCCAAGTGTTGGGATGAAGCTACCCTATCATCATGTCGTAGTAATTCAAAACCTCCACCTCGAATTGAGTTAGGGAGAGGTGAAGACCAGCCTCTAAGTACACCTCATACATTGTCAGTTTTTGCCTACCAGCAAATTGGGTGTTTGCCCTCTGGGTGGAGCCAAATACAATAACGATATATTAGTCAGCGACCTCTAGTTTATTGGATAACATGGGAAGCTCATTTTTCCTCACTATAGAACACGTGCCACCCATCCTTGGCAGCTGTTCAGGCCCTTTCCTTCATTTAGGAACAATAATAGGTTGATCAAATTCGAAAGGAGGGGTCTATTGGGATAAACAAAATTCCTATTGGGTGAGCTCGGGACATTATCGTCCAAAAATCCCTCTTCTACCGTCACTTCCTTGCTTGAAACCTCAAAAGCACTAATTTAACAAAAAATAAAATAGAAAAGAAAGATGAATGTAGGATAAACCTTATTAAGCGGATAAGAAGCAAAGATTTTTGATGCACAAGAATCCCCCTAAAAATTTCCCTAGAGTAAAAAGGCAATGGAAGAATAGAGGCAAAGAAGAATTGAAAGTAAAAAATGAAAAATGAATAAGGAATGAGGCTTATATAGGAAGCCAAGACCCCTACCTACCGTACATGTGGAAGAAGATTAGCACCCCCTAAAGGCAAACTGTATTGTCATAATGGCCAAGTGTAGGAACCGAAGCAACCTCTGTCATAAATACTCGTCATTACACTATAAAATAGGGGAGTAATAATTGTTTGCTTTAAATGGCCTAGCAAAAACCGAGGCATCACTTCGATGGATAAAAGATAACATAAATGTCTCAGAGTTCGAAGGGGAAGGGAGGAGATGGGGGGGGGCAACTTATGGTAACACTAACTAGCTAATAGCTCGACCATTTTAGGCATGAGCTAGGAAAGCTGAAGGAGAGTGGTTAGATCTTTCCTAGCCAAGAGCTCGAATTCACCAAACACTGAAGAGCTTATCCATAGTTTAGTCAGTAACTGCAACAATCCCACAATATCTGAAAAAAATAGTTTTTCTCCTCCAAAATAGGAGAAGTGGAAGGAGTGGCTGAAGGTAGTGGGATTCCATCCCACTACTCTTATAGAATGAAGGACTCTAAAGCATATAAAAAGGGAGGATCATGTATGAAATAACTTCTTCTTCTTTTTCTTCTTCTTCTTCTTCTTCTTCTGGCAATAAATTTTTCTATTATCAGAATTACTAACTTGACTGTCGGAGGCTTCATAATCGAAAATCCCACCAATCTTATATTTATTAGGTGATTTTCGGGACTACGAGACTCACATTATAAAATCGTCATCAAATATAAATAAAAGGATCATTATTAGTATCGTAGATATTTACAAAGTCAAAAATATTTAAAATTACAAAAATCCAACTATTATATTTATGAAGTCCAAGAAAAAGTTCGAATTTATAAAGTAGCACTAAAAGAAAATTTCCAAATTGCAATGAAAAAATCTCTGCTAAAAAATGTATATATATATATTCTTGATAAAGACAATTGGCAAGAAATTTACATGGGAAAAATTTTTGTTACGGTTTTGACCCTTGTAGTTATTTTGTTAGGGATTTTCTCATCTCAACGTTTTAGTAAAAAATTTGTGAAAGATAGTCTCTGACAAAATTATCAAACATTTGCCAAGGATGTCCTCGCTAATCCCTTGGAAAGTTATTCTTGATTTCTCTTGTAAAATAGTTGTCTTTTGCTAAACCAATTTTGAAACAGATGTCTCTCACTAATTTGCCATGTCTAAGCACATTTAATCAAAAAATAACGCAACTCCCTCCATTTCATTTTAAAAGTAATTTTATATTTTTTTACGAAAATTAAAAAATGATTCAAATATCTTAATTTTTTTATTCCATTTTAAAAAGTAATTTTATATTTTTTTAAGAAAATTAAAAAAATGATTCAAATATTTTAATTTCATAAAAAAATTATAGTAATTGAAAAAAATATAATTTTATATTTTTAAGAATTTCATTTAATTCTAGTTAAAAATTGAAAGTAATAAAAAAAAGGAATATTTAATAAAATGTATAATAAATAGATGTATATATGTAAACTTATTTTTTAAATTTTAAAAATAATATTTAAAGTATGATAAAATAAAATAGAAAAAATATTTTAAATTGGGATGGAGGGGTAAGTATTTGTTTTCTTATCTAATTATTTGTCTCTCACTAATTTGCCATGTCCATGTTCAATCCCATGACACTTTATTAGCCAATTGATAAAAGGGATCTTTTTATTTATACCCAATTTTAAATTCTTGTTTTTAAATATACGACTTTTGCTAAAGACAAAAGACTTTATTTTTGGCAAAGTTTCTTTTTAATCCTTTAACTTTTTCTTTATCCTTGTTGTCTTCTAAGTTCATTTCTAATTGTTATTAATGTTATTCTTATTTTTACAATTAATTTTTTTTTCTATGCATTTCTTGTAAAGATGCTTGTCTAAAATTTTCTAGTAGATAATCTTGTACTTGATACTCATTTTCATTATTATATAAAGTTTCAAGTTGTTTATTTATTTCTGTTATTATTTCATTTATATTTTCTATAGAATTTAAATTTAACAAACTTAAATATTCTCCAAATTTTTCTATTATACTTGCCATTTTATTTATTTATATTTCAAGGTTTGTAAAGTTTGTTTAGAAAATTTTAGATCGTCTATTAATAATTTTATTATATCTTGATTTGCCTTTATTTTCTTTAGATAATTTATTCTTTCAATTATTTTTGTTATATATTTTTCTTGTTTTATAATTTCGTATTCAGGATTCATATTTTATTCATTCTATAATTTGAATAATTAAATTTATATCATTTTTTAATTTATCTATGTCTATTTCTAATTCATTTTTTACTGCAATTAATTCTTCTTTTATTTCCTGTAGTCTAGGCATTTTATAATCATCGTTAATGTTATTTATTTCCATATATGTACATTCATTTTTTGCCTTTTTAATCTTTTCTCTATAATATTTTATTTTTCCTGAGATTTTATAAAAAGATTTTATCATTTTATCTATAGTTTCTTTAATAACAAAACTTACTATATAAGACATTTTATTTTATTTTTACTTCTATAAGGCTCTAATACCAATAAACGTCGGAATTCGTTGCGGATCGTTCACAAAAGTAATTTTACAATTTCACAAGTAATTTTTAATTTTATTAGTATAGATTTAATGAATCTAAATTATTTTAAATTATTTTTATTTATTTATTTTATTTCTTTAAAGGTACGTGGCAAAAGACCATGATAAATAACTTATCCTTTGAAAACCAGTAGCCCGCAGGTCTATCTTGAAGCCGATATACCTTATTAATTTCTTTTTCTTCTGAAATTAGTGTTGTTTATATTTCTATTTATTTCTTGACAAGTTTCTATTATTTCTGATATAATAGTATTTTTTACAAAATTATCTTTAAATAAATTATCAATAATTTGAGTTTTTATGCTATTTTCTAAATTTGTAGCTCCTATTATATCTAAATTTTGTTGAAAATTAAGATTTATATTATTTTTTACCATATTCATATCATTAATAACTAAATTTATTTCTCTTTCTTCACTTAAATCTTGTGAGTTTAAATATTCTAATATATTCATCCTAAAGGAATTTTATTTACTTTATTCTTTATCATTTGAATTCTGGATTCGGTTACTTTAAGCATATATTTTAGGTTTTCTATTCTTTCTTCTATATTATATATAGGAATTAAATTTAATCTTATTATAAATCTATATAATTTTTCTTTTTATTTTAATTGTTCTTTTATTAAATGATTATATCTATATATATCATTTATAGTTGTTTGTAAATTTCTAACTTGTTGTTTTAGTCTTTCCATAACAACTAGAAAAGTGTAAACAATTTCATGTTTAAAAGTATTCTTTCTTTTCACTTGTTCCTTAGCATGCAAAATCCAACATAAGAAATAGAATTGAAAATTATATCCATAACTAACAGAGATCAGGGTTTCGTTATACCTTTAGATCTCCTTCAGTGGTCCACTATGCTTCCTTCAATGCTGCTAAACTTTTGTTATCAACGATTTCTGATAACAGCTCACCCTTAGACTGTTGACGTTCTGGGTTAAGTTGATCGTCTCCAAACTTGCACCCTTCTACCCTATTTCACCTGAACACGGGCTTGGTAACACCAGGAGAGAATACTGAATAGTATTTAGCTGGAAGCAATATTGTAGACATGTGAATTTTCTGATGAGAATTTGGGGTATATGAGTGGTCTGACTTTCTTAGTTTATCGAAAATAATTTTCTATATTTTTTAATGGATTGCAAATTGCTAAGTACTACGGTTACTCTGAAAGAATGATTTCTAAAATTAGAATTTCATTTCTAAAAAAGGATTAACAAAAGATAAACAGGCTAAAAGTTTTTTTGCAATTCAACTTAGAGTTTTCAGTCATGCTTATACCATCATATGAATGGGTTTTTATAGAGGTTGTACCCTGCCTCTATTACATTATTGAACTATATTATTGCAATCGATTATTACTCTATTACATCATTGCTTACGTTTTACATCTTTGTCTTTTTTCTTCAATTATTTCTTGATTTTCTTCAGAGGGGGTCCAGCTCCACTAAACCTTGTCTCATGCTTTTGCTTTCGGCTAGAGATTCCTTTTTTATCTACTTTTTGAAAAGTTCTTTGGTCGTTTCTGCCATTGATAAACTTCCTTCAATTATTGTGTCGAGATATCCTTCAAGAAGATATTTCTGATGCCACTCAGTTGATGGATTGGTAATCAGAATAGTATCTTGAAAAATAGTATAATATTTTTTATTGTCGGTCAAAATTTCTCTTAATCCACAAATATTTACTTCAATAGTTTTCATCCTCATTTCTGGAAGGTTTTTGAGGATTAATGGGTGTAAAGTGAAGGTTTTTTGTTCATCTAGAATAAGTTCTTGTCTGGTAGTACCCATTCTGATGAAAGTTTCTGTTGGAATTTCTATATTCTTAACATCATCCCATTCAGGAATAATGCTAAAAACACGAACATAAATTTTATTTAATTTAGTAATTCCATTAAATATCTCAATCTGAAACTTGATTGTTGCTGGCAGTTGTTGTATTTCTTCAAGGTTTTCTCTTGGGTAAATGGTATGAATGAGTCCAAAACAATAAAGTTTCTGAACTGTTCTTGGATCTGCTCCTTTTCGGATAATTGCTTTATTGTAGAAGTTGTTGATCGGAATAGTGCTAATTCCGACTGCATTAGTAACCTTTGCTAAATATTGCAGAGCTTGAAAAAAGTCTGCTTCCCATTGCTTTCGATTTTCTGTATTATTTAATTGAGATCTCTCATCATCATTCCATTGCTGAAATGATAATGAAATATCTATAGGAGTTATCAATCGAGAATTAATATTCCCAATTGGAGATACTCCCAAATTTCTCGAATTTACTTCCTGTGATGAGTCAGGACTATCCAAATATTGAACAGAACGTCTGATCATTATATTTCTCGAAATTTTTTGCTCTAGTTCTTTCTTAGCTATAGTACCAAGAATAGTCATTTTTTGAGAACTAGTTCTTTCTTCCTTAGATTCCTTTTGACGCAGAAGAGCCTGTGCATAATTCATTGAAATTTGACTAATCTCATTATCTATTTTTAGAAAACGAGATATAGCATTTTTCATAGATTCCATTACTTCCTTTTTTCTGCAGTGAGTTTTACAACTCTTTCTGAATTTCTTTCCATTTTCTTTATTCCTAAGAAAAGGATTAGCTTTCTTCTTTAGCTATAGGTCGACTTAAAAGATCTACCAATACATTGTCCTTTCCTAAAATATACTCAATATCAAAATTAAAGTTAGTAAAATATTCCTGCCATACCATTTTCCTTCTTTGGGCTAATTTTTCATTATAATTTTTTTGTAATAAAAGATTTTACCTCTGTATTATCAATTTTTACAGTGAATCATTTTGGTAATAGGACTAATTCAAATTTTTCTATGGCATATTTTACTGCGAATAATTCTTTTTCGTTACTATGATAATTCTTTTCTGAATTCTTAAATGTTCCTGAAGCATATCCATATATTTTCTTTCGATCTTTACTTTTTAAGATTGCTCCCCAATAATCGTTTGAAGCATCAATTTCTAATAATAATTCTTCCTTTTCTTCTGGTAAGGATAGTTTTGGTAATTGTTTACAATATTCCTTTATTTCTTTTACTGCCTTTGTCTCAATGTCTGTCCAAGTCCAAGGCTTATCACCTTTTAATTTGTCTTGTAATACTTTTCTCTTTTTTGTGCATTCTTTTATAAAATCACTAGCATATATGACGTGTCCTAAGAATTGTTGGACCATTTTTCTACTTTTTAGCTGGTCTGGAAACTTTATTAAAGATTTCGCTATATGTGGTTGTAATTCAATTTCTCCTTTTGTTATAGAAAATCCTAAAAATTCTATCTTTCTTTTTGCTATATCAGATTTTTCTTTAGATAACATCAAACTATGTTTAATACATCTTAATAAAAATTATTTTATATGTTTATAATGTTCTTCTAAATTTTCACTAAAGATGATTATATCATCAATATATACTAGACAAAAATGTCTTAAATCTTTAAACATATCATCCATCTTTCTTTGGAATATTTGAGGGGCATTACAGAGACCAAATAGCATAACTAACCATTCGTAATGTCCTCTTGGTGTACTAAAGGTTGTATATTTAATACTTTTTGGATGCATTTTTATTTGCCAAAATCTTGATTTACAATCAAATTTAGAATACCATGTTTTTTCTTTTATACTATTTATAAGAATTTCTTTATTAGCTATTAAATATCCATCAAATTCAGTTGCTTTATTAAGCTTTTTATAATTAATTACCATTCTAGGTTTATTTCTTTTTATTTCTGCATGATTTCTAATCATAAAGGCTGGACTGCTATAAGGACTTTTACTTGGTCTAATAAGTTTTTTATCTAATAATTCTTTTATTTGTATATCGAATTCTTCTTCTTCATCTTTATTGTAAAACATTCTTTTACTTCTTATTGGTATGTCGTGTTTTAAATTTATCAAAGTATAAATACCATTTTTCTCCCATTTTTCTATAGGATTTGTTCCTATGCATTTATCTAGTAAAAAGCGTATTTCTTGTGGAGTTGTAGAAAATTTTTCTAAATGTTGAATTTCTTCATTTTTTCTAATGGGGTCTTTTTCTATAGTCTCACCACGGTTCGCTGTGCGAAGTCTTAAGGGTGATGATTTCCATTTAAAGGCTTATTGAAGGCGACGGCAAATGATTCTATATTTACAGGGAGTTGTTAATCGAATATATTTAGATCCGATACTTAAAGGATAATAATTTGTTAACCAATCATTTCCTAATAAGATATCGCATCCATGATTGATGGATTGAAAGATTCTAGATATTTGAAGTATATTGGATTGTACTTAGATTACTACCTTTTCCGTAACTAAATCATATTTAGTAGTATTTCCTGTAATATCAATTCCTAATTTATAATCGTTCATTTTTTACCATAACTTTTTTGAAAATACATAAGGTTGAGCTAAAGTAATTGCAGATCCAGTGTCTATAAAAGCATGATATGAAACTGTATGATAATCTTTGTAAATAATTTCTATATTGATATAAATACTATATGGACTAGTTTCTATTCCTTGAAACTTTGTATTCAATTCCATCGTATTGAAACATAAGATAATCTTTAGTAAGATTGTAAGGGGATATTTGTTCTAAAAAGTCTAATCTTAATAAAATTGGAATTTGTGTAGAAGAGATTGTATCCATATGTATTTGTATTGGAATAATTACTATTTTTCCTTGAATATCTGTTAATGCTAAATTTATTTTTACATATTTATTAATTGTATGTTGTTGTCCATAATAATCTAAAAATTCATAATTTTCCTCTAAATTATATTTTGTAAATGAAAAGACTAAGCTTTCATGAATATGACTTTTTGCTGCTCCTGTATCTATTAATGTTTTCAATAATTTCCACTCTCCTCCTATATCTAATACTATTTCTATATAATATTGTTATGTTTTTATTGATGATCTTAAATTTATACTTCTTCTAGACTGATTATGTATTTTTCCTTGTTCATCTAGTAATAATACATTATTTTCTTTTGATTGATTTTCTTTAGGACTTTCTCCTACTGATATTAATAATTTATTGCCTACATGATGAATTCTTGGTATAATTCCTATATTTTTATTTCTTTGTTTTAAATCCATTATTAACTATTCTAAAATTGTCATACTAGATGGAGTCAATTGCCTTGGTGGTATATATTCAATAAGATCTGAAAATGTATCATCAATATCAACTTGTAATCATATATTAGTCTTTTGTAGTTTTTTATGATGACTTGTAGTAAAGGCATAAATTGTTTTGTAAGTTACTGAAAATACTTTTGATCCACTTGTCATTTCAATTCTATGTAATTTATGATAGAGATTAAGTGCTTGATCTATATTTTTATCTTGTAGACTTATTAAAAAGTCTGGTATTATAGTGAATTTTAATTTTTTATATACTAAATTTCCTGATACGGCTCCTAGTAGGGCGTCTATTGGGTCATTTAATATTCTATCATCCATGCAAAATAGTTGAATAGGACTATCTATTCCTTGTCTAAAATGTGCTTTAATAATAATTTGTGTTGCTCCTAAATATAACTTTTTATATCTATTTTTATCGGGTAATTTTGCTAAATCTTTATTTATTTCGTCTTTATTTATTAATGGTATTACTGTATTTCCTTTAGCTTGATATATATCTATTGCAGATTCATAATGTTTTGCAATATAAGTTACTTTTACTAATCTATTAAACCATCTTCTTTTAAATATATCTTTCTCTTTAATATTTAATCTATGATTATTTAGTTGGCCAAATTTTTCTTCATCGAATGTTTTATTATAACTAAAAATATTATTATTATCTATAATTTCATGATCTTCATTATCCAAAGTCATTTTAGATTTGCCTTTTATTCTTCAATTTCTATTTCAGATTCAGTATCAGAGTTTGATTCTGAATTATTATTAAATTTTGAATAATTATCTGATATATTACTATCATAATTATATTGAAAATCTATTTCATATATACTTTCATTTTCTGATATTTCACTATTTTCTATTGGTTCATAATTCTGTTCTATCAAATTTTCATATATCCTATATGCTTTATGATTTTCTTTATTTTTTCTTTTAGGACATTCATTTGCATAATGTCCCCTTTCTTTACATATCCAACAAGTACACGTTTTTGGATTTTTCTTACCGTATCTTTGATTTTTTCTAAAGTATCTCCCTTTAAAATTATTCTTCTTAAAAGATTTAAATTTTCTTTTATAAATTTTTGTATATTTTGGTTTATAACCTTTTCTTTTTGATATGTTATACTTATTATATTTTTTATGTTTTGTATAACATCCCCAATATGTAGGTTCTGCTAAGATTGGACAACATAATCCTCCATTAATTGCTTTCCTTACTTTTTTATTTTCATATGCTTTATTACACATTTCATTTATTCTTTTAAATATGTAAGTTTGATAAGTTCCTAATGTTCCTTCTATATTTCATTATTACTTTGTATTTCATTAAACAATTTTAATCCCCATGGTTTTGGTAACTTTGTTACATAAGATTGTTTTAGTAATTTGATTTCTGGTCTTTTTAATATATCTGGTTTTGCTATATTATAATAGTAATTATTAAATTCACATGTATATTGTTTTAAATAACACATATTACATATTGTTAAATTATGTATTTTTCATAAATTTTCTTGACCAAATTTCTTTAATGATTCTGTAGGATCTAACTAATGTTCTCCTAAAAATTCTCCTTTTATTGCTAATTCAAATCTTTGTAAAAGGTCTTTTATTGTATCTGTTGCTGTAAAATTCTCATTGTTATATCCATATTTTATCATTTGTCTATCTTCTACTCGTATAACATTCCACCATTTTTCTACATTGCTTGTAAATGTACTAATTAAAAAGTTACTAGCTCTTTGTAAATCATATCCATATAATAATATTGCTAATTTATTCATTTTAATCCAATTTTTAATTTCTTTTTGTATATCTTCTTTACAATCTATGTCTAATAATATTCCATTTAGGTAAACAGGTTCCGTCTCATATGTTTTTATTGAAAACTTGGAATTATTATACATAGGTCTTTGTCTAGGATTTTTTCGTCTATTTCTTTCATACTCTCTTATATCCATATTATCTGCCATTATATTTTCTTCAGTTTCGTTTACTATTCCAGAGTATTCTCTTATTTCTACTTTTGTTTGAGTGGTCTTTGGATTAGTATTCATTTTTAAATTTTCTAAATTACAGGTTAAATTTAGTATATCATCTTCAATTATTTCATTTTCTTCATATAATTTTAATCCTTCTTCTAATGTTAACATATGTGTTCTTATTGTTATTCCTCCTTGTTTATGTTCTTTTTCTTTTCCCTTTTCTATTTTATCTACTCTATTTTTTAAATCTGTAACTTCTTCTTTTATCTCGGTTAACATATTAAATATTTTATCCATTTTATCTTCTAAACTTTCCTGTTTAGGTTTTTTAATTATTATTGGTGGTAAAGTTAAACTTCCTTCTCCAATTTTATCTTCTCCATATAAAGTACTTGTAAAACTATATTGTTTATTACTCATTTTTCTTATATTTTGATTTAAAATTTTTAAATTATTATTTATTTGATAAAATTGTTCATCATATGTGTATCCATCTATATTTCCTATTTCTTCCCATTTATTTTAGTCATTATATCCCATTTTTCTAAGTACGTATTTTAAATAATTTTTTATTTGACTTAATTTATCTAAAATTTATTTTTCTATATTTAATTCACTTAGTATTCTATATTTAATTAGCTCTAAATCTTCGAAGCTTTCCATTTTATTAAGTAAATATTTTATTTTATCGGCTTTAGGGCTTAATCCTACTCTTATATCTTGTATTAATTTTTTATTATTCATATTTATAGTATCTATTTTATTTAATTATTTTATTAATTCAATATCTTCTTTATTTAATTCATGTAATAGAGATGTATTCATTGTTTTGAGGTTTTTATGTAATTAGTTAATTTTTTTTTATGTATGATTATTGTTAGTTGCAAAGTTTGACTATAAGAATGGTGATATTTTTTAAATTTAACTTTAAAAAATGGTATTTGGCATAATTATTTCTTGATAAAATCCAATCAACATCTCCATATTTCAAGACACTTTGTGGGCCACCTAACTGAACCCAATTCACATGTTCCAATTTCGAGACACTTTGTGAGCTACTTGGCGAATTCCAGTCAACTGGATGTCTCAGAACACTTTATGTGCTATCAAAAACTTAACACAATTAACTTCAAAAAATTTTAACTAATTTGACTAAAGTTTTAATTTGTCGGATAACATACATATCTTTTTTCTTATATTAGATTTGGCCATGAGCCGGATCTATTTGGACTTTTAAATTTTTTTTCTGTTCAAGTCGAAACAAATCGAACTGGATGCTCTGCATTAGACCAATTCGAGAAAAAATATTTAATTTATAAAATCATTAAGACAAATCCCGTGTAGTATCAACAAGAAAATTCCTCCAAAATACCGAATGAAAAAACTGTCATTTTTGGAAGGGACAATTTCTACCAACAATTTTTTGCTCAAAATTTGCCCCTAGCAATATTTACAAAACATTAGCAGGGACAATCTCTTGCGAAGTTGTCACCATAGTGTGCTGTCAACTATTTTGCGCACAAAATTTGCCAGCTATTGTTTTGCTAATGCGTTATCATTTGTAGAATTTACTACAAATTTATCGTAATTTAGCTAAAAAAATTCTCATAAAATTTTCTTGCTATTTTTTAATTTTTGTTTTTTTTTTTTTATGAAATGAGGAGCCGTCACCAAATTTATGTATAGTTAATGCTCTTTCTTCTTGAGCTCTATTAAGATTTTATAGTTTTTCATGAATTTGTCCAGTAGGTTTTATGTATAAATAGTTTTCAGGCCAACTTTAGCGATACTTAAAGCATTTTTAGTTAAGTTTTATTTATATTAAATGCTTGAAGAAAATATTAGTTAGTTATATCCCAAATATATTTACTCTATTTGAGACATTGGATACTCCATGACATTTGGTTATTCATGACGATCTTCTTCTTCTTTGTTCAAAGAATCATGAGTCACGAATCTGGCACAAGACAAGACCAAACAACCAAGTTAAATTTTTTTTTCATTTTTAGGAAATTCTATTGGTTTATGTCTGCAAAAACATCTCTTGCTCAGCTATTTGAAATATCCGAGGACATGAACTTGTTACAAAGATTTCAGATTCCAACATTTTGAAGCCGCTGGTTCGGTTTTTTCTGGCCCAAGGAAAATTTTCGAGCCTCCAAAAGCCTCAATGGACTTTTGGACAGGAGCATTCAGAGGCCCAAAATGCAGCCTTAAAAAACCACCAATTAGTATTCTTATTGTTAATTCATTAATAATATAATAAAGATAGTATTGTACCTAATTAAGTTGTTTTCCAGAAATATTAAATAAATTATGTGCTGAAGCTGACAAAAAAATCAATTAAGCCAAATCTATCTGTCTGTTCCATTGCACGCCTGTCATGTGCAAGCACAACTTGAAGTGTTTAACTTTGTTTTTTTTTTTTTAATTGCCAAAAAACAATCATGTTGTTGTAAGCTTCCTAACAATACAAATTTTTGTTATCATCCTGTCATGTTAATCCTATTACTCACCTTAACAAAAATTACTAAAGAACGGAAGATAACTATAATGATTGATTAATTTAATTCCTATGGAGCTTGGTGGGCTCCACTCTTGGCAGTTCTCAAACTGAAAAACCTAGATTGCTGCTAATGTAATTAACCCGCCCCTTCAACTTGTTAAATTAATAATATATGTGCTGTACGCATTATGTTTAGTTTTGTCCTTTTGTGGAGTATTTAATTTGGTTAAAATGATCTAATCTAATTGTATTAGAAAAATTAGTCATGACGTTTGCGGTGGTTATTAAAAAATGAAAAAGATGATCCTTAATGTGATGCCGATCGAGTTGTAATCAAGACAAGAGAAGTGTAATCTAAGCAAGTTCTATTATTGGACTAATTTCTGATTGATTATTGTTTTTCTAAGTTAATCCAGTTCATGTGTCTCTTTCGTATAAGCTTCGTATGAAATCATGAATTGTTATTATCAAACTAAGGAACTCATCCTCTAGGGATGGTTGTTATACATTTTAAGTCTACTTGTGTCCTGATATGCTCCAGCCACCACCTCTTTTCAATTTTTTTTTTTGTTACGCACAGAAGGCATTTAATAAGAAAATATTTTTTGTTTGAATCCATCAATATCAATTTGAGTTGTTCGATTGTATAATTTAAAGGTGATTAAAAAATAGATCAGTTTTTTGTTTACGATATTTTTTTTTAATATTTTGCTATAAATTGGATGTTAAATTTTTAATGACTTGAGATAAATTAATTTATCATAAAAATTCGAAGACAATACGATACATAGTTTATAAAATGCTATAACAATGGCATCAGAAGTGATAATTCATAATATATTTACTTTAAAGGGCTTTGGACCCTTACGCCTACGATGTTTAGAGCCCAACTCCCGATAAAAAGCCATTCACTTGCAAATGCTAAGACCCAGACTTACGCATCCGATTGGCCGACTTGACGCCACGCCCTGCAACTATAGCTCTTCACGCTATGCTAGTATGTCTATATTGTCGCTTAATTACGATGGTACGGACATAATACATGGAACATTCAATATTAAAATCTCTTTCAGACGATGTCTTATATGTTATTTTAAAATCTGTCAAGAAAGATTTTTTTTTTTCCACAAAATAGTTTACAACTTAATTCTAAACAAACACTTCAATATTAAATTGAAATCTTCTCGCCAATGAAATTCTAGCCGAAACTAAAAGTTAGAAGATTAAAAAACAAGGTCTAAAATAAAGCTATAAAAATCATACAAATTAAAAAGAATACACGAACATATCTCGTTTGAAACAATCCGACGAGAGGAAAATGTGTCAACGGCTCATTAATCTTCTTGCAGGTGCACCATTAAAGGATTTTTGGGCAACTATTTTTTCATTTTACCCGACAGTTATTTTGAATTTTATTGACAAATTAAGTTGATGACTTTATAGATATTGACGACAAATGAATTAACAGCGGCTCCTTGCGATCACTTGCAACAACATATAATGGATCGATGAATTTTCGATAAGGGAATCTTCGATCGATCAAGTTAGAGTTTTTGTATAAAAAAATAAAATTTTTTAGCAAAAAAGGTTAAGTCACCGTTTTATACTTGTTTTTCCTCTTTTTATAGGAAAATTAGCACGTTTTCAGGAGATAATGGGATGAGTTTTTCATTCTTTCCGACTATTAATCCATTTTTTACGGTTCTCGAGGAAAATATGGATTAGTAACAATTATTTGTCTATCTTGGTGGAGCTGTTTTCGGGACACGTTGGCTGTCGAACTCTCGCTCAGCTACAGAACTCGGAGAAGTTGAACCTGTGGTCGGTTAATGAGGTCCTCCTCGAGCTAGGTGCTCGGCATATGTTGGACAATTAAACCATTCCATGAGTTCGGTTGTTATCATAAGTCCTCCCCCCAGTGGACGATATTTATATCAGTGGTTGGCAAATGAGAGCCGAACAGACCTATTTAATACCACAAGATCGGAGCTCGTGGTGACTGGGCCGAATGAGCTGGTTGTGGCGATTCGAGGTCTGAGTACCTACCGAGCTCTGATCTGGAGTTCGATGTCAAAGTTAGGCAAACTTGCTTTGTTCTGGTGTAGGGGAGGCTTGCCCCCAAGGCTACCCTGCTACATGCGATTTGATAGGATGATATCAGTTTTCTCGCGTGCATTTATTGGAGAGTATTTATGGCTTCCTATTTTATCGTGTGTAACAGCTAGGGGCGCCTTGATTAGGGTGTACCGCCTTAACTGCGTTATCCCAAGTTTGGATCGAACGCCACGTGTACGGTTTGGATCCATCCTAGTTTCATGTATAAACTCTCTCTCGATTCCCATTTCCCTTTCGTTTTTTGCTCATTTTCACTCTGTTTCTTCTTTACTTTTGCGTTCATCGTCTTGGAGCTTCGAAGTTCTTGTTCCTTTCTCGCAATCTCCCTTCTGCTTTCACCCCTATTTATCAGGTTTGTCCTCTGTCCCCCTTCTTCATTCTCCTTTCAATCATTTTTGTTAACTCTTTCGCCATGAGTTTGGAGATGCTTTAAGTGAGGGAGTTGGAGTTAGTGGAGATGCTCCCGGTGGCAGCGTCCCGAACATGAGTAGAGGTTTCACTTCGGGTGAGGGAGTTCAGCCTTTCGAGTTAGGTCAAACCGACACCTCCTCCAAACAGAAGGCTTTTCGCCGACTGCTGGGAGTGGAGAGCATAAGTTCGACAGTTAAGGAGGAGCAGCTAGGTTAGCTACTAGCCCAGCTGACTTCTGAGCCGGACTACTTCGTTAGCCGACCCAGTACCTCACAAAGGGCGAATACAGAGTTCGCCAACAAGAGGAAAATCGTAATTTCTGAGGCGCAATTAGAGGCCGACGTTTGCTTGCCCTTGATGACCTTCGAAGTGAGTGTGCTGAGGTACTTCGATTTGGTTATAGGACAGCTCCATCCCAATGCTCGGTGAACCCTTACCGCTCTTCAAATTTGGGCCATCGAACAGGGCATAAAATTGACTTTAAACCTATTTCGAGCAACCCATGTGGTTGGTCTTCGAGCTGGTACAGAAGACCATAATTACGTACAAGCCCGACCTGGTTATGAAATATCGATTGGGAATTCGGATTCCTTAAAGAAGTGGAAGGACCGGTTCTTTTTGGTGGAGAGAGTGCGGACTGACTTTCAAGTACGAACCACTTGGGAGAGGTACATTAATCGTAATGATGAAAACTTGTGGCTCTCTAATGAAGAGGAGCAGATTTTAGCTCGATAGAGGGAACTTGCCCGGGATAAGTGGGATTTGAGGAACTTGTTAGATCCTTATAGTTCGAAATCAATCCCTTGTCGAAGAAAAGGTAACACACGACATTTTCTTATTCGATGATACTGATGCACTATTTTAATTTGTTTTCTCTTTGCAGTTATAAGGAAGATGAGCCGAGCTGCTGAGATTATGAAGGCAATGATGCAAAAGCTCGTCGAAGCTTCTTCGAGCGCGCCTATTGTTGTTGAAGAGGTGGTGGCTACTTCCCCCCCGAGAAGCAGCTAATGACCATAGCTGCTGAAGTTTCGGAGACTCCAGTTGTTCAGGTCGAGCTTACTGTACCATTCGAGCCACAAGGCCAGACCGAGAGGGAGCCAAAATAACTTTGCTTCATACTCAGCGACATTTGTGAGTTCTAGAAGGCTAAGGGGAATAAATATTCCTCCAACGACCCAAACTTCTGCACCTTTGCTCACATGGCTTCTTACGTACCTACGGAGGTCGGTCCCCTCATCTCTCTGAATGCCGAACATTTTGATGGAATATGGCATGGTATAAATGTGATGATAACGCAGCGGAAAAATAAAATATTTTTATCATACATACCATACAAATCCAAAGCAAGAATCGAAACATGCAATTTTAGGGTTAAAAACTTACAACTTTGGATGCCTTTTAATCTTGAGTTTGGTGATGACCAGCAACCGAGATGACTTTATCCACCTTAGATCTTGATCACCAATGCCAAGGAACAGCCTTTTACGCCACTCCCTCTATTCTCACACATACAATTGCACCGTCGGCTTAAAATCGAGATTGCTAGCTCTCTTTTAAGGTATTGTGTAATGGCTATAGTTTGAAGCTACAAAATTTGATTTTGTACTTCTCTTAGGTTACTTTTACTACCCAAGAACACAAGAGAATGAGGAACAATCCTTTCTCCTTGTGAAAATTGGACAAAAAATTAAGAGAGAGAGATGGATGTAATTCACGCCAAAATGCAAATGGTGGCTAGGTTTTTGTTTTCACGCCAAAAGCAAAATATATATCTTTAGGGTTTTATTTCTTTTAATATATATCCCTTTATTTTCTTAAGTGATCAAGCTAAAATATACTACCTTAAGATAATTAATTTTAGCCTTTATCACTTATTTAAAATAAGAAATATATATTAATTAAAATACCTTAAGATAATACATTTAATCCAAGATAATCCTTTTTGATTTAATCTAAGATAAATGTAAGGCATATTAATCAAATAAATCACTTAATAAAAGAATTAATCATGTGCCGAAATTCCATTGATATTATCTTGGAATTTCGGCTACACCATCCAATTATCAAGTGAATTAATTCAATTAAAATCCTTTAGGCTTTAATACTCAATTAATTAAATTAACACAAGATAATTAATTAATTGAAATTAAACCTTGTGGGCTGAATTTCTCTCTCTCATGGACCAAGGCCCAATAGCAATTTTATAACCCATTACACACATTAATTTGACTTTAATTAAAAGCCCAAATTAATGCTCAATACTTTAATTAAATATTTTAAGCCCAATGCTTTGTGTGCGATCCTATAGATCCATTTAATGTTAGCAATGAATTAATAAATTAATTCAAAGGCTATATATATTCTCTAGCAAGATATTATAGCATTCCAAATTAAATGAAAATGCATATGGCATTTAGTGACCTAATGCAATTTTGCATAGTTCCTTACCCATAAATATCAGAATTAATATAAGGCATGGAACTAGTCATCCTTATATATATATTAATTCCTTTCTTGATATTCCAGTGACACTGAACTCTCGAATAAATAATGATTACTTATTATTTCATCTCGGTATGGCCATACACTTCTCAGTTCACTGATCAAGTGGCCGATGATATTTTCTCTCTTATTGAGAGGGGTAATCCCTTCACTTCTCTCATGCTCTCTAACATGAATCAATGTATACCCAATCATACCCGTACTTGTCACTCTGTTACGAGTATGTTAGGTGTATATCAAAGTACACAGTAATTCATAAAGAGTTTCATAGAGATTTCAGGTCTAAGAACTCTGATACAAAACTTGCATATGAGAAACACTTACGACTTGTACCATGTAGTATTCTCATGAGCGGATCGTATCCAGATACCATGTTCTTTAACATGTATCTATGATCTCTGATTGACACTCTTGTCCTAATGATCCGTAAGACGGAACTCATAATATCAGAGAGATCATACTAGTCTTAATTCATTGTTATTCCCATAACAATGACTGACTAGGGATATTTAGAATGATGTCTCATTTGTTTTAAGGTCTTACAACCATGTGCCTCACACATGATAACTTAAATCGAAACAACATTCTTGGATAGTTTTATCAATTGACATGCACAGGAATACAAAGGATAAAACAAATGCCTTATTTTATTAATTCAAAGTGCTTTATTACAATGCATTGGGGCTAGGGCTTACACTAACAATCTCCCACTAGCACTAGTCCCAATTAGGCATAGCCCTAAGACCGAACGCTCTCAAATGAGCTACGTGCAGATTTGGACGCAATTATTTTGTCAAAGGATCTGCTACATTGTCTTCACTTGCTAACCTTGATGTCCCCACAATCAATGATTTCTCTGATCAGGTGGTACCTCCTGAGTATGTGTTTGGATTTCTGGTGTGACCGGGGCTTCTTGGCCTGTGCGATTGCCCCGTTGTTGTCACAGAAAATTTCTAATGGATCTAGGATGCTTGGGACCACTCCTAATCCAGTAATAAAATTTTTAATCCAAACAGCCTCTTTTGCAGCCTCACTTGCTGCAATATACTCAGATTCAATAGTTGAGTCGGCAACGGTTTCTTGCTTTGAGCTTCTCCAGCTGACAGCACCACCGTTCAAAACAAAAACAAACCCAAATTGCAATCTAGAATCCTGAGTGCTGGTCTGAAAGCAGCATCGGCATAACCTTGTATGACGAGCTCTTCTTGACCACCATACACCAAGAAGTGATTCTTAGTCCTTCACAGGTACTTTAGAATACCTTTTACAGCAGACCAGTGCTTCTCACCAGGGTCTTGCTAAAACCTACTGGTTACACTTAGTGCATGAGCAACATCCAACCTAGTACATAACATAGCGTACATGATAAATCCAATAGCAGAGGCATATGGAATTTTACTCATGTTGTCCCTTTCCTCTTTGGTTTTAGGGCACTGTTCTTTAGTCAAAGGAACTCCCAAAGCCAAAGGTATGTACCCTTTCTTTGAAACTCTCATACTAAAACACTTTAGTACTTTGTCTATGTACTTTTTTTGACTTAGTCCCAAAAGCCGATTCGATCTATCTCTATAGATTCGAATACCAAGTATTGTCTCGACTTCACCTAAGTCTTTCATTGAGAAACATTTTCCCAACCATTGCTTAACCTTTTACAATGTTGGAATGTCATTCCCAATGAGAAGGATGTCATCCACATATAGGACCAGAAATACTACTATGCTCCCACTAACCTTCTTGTACACACAAGGCTCATCTTCGTTCTTGATGAAGTCAAATTCTTTGACTGCCTCATCAAAATGAAGATTCCAACTTCGGGATGCTTGCTTTAATCCATAAATAGATTTTTGAAGCTTGCAAACCTTCTTAGGATGCTTGGGATTGACAAAACCTTCAGGCTGTGTCATATACACATCCTCAAGTAAATTTCTGTTGAGGAAAGCAGTTTTGACATCCATTTGCCATATCTCATAATCATGATATGTAGCTATGGCAAGCAAGATCCTAATGGACTTGAGCATGACTACAAGCGAAAAGGTCTCGTCATAGTTAACACCATGAGTTTGTCAAAAATCTTTTGCTACTAGTCTACCTTTGTAGGTCTTATCAGCTTTGAGTTTGAATAGCCACTTGCATTCAATTACCTTAGCACCTTCCGGTGGATCAACCAAGGTCCAAACCTGGTTATCGTACATTGATTGCATCTCGGATTTCATGGCTTCAAGCCAATTTTCTGAGTCTGGGCTCTCAATAGCTTCTCGGTAGGTAGTAGGATCCTCACGATCTACTAACTCAATAGTGTCACTGTCAGTGATTAGAAATCCATATCTCTCAATCTCCTGACGTACCCTACCAGACCTTCTAGGTTCTTGTGTAATGGGTTCTTGTTCCACAACTGGTTGTGAACTTGATCCCATTTCCAATTCATCCTCTATAGGAGTTTGTGGCGCTTGAATTTCTCCAAGTTCTACTTTACTCCCACTATCTTTCTTGAGAAGGAACTCCTTTTCCAAGAAAACAGCCTTGCTAGCAACAAATACTTTGTTCTCGGCTTGTAAGTAAAAATAGTATCCCTTTGTTTCTTTAGGATAACCCACAAACAAGCAGACACTGGATTTGGACTCTAGTTTGTCAGATGTTAATTTCTTAACATGTGCTTCATAGCCCCAAATCCTGAGAAAAGACATATTGGGTTCTTTCCCAGTCCATACCTCATATGGTGTCTTCTCAACTGCTTTAGTTGGAGTACGGTTCAATAGAAACGCAGCAGTTTCTAATGCATAATCCCAAAAAGAGATAGGAAGATTAGCTTGACTCATCATAGATCGAACCATGTCCAATAGAGTTCGATTTCTCCTTTCGGACACACCATTCCAATGAGGTGTTCCAGGAGGAGTGAGCTGTGAAATAATACCACACTCCTTTAGATGACTGTCAAACTCTTGGCTTAAGTATTCGCCACCTCGATCTGATCGAATGGCTTTTATACTTTTGCCAAGTTGGTTTTCTACTTCGTTCTTGAACTCTTTGAATTTCTTAAAAGTTTCAGACTTGTACTTCATTAGATAGACATAGCCATATCTACTGAAGTCATCTGTGAATGTCACGAAGTAGCTAAAACCACCTCTAGCATGTGTACTTAAAGGTCCACATACATCGGTATGTATTAGTTCCAATAAGCCATTAGTCCTCTCACCTTTTTTATTAAAAGGACTCTTTGTCATTTTTTCATGCAAACATGGCTCGCATGTGTCATAAGACTCTAAGTCGAATGACCCAAGCACTCCAGTTTTGTGGAGTCTTGAAATGCATTTTTCGTTTGCATGTCCTAAACGACAATGCCAGAAGTAAGTAGAGTTCAATTCGTTTGATTTAACCCTCTTTGTATTAATGTTGTATATGGACTCTCTATTTTGTAAATCAAGGATATAAAGGCCATTTTGTAACATGGCATTGCCATAAGAAATGCCTTGGCGACGAATATGAGCATTGCCATTTTTAATAACAAAATCAAATTCATCATTATCCAAACATGAAACTGAAATAATGTTTCTGCTCATAGCAGGCACATAATAACAATTATTCAAAACAATACAAAATCCGGAAGGTAAAGTGAGGTGATAGTCACCTATCTCCATGGCAGCAACTCGTGCTCCATTCCCCACACGGAGGTCCACTTCATTCTTTCCAAGTAACCGCCTATTTCTTAGCCCCTGCACATTTTAACAAATGTGAGAACCACAACCGGTATCCAATACCCAAGTGGTAGAAATAGAAAGGTTAATTTCAACAACAAAAATACCAGAACTGGATGCCTTGGCTCCATTCTTCTTTTGTTCTTCCTTGAAGAGAGCGCAATTCTTCCTCCAATGCCCTATCTTGTTGCAATGGAAGCAAGTGCTCTCACTCTTTTTGAGTTTCTGCGCCTTGGGCTTGGATTGGGCCTGAGGTGCACTCCCAACTGACTTGGGTTTTCCTTTTCCCTTTTCCTTAGCAGGTCCCTTCTTAATTCCCTTTTGAACCATTAGTACGGGATTGGCCTTTCGAATGTTCTCTTCAGCATTCTTAAGCATCCCATGAAGCTCAGTGACTGACTTGTTCATTGCATGTATGTTATAATTCATCACAAATGGATCATAAGCAGCAGGCAATGATCCTAAGATCAAGTCAGTGGCCAATTCCTTTGGCACTAGTACCTCAAGCTTCTCAAGAGTATCAAGATACCCTTTCATCTTGAGTACATGGGTACTAACAGGAGTACCCTTAGCCATCTTGCATGAAATTAAGACCTTTGTTGTCACGAACCTTTCGTGACGAGCTTGCTCTTGGAACATCTCCTTGAGGTGCACCATGATCGCATAGGCCTCTTGGTCCATAAATTGCTTTTGCAATTCAGGCACCATAGTTGCTAGCATCAAACAGGTCACATCATTAGAGTCACTTTTCTTGGTCTCAAAAGTTTTCTTTTGAACCACAGAAGCGTTCCTAGCAGGTTCCTCAGGTAAGGGTGCATCCAAAACATACGACTTCTTCTTTTGCTTAAGAACTATTCTTAAATTTCGAGACCAGTCTATGAAATTGGTGCCATTCAATTTGTCCTTTTCAAGGACCGATCGCAATGAGAAATTGTTGTTTGAAGATGTCATTTTCAATCTACAATAAAATTTAGCAAGATTAAATGAGGTCTTATTTATGATCCCACAAACCGAATTAATATCCCTTTAAATAATTCGCGTTAGTGATTTAATGAGGGCCAAGATCCACTTTTCACAACAACTTATTAGTCAAACTGAGCTTGTACACCTAACAAGTTAAGTTACTTAGGTAGGAAAACTCTAATCATGTCTCGTACATGACTCTTGGATTAAATGGGCTAACATCTTAAGATGTTATAGCACAACCCATTTAGTTGCCTAGGTTCGGGCATCCCTTTCCATGTTAAGTCCAACCTACATTCACAACCCATGCCTCACAAAGATAATCGGGCGCATCTAGGACTCCTAGTCTGCGTGACCGATGATCGATGCCTTGACATGTTTCGAATTAGGAAGGCAACTTTGTGACTTACTATTTTAGGGATTCATTTTATTACGGCTTACATGGCATACGCTTTGTCATCCATAAATAGCATGCATATATAAATAATTGCATAAAGTAAAGCGTGACAAACATGGGCCCAAAAACCTACAACTAAGATTCTATACTATTACATAAGAATCTTGAGTTTGGCTTCTTCACTCCGATGGGCTTCGTCTTGATTTACAAAGTCTTCAAGTATATTCTATTCTAAGAAATAAATGAAACACTTTTACAACAAAAATAATGGCTCGCAGGCCATATTTAATTACAAAACTCAGGGCCCATGAATGCACCATGCATATCCATTCATCACACCAAATTAGCAAATAAATATACATAGCATTCATGGATAAAACAAAGTCCAATTTTAATTAATTTAGCCAAGCCCATTAATGGAAATTGTGCACTTGAACCTTTAAGAGAAGATCCCATGACGGGCCTGGGCCAAAGCCCAACGGACTAAATCCTCTTATTGAATAAGTTCTCTTAAAAGTCCAAAACACTAACTAGTTAGATTTGTGCTATAAATCAACTCTAGTATAATTTCCAATTTTGCCATTTTTAATTTTATGTCATACAGCCCATAAACATTAAAAATACATATAATATGTGCTATCATAAATTAAAAATATAAAATCATGAAGAACACATATATAGTACACGGCATTCATGCAAAAACAAACAAACAACAAAAACTAGTTGTTTAATGCTTATGTAATGCTATAAAATGCACAAAAATTTAAATCAATTTTATGAGTCATTTAATAATCTAAATAAGTCCATAAATATTGATTTAATATTCTGTACCAATCTGATCTAAATGTGTTTTTACCATTTTAATCAAAACAAAACAAAAAATGTTGATTAAACATGTAACAAACACAAACTAGTCATAGTTTTAAGTGATTTTAAAATTAATCAATTAAATTGTCATGGACCAGAATTAAAACCAAATTTAAAACATGTCCAGACCTGATATTTAATCTTTAAAAATCACTTACAAAAATACCAAAATCAATTTTACATTTAATTTTGAAAACTAGTTGTTTAACTAGCAATTTACATGTCAACTAGCACCTAGTTTCATAATTAACATGTACCATCAGGTATAAATAATTAAATCCGACCATTACCAGCCCTAATGACATCTTAGGACAGTATATTAACATGTCATATTAATTATAATACCTATCTAATCAATTAAAATCGTTTTTACACCAAAACAATGCAAAAAACTCAAAACAGAAAATTTCAAATTTGCATGTTTTCATAATGACGATTTTTAATTAATTTTTTCATGCATCTAAAGCACTAAAATAAGCATGTTTAGGCTCTGATACCACTGATGGAATATGGCATGGTATAAATGTGATGATAACGCAACGAAAAAACAAAAATTTTTTTATCATACATACCATACAAATCCAAAGCAAGAATCGAAACATGCAATTTTAGGATTAAAAACTTACAACTTTGGATGCCTTTTAATCTTGAGTTTGGTGATGACCAGCAACCGAGATGACTTTATCCACCTTAGATCTTGATCACCAATGCCAAGGAACAGCCTTTTACGCCACTTCCTCTATTCTCACACACACAATTGCACCGTCGGCTTAAAATCGAGATTGCTAGCTCTCTTTTAAGGTATTGTGTAATGGCTATAGTTTGAAGCTACAAAATTTAATTTTGTACTTCTCTTAGGTTACTTTTACTATCCAAGAACACAAAAGAATGATGAACAATCCTTTCTCCTTGTGAAAATTGGACAAAAAATTAAGAGAGAGAGATGGATGTAATTCATGCAAAAATGCAAATGGTGGCTAGGTTTTTGTTTTCATGCCAAAAGCAAAATATATATCTTTAGGGTTTTATTTCTTTTAATATATATCCCTTTATTTTCTTAAGTGATCAAGCTAAAATATACTACCTTAAGATAATTAATTTTAGCCTTTATCACTTATTTAAAATAAGAAATATATATTGACTAAAACACCTTAAGATAATACATTTAATCCAAGATAATCCTTTTTGATTTAATCTAAGATAAATGTAAGACATATTAATTAAATAAATCACTTAATAAAAGAATTAATCATGTGCCGAAATTCCATTGAAATTATCTTGGAATTTCGGCCACACCATCCAATTATCAATTGAATTAATTCAATTAAAATCCTTTAGACTTTAATACTCAATTAATTAAATTAACACAAGATAATTAATTAATTGAAATTAAACCTTGTGGGCTGAATTTCTCTCTCTCATGGACCAAGGCCCAATAGTAATTTTATAACCCATTACACACATTAATTTGACTTTAATTAAAAGCCCAAATTAATGCTCAATACTTTAATTAAATAATTTAAACCCAATGCTTTGTGTGCGATCCTATAGGTCCATATAATGTTGGCAATGAATTAATAAATTAATTCAAAGGCTATATATATTCTCTAACAAGATATTATAGCATTCCAAATTAAATGAAAATGCATATGGCATTTAGTGACCTAATGCAATTTTGCATAGTCCCTTACCCATAAATATCAGAATTAATATAAGGCATGGAACTAGTCATCCTTATATATATATTAATTCCTTTCTTGATATTCCAGTGACACTGAACTCTCAGATAAATGATGATTACTCATTATTTCATCTCGGTATGGCCATACACTTCTCAGTTCACTGATCAAGTGGCCGATGATATTTTCTCTCTTATTGAGAGGGGTAATCCCTTCACTTCTCTCATGCTCTCTAACATGAATCAATGCATACCCAATCATACCCTTACTTGTCACTCTGTTACGAGCACGTTAGGTGTATATCAAAGTACACAGTAATTCATAAAGAGTTTCATAGAGATTTCAGGTCTAAGAACTCCGATATAAAACTTGCATATGAGAAACACTTATGACTTATACCATGTAGTGTTCTCATGAGCGGATCATATCCAGATACCATGTTCTTTAACATGTATCTATGATCTCTGATTGACACTCTTATCCTAATGATCCGTAAGACAGAACTCATAATATCAGAGAGAGCATACTAGTCTTAATTCATTATTATTCCCATAACAATGACTGACTAGGGATATTTAGAATGATGTCTCATTTGTTTCAAGGTCTTACAACCATGTGCCTCACACATGATAACTTAAACCGAAACAACATTCTTGGATAGTTTTATCAATTGATATGCACAGGAATACAAAGGATAAAACAAATGCCTCATTTTATTAATTCAAAGTGCTTTATTACAATGCATTGGGGCTAGGGCTTACACTAACACATTTGGCCGAGCACTTGAAGAGACATCAGTCAAGGTAAGTAGTTTCAACTTGCTGATGGTGTTTGTCTATCGAATAGTGCTTAATTTTTTATGTGTTTTACAGAGATCTCAACAGATCGACGCTACTATTACGAAGATGAATGACCTCATCTCAAAGCGTCGATGAGCCGATTCCAACTTCGATGCTCTGCGATTGAAGATGGACGAAATCGAGAAAAAGGCTCGCAAGGCTCAAGAACTGGCCGAGGAGAATGCTAGGAAAGTAGCTGAGCTAGAGGCTGCTCTGAATCGAGAGAAAAAGTCCAACTCTGCTCTCCAAGTCGAGGTCGAACAGCTCAAGCAAAAAGAGGCCGAGTGAGAGAGGAAGGAGGCCAAACGGGAGGAGAAAGAGGCCGAGATACTGGCTGAGAAATGCATGGCATTTAGCGCCAAGATATTTTTTGCTGTAAAAGAAAAATATCCTGAACTCGACCCGTCCTTCCTGGATGACATGTATCCAGATGAGGACTAGCCTCTTGTAATACCTTTTTTATTTTAATGGAAATCCGAACTATTTCTCTTATCGTGTTTAATGTTTGTGATTCGTGTTCGGTTTACTTTCCTAAGAACGTTGGTACAGATAAAATATTCGTGTGTGGCGAGGTGAGTTTCCTTGATCTTTTTGGTATAGCCACCAAATGCGAAACCAAGCTCAATTAATTAAATAAAGAAACTGCCCGATAAAAGAGCTATTTAAATAATGAGTGCTTTATGACACACCTCGCATTCGAAACTTCTGCATCGGGTATTTGGAGTGGCGAACTGGAATTCACCTTAGGGTTGTGTAATCAGCGTACTTAGGGAGATTTGTAGATACATGCTCAAGGAGGCTGCCTATTTGCCTAGGGCGAGGTTGCTTGATTTATCAACCATGAATGTTTTTTCGCTTAGACCAAGTGTTGTATGGTAGCATTCGTCGAACTCCTTTTTTGGCGTGAATTTGTTATGGCACGATCAAGTTATTTGGCGAAGTGTGCCAAACATTATTAGAGGTTCGGGCGATTTTGGCGCTGAGGTCGAGCCCTTTTCATAAGTATAGTTAGCCTTGTAAGTTATTAAGTTTTGTGGAGTATGGTGCCGAACTTAATTTAGTGATAGAGCAATTTTGGCGAAGATGCCGAGCCCCTTATCCATATGCGTAGTTAGCCTTGTAAGTTATTAAATTTTGCGGCGTATGGTGCTGAACTTAATTTAGTGATAGGGCGATTTTGGCGAAGATGTCGAGCCCTATATCCATAGGCGTAGTTAGCCTTGTAAGTTATTAAGTTTTGCGGCGTATGGTGCCGAACTTAATTTAGTGATAGGGTGATGTTAGCGAAGATGTCGAGCCCCTTATCCATTGGAATAGTTAGCCTTGTAAGTTTTTAAGTTTTACGGCGTATGGTACCAAACTGAATTTAGTGATAGGGCAATTTTGGCGAAGATGCCGAGCCCCTTATCCATAGACGTAGTTAGCCTTGTAAGTTATTAAATTAAGTTTTACGGCATATGGTGTCGAAATTAATTTAGTGATAGGGCAATTTTGACGAAGATGCCGAGCCCCATATACATAGGCGTAGTTAGCCTTGTAAGTTATTAAGTTTTGCGGCGTATGGTGCCGAACTTAATTTAGTGATAGGGCAATTTTGGTGAAGATGCCAAGCCTACAGACATATCCTGCTGTAAATTTGCTAAGTATTTTGTACATAATATGTCGTTCATTAAACTTATGTCCGACGGGCAGAAACATCTGTCGAACTTGCATTGAGGCCAAAATATCATGGCAGCAACTTGCAATAGAAATGAAGAAAGAATGACAATGACGAACAAAAATTAAAGATGATAAAATGAGAATCAGTACAAGATATGGCGTGATGGGTGCCGAGCTACTGATAATATGGTTTGAGGTTGAGCCCGTTTTAGGAGTGCGGGAACTGTTTGCCTGTGACATCTTCTAGCCTGTATGTTCTGTTTTGGCTTACTTCCCGGATAATATATGGCCCTTCCCAGTTGGGATCCAGCTTGCTTACTCATGCTGTCATTTGAGCAGACACCACCTTTTTCAGTACCATTTGTCCGACTCGAAAAGACCTCGGCCTGATCCTGCGGTCGTGATAAGCTGCCATGCATTGCTTGTATGCTGCGAAACATATATGGGCATACTCCTTTCTTTCTTTGAGCCGATCTAAGTTATACAATAGACCGACGCAGCTATCTGTGTTGAGAGAAGATGTTTGGACACCTCGCACTCCTATCTCATAGGGAATGACTACTTCAGTACCATATGTAAGTGCGAAGGGTGTTAACCCTGTTGCTGCCCGAGACGATGTCCAATATGCCCGTAACACATTTGTTAAGTTTTTCGGTCCACAAGCCTTTGGCATCTTCAAGCTGCTTCTTGAGTCCGTATAATATAGTTTTGTTTGTCACTTCGGTCATTCCATTGGATTATGGATGATAAACTGAAGTGAAGTTCAACTTGATCTTCAGCTCTGAGCATAAGTTCTTGAAAGCCTGAAAATCAAATTGTTTGCCATTGTTAGTTATAATTGAGTGGGGGATACCGAACCTTATTATAATGTTCTTATTCAGGAACTTAATGACATTCACCAGTGTAATGGTTGAAAGTGGCTCGGCTTTCACCCATTTGGTAAAGTGGTCCACCGCTACCACCAAGAATTGCCGCTATCCTTTTGCTCGGGGGAAGGGCTCAGTATGTCAATCCCATACTGGGAGAAAGGCCATGGGCTATGAATCAACCTCTGCTTTGCTGAGCTCTGGTGTGAAATGTTTGCAAACCTTTGGCATTTGTCGCACCTTTGCACTAGAGCCTTTACATCAGCCTCCATGGTGGACCAATAATACCCCTATAAGAGAGCTTTTTGAGCTATGGCCTGTGCATCTTCGTGAGCTCCACAGATTCCTTCATGAATCTCTCTCAGGATATAATCCCCTTCTTCATTGCTCACACATAAAAGCCCAGGAATTGGAGAAAGATTGCTTGTAAAGCTTGTCATCCATCAAGGCATATAAGCTCGATTTTTGAATTATTTTCTGAGCTTGGGCTCGTTCCTCTGGCAGAGTTCAGGACATCAAGTATTGATAAATAGGTAAGCGCCAACCCTCCATTGGCTCCTGAACTTGAACCTGAAAGGTTTCGTAGGTTAGGCGTGAGATGGTAATGAAAATGACGTCTGCATTATCAACCGGACTATTGAGACTTACTTTTTTTGCCAGAGTATTGACCTCCACATTCTCCACCCGGGGTATCTGAGTGATGGACCAAGCTCCCACTTTCTCCTCCAACCTAGCCAATGAGGCAGAAGTCAGCTCTTTGTACCAGATCATGGAATGATCTTTAACTTTAAAGTTTTCCTTCAGTTGACTGACCACCAGTTGGGAATCTGAGAATATCTCTAAGATGTCCGGTTTTACTTCTATTGCCAATTGTAGCCCATAGCACATGGTCTCATACTCAGCCAAATTATTGGAGGCTGGAAAGGTTAGGCGGGCCATAGCTCGAATTTGAATTATCATAGGGCTCATCAAAAGTACTCCGGCCCCCGCACCATCTGCACTTGAGGCACCATCCACATACAACTTCCATAATACTTTCGTCGGCTCAGGGACTGGTTCGTGCAGCTCAGCCATAAAAGTCTGCTAGTATTTGTGCCTTCATAGATGTCTGTGACTCATACTGAACAGTGAACTCCTCGAGGCGAGCGGCCCATTCTGTCAATCGGCCCAAGCATTCTAGCCTCTACAACACCTTTCTCAAGTTTGAGTTTGTACGCACTACAATTGTGTGCACTTGAAAGTACGAACGAAACTTAATTGTTGTTATGATGAGTGCAAGGGCCAGCTGCTCTAGGATAGGATAATTTAGTTCGACCCCTCGAAATACTTTGCTCTTGTAGTAAATGGAAAACTGTTGGCCCTCCTCTTCTCGGACCAGGACCAAACCTATTGTCCCGCAGAGACAGATAAATAGATGTACAAAACCTCACCAGCTAGTGGCCTACTGAGCAGTGGCGGGGTTGAGAGAAACTACTTCAAGGCTTGAAATGCTTGCTGGTATTCTCCATCTAAGTAAAGTTCTTGAGGTTCCTGATTTCTCGGTAGAAGGGCAAGCATCGTTTGGCCGAGCAAGATATAAACTTACCCAAAGTTGTGATCCTTCCATTCAATCTTTGTACTTCCTGGACTATTTTAGGCGGATCCATGGTCATAATCGCTTTGATCTTCTTCGAATTTGCTTCGATCCCCCGCTTCGATATCATAAAGCCAAGGAATTTTTCGAACTGTACCCCAAAGGCACACTTCCCGGAGTCTGTGAAAGGTTTCCTCCAGCTCGGTGTACATGTTAGTTGAAGCTCGGCTCTTGACGATCATGTCGTCCACATAGATCTTCATATTTCTCCCTAACTGCTCGGCAAACAGCTTATTCATTAGCCTTTGGTAGGTAGCTCCTGCATTTTTCAATCCAAAGGGTATGACCCGATAACAGTAAGTTTCTTTATGAGTGATAAACGTTTTTTTCTTCATCCGATGGGGCCATCGGGATCTGATGGTAGCCCTTCGAGGCATTAAGGAAGGCGTACTTCTTGAATCTTGTCGTTGAGTCCACCAATGTGTCGATGTTCGGCAGCGGATAGCAGTCCTTCGGGCATGCTTTATTTAGATCGGTGAAATCAACACACATTCTCCATCTGTCGCTGCTCTTTCGGACAAGCACGACGTTGGCTAGCCAGTCCGAATAAAATATCTCCCTGATGAAATCAATTTCCAGCAAAGTCGCGATCTCCTGCTCGATGGCCAATTGTCTCTGAGGGGCATGATTCTTCTTTTTTTGTTTTACTGGCTTGGATTATGGCAGAGCATTCAACGAGTGAACTATTAAATCTTTCTTGACCCCTTGGATGTCTGAGGTTCGCTAGGAAAAAATATTGATGAACTCCCGGAGTGTTGAGAGTAGGGCTTCTTTCTCCGCCTTAGTCTTCTCAGTCGATATCTGAACCTTCTTACTTGGCTCTAGTTCGACCACTTGTAGCACTTCTGCCGGCTCCGCTCTTCGTTCCTCTTTCTCAGGTACATCTATTGTGTCCAAGGGTAGGCCTTGATTGGCCCTTCTGAGCATGGTCAAGTATGTCTCCCGAGCAGTTTTCTGATTCCCTCTCAAAATGGACACTCCATCGTCTGTGGGGATCTTAAGCACTAGGTTTTTCATGAAGACACATGCATCCACCTCAGACAATAGAGGTCGACCAAATATCACATTGTAAGACAGTGGAATATCGACCACCATGAAATCTGCTCGGCAAGCACAAACCACCGTATCGTCTCCGAGTTGTACAGGTATATTTGCTAGGCCCTCCATCCGAATAGGCTTTCTAGACAAACCAATAAGAGGGACGCTGACTTCCTCGAGCCTATGGTCTAACATCCCCAATGCCCTGTATGCTTGGGCCATTATGAGGTTGTCCGCACTTCCTGTGTCGACCAGTATTTGCTGGACCAAGAAGTCTTGAATGACTGCTTCAACAACTAAAGCATTTGTGTGTGGGTGCCGAACATGTGCCCCATCAGCCGCCATAAATTGAATCTTATTTGTGGCCAAGCTCGTTCCTCGCCAGATGGACATGACCTCCTTGGCCTTCCTCTTTCGGGAATGGTCCCATTGCTCGCCCCCTGCAATTACATGTATGACCCCAACGGGTGTTAGCCTGCCACCATTGGTTTTGTTTCTATTCTGTTGATGAGATGGCGACCTCTATCTTTTTCCTCTCTCGTCTTGCTTGGTGAATCGAGTAAGGGTACCTTTCCGAACTAGGTGCTCGATCTCCCTCTTGAGTTGCCTACACTCCTTGATCTCGTGGCCTTTATCTCTATGAAAAGCACAATAAAGGCCCTGATCCCTGTTCAGATCTTCTCGTATGGGTCTTGGCCAATTGACCTGCCCGTTCTGCTTCAACAAATCTAGAATCTGTTCTCGAAAGGCAGTTAGGGGCGTGAATCTTTCGTCTCTTCGATTTTCGAAATGAGGGGTGGTGATTGCATATGATCTGTTATTCTAGTTTTCTCCTCGGTATTTCTTTGGTTCGGCCTTGCTGGGATGTACTCCTTCATGAGCTACTCTTGCACTTTCTCCCCTTTCCTTCTCCCATGCCAATGCTCTATGGGAGGCATGGCGGAGATGCCAAGACATGAGCTCGATAAAGTTATTGGGGAGTTTCTTGCTTAGGTAGTCGCTGAAATCCTGACACGTCGTATTTCAGATTAGGGCATTAATGGCGACCTTCAGGTTCAGATTCTGTATGTCCATGGCCACATCATTGAACTTCTTCACGTGCGCTCGCAGTGATTCGCCCTTTTATTGTTGCACTAGGTTCAGGTCGGCAGACATCTTGTTTGGGCGAATGGCGGCCACAAACTTAGCGATGAACATATTGTTGAACTGTTTGAAGTTCTCGATACAATGTGATGGCAGGTTTCAAAACTAGATATGGGCTAAGTTTGCCAAGGTTTGGGGGAAAATCTTGCACAAGGCAAAGTCATCAGTTGTAAGCACCAGCATAGTGTGTTGAAACTGATCGATATGAGCTCGGAGATCAGTATTCCCACTGTAGATTTTGAGGTGAGGAAGGCGAATATTGGAAAATGGAGCAGCTAATATTTCACGAGAGAGAGGTGATCGAAAACTGCTTTGGTACTGAAGGGTAGTTCGGTTTTGCTGCCTTTGGATTCTGTCATCCAAGAGGCGGTTAAATTGTTCGGTAGTTAGGGTGATGGTAGAGTTGGGATTTTGGGGCAATATTGGTGAGTAGGGTTTTCGAGCAGGAGGCTGCGAAGACCAGAGCATTTTGGTGTTTTGTGGGGGTAAAGGCTGGGGTTGAGCCTGAGCTACGATGGCAAGTGAATTAACAGCCGCTCCTTGCGATCACCTGCAACAGCAGACAACGGACTGATAGGTTTTTGATAAGGAAGTCTCCGACGGTCAAGTTAGAGTTTCTGTGTAAAAGAGTAAAAATTTTTAGCAAAAAGGGTTAAGTCACCGTTTCATACCTATTTTTCCTCTTTTTATAGGGGGAATTAAAGAATTTTTTGTTCTTTCCGGCCACTAACCCATTTTCAGCGGTTTTCGAGGAAAACGTGGGTTAATGGCAACTGTTTGTCTATTGTAGTGAAGCTGTTTTCGGGACACATTGGCTGCCGAACTCTCGCTCGGCTACAGAGCCCGAAGAAGTTGAACTTGTGGTCCGTTCACGAGGTCCTCCTTGAGCTAGGTGCTCGGCATATGTTGGACCGTTAAACCATTTCGTGAGTTCGGTTGTTATAAGATATAAATACCGATTTCAATATAATATCAAGTTTCCCTTCTCCTGTATAAACTACTAAATTTATCAATTCTATTTTATACTTTTTTTCTTTTCTCATGGGCAACTTATTAGATTTTATTTTTTTATTTGAAACATTTTATCCCAGCTAAATTTATTAATTACAGGCACTTGTATTATAAAATTCATGGTTTGAACCAATAAATTATTCGTTTAAAATATTATACAAAAATAATTGCATTTTGTTAAATTTGTTATTGAATTCATGGGGTATTAAGTATGAGCAATAAAAGTCGAAAAAAAAAAGTTAGGGTACGAAGTGACAAGTTGTAAACTCCACTTGCTATACGAATCGTATGGTTTCTCGCGTGACAAACAAGTTATCACGAAGATATTCAATACATTATATGATTTCTCTGTGCAGATGAATCTTGAGTTTTCAAGAATTCATATAATTCTGTTTGTTTACGAATTCTTCATATGCAGCTTCCTTATAGCGACACGCCATGTTCTTCTGTAAACAACTGATCAAAAATAAGGTGGCCCTCAACGCCTGCTCACTCAACTTTTGATTTGATTTTCATGACTCAAATAAAAAAAAACTTTTGTTTTTTTCTTTTACAATCTTAATTCTTAATCCAATCAAAACCATACAAGAGAAAGTAGTACGTACGTAAATTCAAATTATTACAGTACGAGACATATTGCCTTATTTATGGTTGGTAAATAAAAAACATGAAGGAGATAAATAAAAACGAGCGTCATGCTCATGAACGTATATTTATGATTATTTTCTTGAATGGAAAAGAAATGCCGACATTGAAAAAGTTGGACGAAAACGTAAGATTGGACTAAATAACCATAGTTATTAAAATCGGACCGGCCGGTTGAACCGGTTGAACCTCGAACCGGTAGGCCAGTTGGTTGGTTCGACTATTAAAAACCGAATTGAACTGAAAAATCGGGTTGAACCGAAAAACCAACGAACCGGACAGAACCGGGTTTTTTGCTAAAAATGTAAAAAATCAATTTTTTTTTGAATTTTTTCACCCAACCACCCATATATATGTATATATATACATTTATTTATTTATTTAAAAAATTAATATTTTAAATTCTAAATATGTCACTTAATAATTTAATATACTTATTATCTATTTAGATTATTGTAATAATATATTAAATTATTAAATAATATCTTTAGAATTTAAAATACTAATTTTTTTTCAAATAAATAAATAATAAAAATTTAAAATATACATACATATATATATATATATATTAAATTTTTATTATTTATTTATTAAAAAATTAGTATTTTAAATTCTAAAAATGTCACTTAAAAATTTAATATACTTATTATCTATTTGAATTTATTGTAATTAAATATAATTATACTCATATATGTAAGGTTAATATTTTTTGTGTTCACTTTATTAGTACTCCATCTAAACATGAAATTATTTTCATGATATGATTGTATTTTTATGTATCTAGCATATGATATTCAATAATCCATAATTAATCACTTATAATTATAAAATTAAAATTATTTTTGTAACTTATTATTAGAATATTTGTGATATATATTTAAAATTTGATGAATATTTTTTTAATTTTTATACAATAGTATTCAAAAAATTATAATAATTATAATATTTTAAAAATAGAAAAAAATCTGATCGAACTCAGTTGAACCGATCGAATCATGAATCTCCAGCCTTACTGGTTCTCTATCCGGTCCGATTTTAATAACATTGTAAATAACCACTTCCGATTTTTTTTCTTTCTGTAATTTGATTGAATAGGACTCTTAAAGCAGAGTGTTTGGACGCATGGATTATGTGAATGAATGTCCCTATTCAGTACTGTCTCCGAAATTCAAGCTCATTATTCCCGGGAACATTCAAGTATATTTGTTGATCATACCAACAACCTTAATAATTACAAAATAAATAAAAATATTACAAAATAAAATTTGCAAGGCTCTCTTATTTCTCTACAGCTAGGAACCAATTTCGTGTTGAAAATTTGATGGCCGACTTTGAAATTAGGGAAAGGGTACTATAAAATTAGATTTGATTTCTCATTTGATTCTCCGAGAAAATAAAAAAAGATGGCCACAATTAATGTTCAGTCGGTCCAATGGTCCCAGACTATGAACAATATGTGATAATGTGTTATTTTGAATAATTTGGTATTTGTCAATTTTAATTTCAATTTTGCCGTGAGTTTTCTATTCTAAGTTCTGGTTATGTGACTTTGAATGAAACTTCCCTTTCTTTTTGTGGAGAAAAGTGGGGAGGTGGGGAAATTTTTGACTTAATTGTAACAAATGAATAAGTAAAGATTGTCAGGTCTATTAGGTTTGCTTATAAATTAATCTAACTATCAAAATTATTGACTAGACCTGGTTAGATAAATTGTATGTAATAAGTAAACAATGTATTGAGCGTATTGTCATATAAGAAAAAATAAATCGTACAAGTGGTTGTAAAAAAAGTTACAGTCTTTTTTATAATTTTTTTTTTGTATATTATCAAACATTAATTTAGTTCACGAGTAATCCCATAAATCCAATTTAAAGAAAAAAATTTACAAAAGGATTTGCTATCACACTCCATTCAATTCTATTTCTTAGCTAATATTTTTTCTATTTTTTCGGTCCAAGAATTAATGTTTGATTCAGTTCACATATTATAGTCAACAAGTTGCTTTCTAACATTCAAAAATTCTGAGCAAAAATTGAGTGCATGTACCTCTTCAAAGGGACGGATGAAATGTCATGATCTTATCTCTCCTGAAATTAGGATTTTTTATTTGAATTCTATATATATATATATATATATATATATATATATATATATATATATATATATATATATATATAATATATTTAAATATTTAATATGAAATGCTTTATCTTTTTATAGGACCACTTAAATTAATCAAATTAATAAATTTTAAATAGTATCAAATAGTGTGTGTGTGTCTATATATATATATATATTAAGTACTTCTGTATCTTTGAATAAAATATTTACGGAGTTTAAACCAAATGCAATAATTTTCGTTCATCTTAATATAAATTTTATAAGGAATAAAATCATTTTTTGCCCTTAAATTGTTCAAATTGGACAGATTTTATCTATAAACTCTTTTTATTGAATTGCAACCATTTAAAAAATTAATGTCAAGTGCTTATTACTTTAAAGGAAAAAATTTGTTACATTTCATGGTTAATGGCAAAAATTAAGAGTTAATTCCATTTATGATCATTAAAATTTAGCGATTGTATTGTTATAATTATTATATTATGATTTTTAATGAGAAAATAAGCAAACATTTATTTTATAATAGAAAATTTATAAAAATGGAAAATCCGGTTACAAGAAAAAATAATCTGACTTTTTAGTGATCTTGTAATATCTGCACATGGTTCTCAATTAATTTTTACAGTTTAATCAAAAAAATTAATTAGCAGAAAAAATGACAGTATTTGCGACTGCAAATTACTATGGATGAGCAAAAAAATCGAAAATATGATTAACCATAAAATCGATTCAAAATCGAACTGATTTTTACGGTTAATCAATCTGATAGACTCGATTACGATTTTTAATTTTTATATTTTTTTATTAATAGTTACGATTTATATTTTTAAGTACCGGTTCATATATATATATACACACACACCCCTTAATTTTTTATATTTTCCTATAAAATTTATATAATACTTTAAATTAAATTTATAGTATATCATTCTCTTTAATTATATAGTAATATTTATATATAGTATCCAATTAACTTTTATATATGTTGTTTTTTTATCATATATTGGTGTTGATATTTTACTTAATAGCATTTAATTACATTTTCTTATATTTTAGAGTTTATGTTATAATATTTAATATTATTCAAAATTTTATTTGGCTTAAAATTAAATCAAGCATATTAATTTTCAATAAATATCAAATCTATTTTATAATATTAGCTATTAATTTATAGAATATGAATTTTAGCTAGTAAATTATGTTTGTTTCATAATTTTTATATTAATTACTTTGTACATTTGAAATTGAATTAAAATTTATTTATTTTTTTTATATAATTTTATGTTATAAATTTTAATGGTTGATGGAAAAATATTAGTTAATCAAACCGAAATTGATGAATTAATTAACTGAATGTAACGGACTGATTAATAATTAGTAATTTTAAAAAATCGATATTAATAAATTAATTAATTTTTTTGCTCATAAACTGATTAACAGGTGCATACACACCCCTAAAAATAAGTACTACCTAAAAAAACCAATAAATATCTAGGATTAAGTCAAAGAAATTTTCGCAAGAATATCTTCCTGAAAACGAAATTTTAGGCAAAAAAAAAAATAAGAAGCGGGGGGAGGAGAGGGAGAGAATTGCATAATTGACTAGTTGCATATTTTAATTGTAAAAATTAGTCTAAGCTCTAAAAGAAAAGGGCACAAGTTATGATTGTGCAAGACATTATTAATTGGAAGTTAAAAGAGCATGGTCTGATAGTAATCATAATATGGAAAGGAAGGATGTTAAATTCAATCCTATTTGTCAAAAGGAATTCATTGCAATCATTGAATTCCATGTCTGTACTATGTTACTCATTTCCAAACCTTCATGCTCCATTATCGTTCTTAGATTTTGAACCTTCTTGCTTTTTCAACCCTACTCGCTTCCTTTTTTTTCCCCCACTAATTACCATGTCAGAGGATAGAGGAATCACAGTTTGAAGATACACTTTTTCTTTATTTATTATTACCGGTATTCGAAAATCCATAGACTCGTATAGAATGTTCAAATATATTGAGAAATTTCTCTTTTTTGTTAAATTCAATTCATGAGATCTCTCTTCTACTCTCATGCACCAATTTAGTAGTGAATTGATATATGTAAAAACGTGTAGTTATAATAGACTTACGCACTAGACTACAATGAACGTTGATTAGTTTCAGTGGTTCAATACATGTATTGCAAGTTCTTGCAAACGAAGAAAATTATAATAAAAAGAATAGTATCCGTAGAGTGAATCAAATTATTCAGACTTTATAGACTTTCGAACATTGTTTAAATTATAACTTTGTGATTTATTTTCGTAAATGGCAATGCTGTAAAGGTTGTGTATAAGCTTGGACAGTGAGTTCGTTAGATACATTTGGTAACCATTTCAATAACGTTTGTTTCTGAAAATTATTAACAACATGGCATAAGAAATTAGCATGTAATGGGGATTAAGAAGTTTAACCGGCTTATAAATAAAATCCAAAACTTGAGGTTCACGTAAATCTTACAGTGACAGCAAATGGTAATTACATTGAGGGAAAGTATTGACCAAGAAAATGTCAAGAATATAAAGTCTAGTTCTAAAAACTCTCATAAAAAACAGATTGTCAACAAATAATATTTACATTTGAGGGACACTTTGGAATACAATGTCAAGAGTATCAAGTATATATAGTTCTCGAAACTCACGTGTAACAAGTAATTTTTTCACTCTGCACCTCATTGGTAATTTTGTTGGGTGGAAAAAGGTTGTATGAATCTTCGCTGGCTCAATGGACCTATTGGTTCAATAGATTCAAAGATTTGAAATAGAATTTAATATCAAAAGAGTGATACAGAATTAGTATACAAATGCTTAGATCAACTAACTAGAGTCGAGTAGAATAGAGAAAGAGCGTAGAGAGATGAGTAAAAGAAATAGAATAGTAAGGTCGTTCAGGTTTTCCGACAGAAATTTAGTTGCAGTAATCGTTAGCCGTTTAGCGGCGTGATAAAAATAGATTCAAATAATTTAGATTCGATATCAATCAGATTAAATTAATTATTCAGAATTCTGTCTATTGAATTTCAATTTATTATAGCTTATTAGTTATTAATAAAGACTTGTATCGAACTTATCTGATAATTTGGGCCTTAGACATATCTTTGTGGGTTATCATAAGCGGTTATAATTCATATTATGTTAGTTTTAGGCTTTTAGCTTTTTACTAGTTAAGTTTTTATCCTTTTCTTATGAAAAAGGGATATTCATTTGAGGAAAGAATTAAATGAAATTATCAATACCGACTTGATGTTTTGAATGGTAAGGACATTTTGAATGGCAAGCCACGTCATCCGCCACGTCACGTGAAGATGCCACGTCAGCCGCCATGTCACCTGTTGAAATAAACAAATGAGAAAATGACACATGTCAACCCATTTGCCTTAACCAAATCCAAATTGGGTCATCCATCCAAATTGGGTCTTGCTAAGGTAATGGGTTTCCAAGCTTATAAACCCATACCACTCCCTTTATTTTTTCAATGTGGGATATGGGAAGCTTGAGAACATGACATTTTCATGGTTTTTATAGCTTTTTTAACTATTGAATCCATCACATTTTCATGGTTTTTTTTGCTTTAACCATTTCTAATTCTTTCATGGGATGTGTATGTGATGGTTAAAGCCAAAAAAACCATGAAAATGTGATGGATTCAATGGTTAAAAAAGTAAGAAAAACCATGAAAAAAGAATAATCTTCTCAAACTTTATTTTTTCATGATTTTTCTTGCTTTCTTAACCATTGAATCCATCACATTTTTATAATTTTTTTGGCTTTAACCATCACATACACATCCCATGAAAGAATTAGAAATGGTTAAAGCAAAAAAAATTATGAAAATGTGATGGATTCAATGGTTAAAAAAGCTAGAAAAACCATGAAAATATCATGTTCTCAAACTTCCCATATCCCACATTGGAAAGAGAAAGGGAGTGGCATGGGTTTATAAGGTTGGAGGCCCATTACCTTAGCAAGACCCAATTTGGATGGATGACCCAATTTGGATATGGTTAAGGCAAATGGGTTGACATGTGTCATTTTCTCATTTGTTTATTTCAACAGGTGACATGGCGGCTGACGTGGCATCTTCACGTGACGTGGCGGATGACGTGGCGTGCCACGTCATCATTCCGGCAAAGGACTGCTGACGTGGCATGCCACGTCAGCATTCCGGCCAAGATCGTCGCCGGAAACCGTGTGAACATGACTTTTATGAAAAAAGGTACCAGTGACATTTATGTTAGAAAAAATAAGTCAGTTACTTTTGGGTAATATGACCTAAGTTCAGTGACCATGGGTGAAATTGACCCATTGATAATACTTAATATTTTAAACTAAGTCTAGCCCATTAAGTACCTATCAAGTAAGCCCCATTTTGAGAAAGTCCAATGGCGTCCAGGCTTTTTTAGTCAATCAATTAAGATGCGCGAATCAAAATTGTCCAATCGAATAAAATGTATTTTTAACACATCGAAATTTTTTAACACATATTTTTATCAAATTGCCACCTATAAGTAGTCACTTCCAAACCAACCTATGTCAATTTTAAGGTATACTTCCTGTACAAGCTTGCAAGTACACTATAAATAACAGGTTCATTTTATAAACTCAACACAACTTGATATCTTATCAGATTCGTTTCTCTTTAGTAATTTTCTCTAACTTACTAAATTAAACATCAAAGTGCTAATGACAGAACCAATAGGGCTAGCTTCTCTTTTGCAGGTCCGAAAACCAATTATCCAATCGGGCATCCCATGCTATGCTCAATGTCGACTTAACCTTCATTTCTATCTAAAGGCCTATCCTTTATGAAATTTTCGAAATTATCATTTGCTACTTTCGTTTAGAGGTGACACACGACATTAAGTTGTCTAGTCCACGTGGCTAAAACATGTCCAAATCCATTCACCAATGGTGCAAATGTTGCAAGTATCTGGTAAATCCCGATCGTCGTTCTACATTGCTAGATCAAAGGATTCGTGAAAATTTTCCAAAATACAATCGAGGCCAAAGGAAAACAAAACAAGTTGTGCTAAGGCTAAAGGAGGATGAAACATTCCCCTCTCGAAGTGCCACGTATTTGCACACAAACTCTCCTGGTCCTCCAATAAAAAGAGACATAAGAAAAGGCAGGAGATTCGCTTCTCTCTTCCCTATGCACAAGCAGATTAGTCGAAAGGGTAATCGGCCTGAGCTTCAAGCGTTGATATCTCTACCTCGTAAGACAATTGACTCTTAAGCTCGGCAAGGATCGATGAATGAAGGCAAAGTCAGAAGGTGAAAATACGATTGGCCAAGATGTAAAGAAAAAAATTAGGCAAGCAAAGATTTTAGCATCTCCAAACTTCCCTCTGCGACCGATCAGATGAATCTCTCCAATTGAAGAAAGTCGAATTGGAGAAAAAGAAAGCCTAATTCTGAAGAAGAACAAAACAATGTGTGCCAAGTCTAAAGGAAAATAAAACATCTTTCCTTCAAGACATTGTGCAACTGTTGCTTGAAACTTTCACAGCTCACTTACCGAAAAGGATAAAGGAGGAACGGCAGGGCTGCCTTCCCTCACCTTGGGGGGGGGTAGGCGAGAGCAAGGCAAGAAGAAAAGGACAACGAAAGGTGACACCTCCCTTTCTCCCCATTCACCAATATAGCTAGAGCACTGAAGAAGGTTCCAAAGTCACGTCTTGTGGCTGTAGGTACTTAGCCAATAGAGCTCCCAGTAGATCTTACTGTTATCATCCAGAGAAAAGGCACTAGACAGGAAAGAAGAAAATCAATCGGTTAGATAAAGGCGAAGAAGGCCCTAAAAAACCCTTCATTTATGGTCAGTCATACCTTCGCAACATCAAGATCTGGATGGAGGTCATGGGATTTTGATTCTATGCAACAAACCATGGGAAAGCTAGTGAAAATTATCAATCCCATCCAAAGGTTGACCAGTCAGTTATCCCCGATCGATTAATTCCCGATAAAGGATAGATTTCAAAGTTGAATAGCTTGCAGATTTTGACCAAAGGATGACATATGATACACCTACAAAAGCATAATTTCTATTCGATCGATGTACATCCTGATATTAAATAATAATTTTGATCAAAAGAAGAATCAACATAATCCCAATGGAAAGATCTATGAAATAAACTGAAGTCTGAATTGTATCTCAATCATTCATGATTAGTTAACACTTACCTCTTTTAAGTAAATTATACTGATCGATGATCTCATGATCAGATTTTAGCTTAGGAATATCAGTCCTATAGACTACTACCCTAAGATATTTCTAATATTTGATAATCACTACCACGGCTATTTGATCAAACATACGCGACATCATAAAGAATCTAATAAGAAGCAACATCTAAAGTATCTACTCAACAAAAGCATAAAAGTAGGATGAGGACGACAAAATCAAAAATCAAAAATTGGGAATTTCATTAAAAGTCTCAAAAATACATCAAAAGTGAAATTTTTAAATACAATCCTACATCTGCAATTCGCTGCTACAAGGCCACCTCTTATCAACCCCTGCAATGGTGCAATCCTCTTCCTCTTTCAACACATCAGAACTAGGCAAATGGAGAAGAAATTATAGACTTACATCTCCTACTATGGCCCTATGAGAGTTTAAAATTAAGAGCTAAAAGAGGCGGTGAAGGTTGAAAGCTATATGACCTGCTATGATAGGTTATACAATGTTAGAAAATAGCCTAGTGATTCATTCATCTTCTTAAAATGGAAACTCGAAGAAGCAAGAAAATCGAAGAGCGATCAGGTGGCTCCATGAAGAAGAAAAAGAAGAAAGAACAAAAGCAAAGTCCACGACAAGCCATGTGGCAACTCCAATAAATAAGGAGTGAAAGAGAACCACCACAATAAAAGCTAGAAAATGAAGCGGCAAAATTAAAGAAGACAGTTACCCAATACCATTTCCCAAGGGACACAGTCAAAGAAACGAGAGTCCAAAAACCCACATTTAATGATCAAATTAATGCACTGAACCTTACAATCGGTGCACACAAGAAAGAAAAGGTAGAAATATTACTAATTGACGACACTTCTAATTAGGAAAGATGAACTTATAGTCACATAACTGAAAACCTATTGACCTTTCTTTATCAGCAAGCTACTCACTCCGAAACTTTATGGTAGCCACGACCCTACCGAAGAATCGCCATCTCGGGAGGAAGATAAGCACGATAATGCATCCTAGGAAAGATACTCAATTCAAATAGCTAGAGAACAGTCTAATGGCCCAAAAAGAAATATGGTGAAAGCCCCAACTGGTTGCTAAAATGTGGAGGACATTAAGCCCCGAAAGGCATGATCATCACAACGCCAAGATGCCAAAACACAACGAGAACCAAAATAGCAGACAAGGCATCAAAGTAGATCTTGCCTCTTCTAAAGAAACACAAAACACGCTTGAAGGACCCGTAAAGATAAAAAAACCAACATCCTCAGTAAGAACACCCCTCCTTACATAATTAACATACTTTTTTACAGAGTCAAGAACATATATCAGGAGTATGTCATATGGAAAAGACCATTTGTGAGTCTTTCTACATCTCGAGCTGAGCAAATTTTTGCTATAGTAGCAATTGTCCACCAAGCTCGCATAAGTTGACTCGACACCAAAAACATGAATAAAAGGAAAACAAAGAAACGGGCTCTAGAATCTTTTAGAGAAAAATATCACCTAAGGTCAGAAAATGACTCTCAAACTAATTATCTACATTTGCAATAAACGAATTATTCACAGGAAATAAAGAAAGCCGAAATGGAAAAACCAAAGCTTAAAATAAAAAGAAAGGGCAAATTACAGCTTAAACCTGATCGATGTGTTTAATTCCGGTCTCCTCAACCAATAATTTTATTTTTCGATCGATGTTATTTTTAATCAATGTGTTTAATTCCATTCTCCTCGACTGATAATCTTATTTTTCGATCGATGTTATTCTCGATCAATGTATTTAATTCCAATCTCCTCAACTAATGATCTTATTTTTCAATTGATATTATTCTCGATCGATGTGTTTAATCCCAATCTCCTAGACTGATGATCTTATTTTTTGATTGATGTTATTCTTAATCGATGTGTTTAATTCCAATCTCCTCGATTGATGATCTTATTTTTTGATCGATGTTATTCTCGATCAATGTGTTTAATCCCAGTCTCCTCGATTGATGATCTTATTTCTCGATCAATGTTATTCTCGATCGATGTGTTTAATAGTGTTTAATCCCAGTCTGCTCGACTAATGATCTTATTTTTCGACTGATATTATTCTCGATTGATGCATTTAATCCTAGTTTCCTCGACTGATGATCGATGTTATTTCCAATCGATGCATTGAATCCCAGTCTCCTCGACTGATGATCTTATTTTCTGATCGATATGTTTAATCCTAGTCTCTTTAATTGATGATCGATGCTATTTCTGATCAATGTGCTTAATCCCAGTCTTTTCAATTTATGATCTCATTTCTCTCTTGATCGATGATGTTTTCGATCGAAGTATTATAATCCTAGCTTCTACGACTGGTGATCAAACCTCAATCGATGCTTTCTCGACTAATGTACCTAGAGTCCTAGCCTCAAGGCCGATGATCAAAATCTCGATCGGCGATGTCCTTGTCAATATATTATAAGCTCAATCACCTTGACTAATGACCATTTCCCAGTCGATGATCTTCTTGATCGCTGTATCCTACCACAATTGCCATGGCAGATGACCTTATCTCTGACCAACGACTTCCTATTGAAACAACTAACAAAGCCACCCAAGCGCATTTTAAAATGCGTGGTTACCCACTCCCTCTATAAAACAAATGGGCACATTTTCTTGACGCATACAAACGAGAATGGTCATTCCCAAAAAGCGACGATTTGAGCCATGCCCTCATAGAAATAAACAAAGCGGCAATTCAATCGTCATGAAACTAATTGAATCATTCAGAAGGGAATAAATGATAATACTCAATATTTTAAACTAAACCCAGCCTATTAAAGGCCCATCAAGTAAGCCCGGCTTTGAGAAAGTCCATTGGTGTCCAGGCCTTTTTGGCCAATCAACTAAGACGCACGAACCAAGGTTGTTCGGTTGGACAAAATGCATCTCGACGTACTGAAGTTTTCTGACACACGCTTCCTTAAATCGCCACCTGTAAATAGTCACCTCTATACCAACCTACATCAATACTAGGGTAGGCTTCTTGTATAAGCTTCCAAGCACACTATAAATAATAAGTTCATTTTACAAACTCGACACAACTAGATATCTTCTCACATTCCATTCTCTTTTTAACAATTTTTTTCAACTTATTAACTTAAGTATCGAAATACTAATGTTCTGACCGATCAGACTAACCTCTTTTTTGCAGGTTCGAAAATCAACTATTCGATCGGGCATATCATGCTTTGCTCAACATCGACTTAACCTTCATTTCTATCTAAGGAGCTACCCTTTATGAAATTTCCGAAATTATCGTATAATTATTAATGAAATAAAAGCTTGCTTGTATATTTTATTTCTTAATCAACCGATGTACACGGTTAGCCTCCAAACACGAGTCACAGTGCTAGGCTTCAATCTTCATGAAGCATCTCTCTCTTCAATCTCCATAACACGACTGCAAAAATAATCAATAGCCTACGATTGATTAAGAAATTGTATTAAAAAATCATATAGCCCAGCATTAACTTCCTAGTTGTCATATCATTTTTTTAAAATAATTATAATTAACAAAGGTCAACTTTTATCATCTCAAATTATTCAAATTGCAAGTTGTAATGTAAGGATATTATTATTATTATTATTATTATTATTATTATTTTGGTACAGTGTAATGATATTATTTTAATCACCATTTAATGTCATGTATAGAAGATTAAGACCCACCAAACTCTACTAACCAGTTACTTTGACAACAAATCATATTCACTCGAAATCCGATCAAAAAAATAGCTGCTGTCAAGTAGTTGACTTGTTGATTTCTTTCTTTCTTTTCCTTCTTTTTTCTTAAGATATTATATTTAAGTTCGACAGTAGTAATTAATCATGAATCAAGTTTGCACTTAACCAATTAGTTATTCATTTGTTTCCATCTAAAATTATTTAATAGCTTATCAACTGAGAGGAGAATTAATGTATATATATTGCATGTTAATTATTTTGAATTTTATTTCTCATGTATGATGTGTTGGAGAGAATTTTATTTGAAATAATATAAGTTTATGATCATTATGAAACTAATTTCACAATATCAGGAAGAAAATTTTTAAAATATAATATGAGGAAATGTCCTAATATTATATAAATCTGTATGAGTCTAAACAGTTAAATTTGATGATGATGGATTTACTGTTATTTTAAAAATGACTTAAACCATTTTAAAATTAGTAACAGTGTAATTATAAATTTATATCATGTTCTTCAATTATCCTTAGGAATTTTTTTGTAAAAAACAGCTTAAAGCACTGAAATTTATACGATTCAATTAAAGTTATTATAACTGAATCGAGCAAGACCTGGTTGGATTACATTAACAAGAATTGGCTACAACTATATAGTTTGATTTGATAAAACAAAATAGTCATAGACAAAATCACATCTTTAACAGCTAGGCATCAGTTTGTGCAATATCCATCATGTAGCCGAACTCTATTAGCCTAATTAATTAATTTGGATTCTTGTTGATTTAGACCACAAATGAATAAAACACTTATTTTAAATATTTGAAAATTGAGATATACATTATAAATTTAAGCTCTGGGATAATGGTTTAATACCATTCCATTTCACTATCACATTTCATTTAAAAAAAAAAAACAAACGATAATAATCCATTAATTGTTATTCTCGTATGTAAAACGATGATCATTAAGCGAAAGCATTTGGCATTTGCGCACACGAGGGAAACACCAGTCAAAAAGACATAAAGTTATGGCTTCATCGTCTTAATCCCAACTTTTTCTTAATTAACTTTGAATCAAAAGACAATGATTATCTTTAAAAAAAAAAAACAATGGTTAGAGTATATCATATAAACCTGCTTGCCAAATATATATATATATAAATTAGACATTCAAACTTTGAAAAAAAAAAAGAATAATGAATTTTCAATAGATTTTCTTTATGGATCATATCTTTGGTGGGTCTAGGAGGTCGAATCACTCTAATTCTATCACATTCTATCGTATCCCTTGTGGGTCTAAGAGCAATTTAATAAAATTATAAGGGAAGAAAACGGCAACTAAAGATAGCTAATCAGTGAAAAATATGCATGTAATAAGGATTAAGTTTAAGTAATTTACGAGGACAGAGGGAGTTGTATGTGCGAAAGCCATGCGCAGGTCTATATTTTTGACTGCTGGGTTCGTGCTTTGCTTTGCTTTTGGGACTTAGGGTTATGAAAGCCTATCCATTAACTATCAAATCTTAAAAAGGGCCCCTCTCCAATGATTTTACACCTATTTCAATATGATCATTGCAGTTGTTCATTTCTTGCCGTGTTATGTGCATTTTCACACTGGTTAATTTTCTAAAATATCAACGCTTTATATACACACACACAAACACAACTCATGATCTCATACAATATGAGCAGGAAAAACAAGTTTTGTGCTACACATTTTTTATTTTTTCTTACCTTCAGTCAATTATGGTCTAATATCTCCCTCTCTCTCTCTCTCTCTCTCTCTCTCTCTCTATATATATATATATATATACCACATTACTATATATTGATAATGAAAAATATAAAAAGATTACTAACATTGATTATGTGGTTGATACTTTTTTTTTTAAATTGAATTCTAATTTTAGAAATAGAAAAAATAATAAAGAGAGAATTATTTTTACAATGCCAAATTTGGTCCTAACTGAATTAATTGGAACTTGTGAGTTTTCAAATACTAGAAAAAATAACAGTTATAGACCGATGAACTCAAATATTACAAATAAAGTGCTACAAGTCATATAGGAAAATATTTTCTCCCTCTACAATAATAAATATACTTTCTTTTTTAGTCTTTTTAAAATAGAAGACATTGTAAAAATGCTTTTAACTGATATAATAATAATAATAATAATAATAATAATAATAATAATAATAATAATAATAATAATAATAATAATAATAATAATAATAATAATAATAATAATAAATATTCATCAAACAAAATACTAGTAAAATTTTAGAATAAAAACTATAACAATAAAGTTAGTCAATAAAGAGCAGTTAAAGTATTTGACTGAATGATTATTAATAAACTGTGAAATCATAATTAGATCAGAAATTATCGAGAAAGAATCTCGGTTAAAGAATTTAGCCCATTTTATATATTTTTTTTAATGCAAATTAAACTTCCATTAATAAAATAAAAAATATATCTGAAAAACATAAATAAATTTATAAAATTTAAAAATAAATAAAATATATGAAACTAATAAAGTTGTTGGAGTATATATCTATATTTTCTTACAAAAATAGTAGATAACGTAATATAGCGCGGACAATCTAAATTTGAATAAAAAATTCAGTCTATCTACTATTTATAGAAAAACTCATTCTAGAAAAATAAAAATTTTCATGAAAGAAGATAATAACCTGTGTATTTAGATGACAAACTTGCATTGTAACGCCCTAAAAATTTGGATTGATTATAGTTGGTAAATAGTACCTTTTGGTACCAGATTGCAAGGGTCAATTATGAAGATTCTAATATAAGTTAGTATTGTTTTTGAGTTTTAATTTAATAATTGTTAATTAAAATATATTATGAAAATTAATATAAAATAATAATAATAATAATATTGAAAGGTAAGATTTAAAAAGAATTGTGTGGTTGAAATTTAAAGAGGAAAAAGGAAAGAGTAATAGTGGGATAAAAATGAAAAGAAAGCTGAATGTGTGGTTAAAATAAAAAAAAAAGAAGAAAAAAGCAATTAAAAGAAAGAGAAATTGGGTGGGAGAGGGAGGAGGAAGGGAAAAAGGCTGTGATAGCCTTGGTTCCGTCAGCTGGCCGCCATTCACGACACCAACGAGGAGGCTCCGATTGTTGCCATCGTCGTTCTTCGTTCACCCCTTTCCCCCACAAGCATCGTTCTCTTTGGCTCCTTCTTCTTTCGATTTTTCCCCCCATCACCACCTTGGCTTCTTTCTCTTTTTTCGATGGTTATGGACGGCGATTGAGGGAGCTGATGGCACCGGTGGGATCCCGAGGCTGAGACGGCTCCTCCGGTTGCTGTCGCTCCTCCCCACTCGCCGGCAACAGGGAGATCGGCGATGGTGAGGGCGGGATCTTCAAGCTCCGATCCCGATAAATGATGGCAGCGTTGGGGCACGTGAACATTGCCTAGAAGTTGCCGGTGCCTTGATCTACCAGTGGACGGCTTCGGTGTCTTTCCGGCGAGGCAGTATGGAGAGGGCATTCTGGGCTTCAACTTTACGGTATGGAAACTATGTTAACAATTTGATTTTATGTATAATTTTGAAGTAAGATTTGGTTATCCTTTTTGCTATTATGGACAGAAAAATTTAGGTTTGTATGACTGAGATTATACAAGTACCCGTCAATAGATTTAGGTTAATTGAACTATATTGTGTAGCATAATTGTTAGTTTAGAAATGAAATAGAAATTGTATGACTGTAAGGACATTGATGCTAAACGTGGGTGTTTGAAAAGTTAACTAGAGAGAGACAAAATAAAAAGAAGAAAATCGAGATTTTGCCTATTGTTAAGTGGCTTAGGTTTATTCATGGTGAAGATGAATTAGATTGCATAAGATCCATATCAGATTAACTCGTCAAATTTTGATTGTTTATGGTAGCATAATTAATACCTTGGGAATAAAATAATAATTAAATGGCATCTTTGTTAGATGCGTATATTGAAATTTTGACAAATCCTTTGACCTTTAGCTTTTAATGGATGTGAGTGGGTTTTGTTATTCTGTTATAGGAGTTCCTTGAAATAATAGATTCAGGGAATCAATTATATTTGGCATTAAAAGCTTGTCTCATATGATAGAATGTGAAATCTATGTCTAATTTGAAATTTCATGTCATGTTAAACATGCGAATGGGCAAATTTTCGTAAGAAGATAGTGAAGGTAAATTACTTGACTTATTCTTTTGGTTGTGTGATTGGTTTAACAGTAAAGTAATGATGTATTGTCTTTTTAACTGTTACTTTTTCACATTATTAAGTATGAAGAAAATGGTTTAAACACAGTTTTTGGTTTATTAAAAAGAGTCTAGTTGGTAATAGAATTGTTTTTGTTTTAAACACTAATTATTTAATTTATAACGATGTAATTCCTGAGTATACTAACAATATGATATAATTGGAAATATTAGTGATTGTAAGTCTATGGTTTAGTTAAAAAGGAGATTACAAGGTGAAAGTGTGAAAAGTACAGTGTCCTCGGGCGTTTGTTGTCAGTCTCTGCCTTTATTTTAAAATAAAGTAATAAATAGTTTAGCCTAAGAATCAATTTTATTAAGATTGTTCTTAAATAAGTTCAACTTGCCTTATGATGACATAATGATATATGGATTTACTTTACGATTATATGGATTGATAAAATTATAATATAGTAATATGTCTCTGTTATAATAACAAGAATTTATATCAAATAATCGTTGTCGCTATCATTGCATAACTTCTAATTTAGTACAAGAAAGGTGACTAGATAATGAGGGTTAAAGTCTTACTAAATTAGTTACATGTACGGTATTTGATCAAGTCAAAAGGAAAAAGAGATTACTCTTTGGACATAGTTAAAGTTAACTAAAGTTTTATTATCTTTTCTTACTATAACACTTGTATAAGTATTGGGTTATTAACTATTTTAACTTCAGATATGCTATTATCTTTCATGATGTATTAAGCTAAGGTATTAAAAAATAAGGTACTTGACACGTAAGAGATCATCATAGAGTAAAAAGATAATTATTTGGGATTTAATAGACGATAGTTGAAAGTTATAATGTTATAATACAAAGCAAGTAAGAATGTAACTAGTATAGTAACAAGCTATTGGTATAAATGTGACACATTTACCTCTTTTGATATATTTTTGTCTGGCATGTGAATATTTATTATGAGCATTATTACACTATATGGAGTGGATATAGTGCCATGTTTATGCTTTTAGAATGGTATGAGAAATAGATGTTAAAAATGTTATGCTTTTACACATTATTGCCTTAGTATATTTGATGATTAAATTAAGTACAATGGAGCATGAGAGATGGCTATGATGAACCATGCAGGTACGTCCTTCTGAAATGACTATGTGTTTATGCGTTGTTTTAGACACTTATAGTGGGTGTAATTATATATGATTTCATTCTCATGAAAACAGTCTAGTAGTGCATGAACTACTATGACAAGTATAAGTATTGTTAACACGTGGCTATTAGAAAGTTTAAAAGTAAATTGAAAGAATCTATATAATGTAGATTCCTTTGATGACTGAAAAGTAATTTAAAGAGAAATTATTGAATTATTGTGAAATAATTCATGACATAAGTGAAAGATGGTTCACAAACTGTACAAAATTATTGAAGATTCTGAATAACTGTATTCTTTAGATTGAAAAGCAATTGAAAAGATGTGAAATATGATAACTGTATTGAAAGTAAGTAATCTTTTGTGCCCTTAGAAAATAGTCTGGCAATAAAAACTAGTTCAGGATATAATTGGCTGGCCATAGGGATATCTGTACCGCGATTCAAGTCTTGGTGACTTGCTTTGCTATGGTAGGATCATTGATCTCCATAGTAATTATCTGTATCTGTTATCTGTTCTGTGGAGAAATGGTCAATTGGGATTATTTCTCAATCTGTTATGGCCCTGTAGGGTCCACATCCCGTATATCCAGTTTGAGTATTTATGTCGGCACTATTCTAGGGGCATTAATATGAAAATAAGTTAAAAAGTATAAAAGATAAGAAATGTTATAGTTCAGAACTAATGTGCATAAGAATTATCCTCTTGTATAAGTACATCAAATGGATAATAAATTGAAAGTTATAATATTGATGAGCATGTGATTCTTTAATTCTGTATAAGCATTATGTATCTATATATCTATGTATAGGTATATATATCACTCTATTATCGATCAAGTACATAATATATGGCACACTATGGTGTTAAGTAATATATTGTTCACCTTGTTAAGATTATTTTAATGATTTCATGAAAGTGAATTTTGAATGCATACTATGTTTTAAATGATGTAGATGTCTTTTGTGGTAGCAATGAATGATGTATTGATTACTGAGTTATTAAGTTTTATTGCCTATGTAAGTAAGATGTTATATCGCTTATGCTTGTGATTTATGGCTGAATGTAAGAACTGGGATCTAAGGTAATTGAGGGTATCAATTAGGAGTGTTATCAACTTTGTACTTGTATAATTGATATTACATGTTTAAAAGATTATCTTTAGATTACACTATTTCCCACTAAGCTTTATAGCTTAGCACGGGTTTTGTTATCCGTGTAAGTAGTAGGATAGGCTTGTTTTTGGTTAGTCAGCTGCTATGGCTCAACCATCAGAAGAGGAGATCTAGTTCGGGCAATTCACCTTTGAGGTTCACAGATGTAGTGAGGCGATTGAAATGTAAATTGTTTTTATTTTGGAGTATTATAGTGACTTAAGAGTGTAATATGTAATTTTGACTTATCTTAGGAAATGTGATTAATAATGAGAATGGATTTATGAGATGTATGTTGAAGTTATTTTTGTATTGTTGTGCCCCTGATGGGCTGAGGGAATTATCTAATTTTCAGGTGGATTAGATAAGTTTTTAGACATTATATTGCCGGATTTTTATTTGGTAATTAGTCACCTGGTCAATTATAGTTTATCGGCTTAATTTATAAGTATTTCATTTTGGACAAGCCTGGAGTCAATGGGATAGTTAAGGTTTCAAAAAAAAAAATTTCCGGCTTATCACTTGTTTTAGTTAGACTGTTCAGTAAGGGTGTTACATTTAGTGGTATCAGAGCTCGGTTTAGGCGATCCTAAGATCGGAGTGAGTATATAAGCGAATGAATTATTACAAGTAACTTATGTACATGCCATATGGAATGAGTGAATTTGAAAGGGGCAAGTTTGTTGTTATCAGTTTCCTCGGATCATTTGAGTATAAATAAGTAATTTGGTGATTGAAGACCAGAGTTAAACTTTTAGTTATCTCGATAGTTATAAGATAATGCTTCCGGGTGATTCTGTTAACCTAGCTAGTACATACTGCCACTACTATTATGCATTAGTCATCCATGTGTACATTTGTATTTCAGTCCATACATGCATACAGTTCAGTCATGTGGCCACATGCTTCACATTCTACATATGCATTTATTATTGCATTTGTTATTGCATAGTCATGCAATTACATGCTTTATATTTGGTTTTGTTAGTGGCAGTTTTGTTATACGAGTAAGAGGTTATAGCTGAAACCCAGCATAGATTTCGTCAGTTGTATTGAATAAGGGCCTCATTGAGATAAAAGAGATGCTTGATTTCTATTAGTTATTGAATCATTGAAGAATAGACAGTAAACATGGATATTTTCTTAATAAGGAGTCTATATGGAAATTAAATATTAGAGTTGAATGAAGGAGATCAGGATAACCAAGAGTTTAGAGGAGTGATGTGATTAGTAATAAAGGGGTTAAAAGGGAGTAATAGAAGATCAGTTATCATTAGACAGATGATATGTTAATTGATGAAAGACTGCTTATATTTTGGATTGATGAAGTAATCAATTAAGGAACAAATATATGCTCTATTATAGTGTTCTGAAGATATTATGACGTGGGAAAAAAATGAGTAACCGTAACAACAGTTTTGCTATTCAGATAAATTTCGAGGACGAAATTTTATTTAGTGGGGAAGAATTATAACAGCCTAAAAATTTGGACTGATTATAGTTTGTAAATAGTACCTTTTGGTACCGGATTGCAAGGGTCAATTATGAAGATTCTAATATAATTTAGTATTATTTTCGAATTTTAATTTAATAATTGTTAATTAAAATATATTATGAAAATTAATATAAAATAATAATAATAATAATAATAATAATAATAATAATAATAATGTTAAAAGGTAAGATTTAAAAAGAATTGTGTGGTTGAAATTTAAAGAGAAAAAAGGAAAGAGTAATAGTGGGATAAAAATGAAAAGAAAGTTGAATGTGTGGTTAAAAAGAAGAAAAAAGCAATTAAAAGAAAGAGAAATCGGGTGGGAAAGGGAGGAGGAAGGGGAAAAGGCTGTGATGGCCTTGGTCCCATCGGCTGGCCGCCGTTCACGACACCAACGAGAAGGCTCTGATCGTTGCCGTCGTCGTTCTTCGTTCACCCCTTTCCCCCACAAGCGGCAGTCCTAAATTTAGATAAAGAAAATGAAAATTTTTAAATTCAGAGAGAAAAAGCATATTAGATTTTTTAAAGGGAAAGTTTGTATGTTTAACCAAATTTTAGGTGCATAACCATAAAATATATCAATAATTTTATAAGGAAAAAAATAAAGAGCTATTATTAAAATGGCAAATTAATGTATTTCTATAAAAATAATTTATTATATAATGTACTTATGATTTGGTATTAACTATAATTAGAATACATTGCATACATACATATATATATATATATATATATATATATATATATATATATATATATATATATATATATATATATATATATATATATATATATGATAACATAGTCTGATCCATAGCTCGCCCTAACCTGCAAACGTGCCTAGGAGCCAGGCACGAACTATCTCTATCTCGCTGAGCTGAAAGTTCGGAAAGACATCCAGTAGAGCCGACCAATCGGGCGCCCTTAAGAGCCAGGTCACGTCAGGCGCTCGAAGAGCTCGAAAAGATCCCAAAATACCTAACTATCAGCGAATTTCGCCATTTCTGACAGTAACTTCCTCCTCTTCCCACGTTTTCTCAGGAATAGGAGAAGTGAAAAAGATAATCGAAAAAAGTGGGAATTCACCCACGAAGGTAACCTAGGAGTATTGTAATGGCCTCAATGTCGGGTCAACCATGAATAGTACTTTCCGACAGAGAATAGTATTTTTTGGACTCGAAAGGACACCCGAAAGTCAAAGATATTTTATTTGACCGTTGGCAAGTATTAGTCATGGTGCGCCCAGAGTTAAAATTTAAAGTGAAATTGAGATCAAATAGACCCCTAAAAGTCAAAAATACGAAAAAAATAGCGAGTCAATTTTCTTAATAAAGAAAAAGACTTGATTTTGTATAAATAATTAAAAATAGTAAACGAACTCTGAAAATTGCAAGATTTTTCATGCCTACATAAATTTTTATGTAAAATATTTTGGTGATGAGAATTGAATTTTTTGGTGGTATCGGCAGTTATTGAATCGGACCGATAAGTTTGAATCGGACCGATAACGGACTTCGATTGAGTCAAAAATTTGCGTACTAACTATTTTTGACGTAATAAGAGTGATGAAATTATTTTTGAAGTAAGAAAGAGAGAAAAATTGGATTGCGCCTTAAATGGCCTAAAATGGGCCTAAATGTTTAAGTGGGCAAAGCCCACTCATCAAGCTCAATTTTGGCCCATAAGAGTGGTATAAGAAGGGTGAAAATCTGGAGATAACTCCAGAAAAAGTTCCAGCCATCCTCCTTCTTCTCCAAGGCCGAACCTCTCCTTCTCTCTCTCTCTCTTGATTTCTCTTCAATTCTACTTCAAATCTTCCATAAATTCCAACATGCAAGATGAAATTCTATCTCTCTAGATCACCCTAGTGGCCTCAATCAAATGATTTGAGCAAAGAAAGGCAAGAAATCAAGTTGAGAAAGAAAAAGAGGTAAGATAGAATTTAAGAAATTAATTAATTTTAATTGGTTCTTTAGTGTTTTTTTATAGATTTTGAGGTTTAGAAGCTAATTATGAGCTTAAATTCTGTATTACTTTGCAATAAAGCTTAAAAGCCTTTAAATAGTAATGTGTTTATTAGTTTAAAGGTTAAAGTAAAATAAAAGAAGAAATAACAAGAATTGTAATTATAGCACATATTGAATAGCTGAACAATAAATCGAGGAATAAAATAGTCTATAAATTTGGTACCATTAAAGATATAAGTACCAATATACACCGTTAAATGAAATAATAATTATATCGCTATGACTAAAAATATAAAACAAAAATTAAGTAAAAGTAAAAGCTATAATGAAGAACAAACGTAAAAGTAAAAGTTAATCTGAAATCGATTCACTTAAGAAAGTAGTGTAAAGTAACGTTGAAAGATTGAAAATCAAAGAAAAATAATTACCAAAATTTGAGTTAATAATGAAACTAATGTCAACTGAAGTAAAAGAAAATGTTTAATGAAATAAGAATAAGAATAGCATAATCTATGTAATTATGCTTTATTTGGAAAATTCTAGGATTAGTAGTCACCACTGAGCATGTCTAGTGCTCAGCACGTAGTGTTTACTGTGTACAGGTTACGAAGTATTGCGGGAGCATAATGCATCGTGGACCAGGATCGGTAAAGAAAAGATAGTGCTAAATTGAGTCATATTATGGCATATATATACTTAGACAATTAAGGTAAAAGATTTAACTGTATTTTCATTGTTATTATGATTATTGATGGGTGAGTGTTTGGTGTAAGATTTAGCATGAATTTAGTTAGTGTATGTTTAATTGTTTATAAGGTTATTGATTGATTTAGAATTTTGATGCAAAGGTATATATAAAGTGTATCGAAATTGATCGGCAAATAAAATAAAAAATTTATCGTTCTTACTATCTTTGCTTCGGAAAGGACTGTTCTGTGAAGGGTGTGACATTTAGTGGTATTAGAGCAAAGGTTTAAGTGGTTCTAAGATCGAAGTGGGATAAGATTAAGTGACAGGTTTGTTTGTATATACATGCCAGTTAGAAGTGGATAAGTGTTAAGTAATATGACGTGTACGTGCTCCCCTACCTGTTTTAAAGTGAAAAGTTGATATTTGACTGAGATTGTCAAGTGTGAAAGGATTGATTTTGTACAGTAGAGATGACAGTGAGTGGGAATGGAAATATTACTGCTTGAGATCCCATAGAGGTCAAAGTAGGGAAAAGAAGAATTGGCTGAAATTAAGTGTAAATGTGAGAGTTTAAGTGTCTATATGGTTGAAAAACAGTCTAAAAAAGAATAAAATAAAGAATGTGTCGAAAAGTTAAAAAGAGATTATATATTGAGTACAGATAAATTGTGCAGGACGAAGCGATACCTTGACTGGATTGTCATGATTTAAGAATATTAGTGAGCAAATTGTTATAAGTTAAGGTTGTTTAAGATGCTCTATATACCTGTCAGTGATTCCTTTATAGGCGTGGGGATTTGATGATATCTTTCATAGTATTGGGATGGGTTATGAAATCTACGTCATATGATAATACATGACAGTATTCTACCTGCATACATGAAATCATACATTTATTGCATGGCATTTCATATTATTTGACATGTGATATGCATCATACCATATGTATAGGCCCCACTTGATAGGATGAAACTGACAGAGGGATATGACAAGCATAGGAACGACCTGAGAATGAGACGAGAAATAGTGTGCTTAAGATTGATTTTCATATTTGATGTGGCCATTACGAATTATTGATCATGTCAATTAGATTTGTTAGCGCATCGACTCCCTTGATGAATCGATGGAAATGATCATTCACCTTTACTTAGATCCATATTAGAGGATTTAAGTAGTAACCATCTGATATGTTTTGAGACGTTAAAAGAGTATGATGAGTATTTGGGTAATGTGAGTGTACTTAAATATGTATGTCAGAAGAATTTGTATGAATGATTAATGATAAGGTTTTCGATTCTTTGAGCCATGAATGTCGATTTAAGTTGACTCCAGATGGGGCATTATTAGCTAAAATATAAATGAAACTGATATTGTACATCGGATAAGAACAATAGTTCTGAAAGAGAATATTTGTGTGGTAGTAATTGTGAATAAATCGAAAGATTCTTACTGAGGTCCACCAAAATAGTAATACTTTACATCCTGAAAGTCATCAAATGTACTAGGATTAAAAGCTTAGTTTTGAAAACAGGATTTAAAGACTGATATAACAGATGATATGAGTAAATGTTTAATGTGTCAACGTATGGGAGTAGAGCATTAGATTCCTTCAGGAATTGCTTCAACTTATAATGATATTTAATTGGAAAATGGGACAATGTGTTAGAAAATCTGTTATCGGATTATCTAAGTGTCAAAGAGGAAAGATGTTATATAGGAAATTAACAATAATCTCAATATTAACATAGTAATCCACCATTGAATTGATGGTCAATCAGAGTGGATAATTCAGATATTGAAAGAACGGTTATAGTAAAGTGTATGAAATTGTGATAATGGCTGTGAAAAGTATTTATCTATAGTAGAATCTGATTCTTATCGAGGCATTGTCAGAAAGAAAATGTTGAATTCTTTATGTTGGATTTAATGGAGTGCAAAGAAGTCAGCAAGTCTTGATTTGATTTAAAATATGAAAGAAATCTGCACTCAGGATGATATGATCTAGAAAAAGAGAGACTAATAAAGATTCTTGATATCAAGATTGCTTAGCTTAAAAGTAAGTAGGTTCCATTAGCAAATATGCTTTGGAACCATTGAATGTAAAAGAGATGTTGATAAGACCATTGTATAGTATCCTCTACTCTTTGATATAAGTAAATTTTGAGGACGAAATTTCTTTTAGTACGGGAGAAATATAATGGCCTCAACACCGGGTCAGCCGTAAATAGTATTTTCCGACAGTAAATAGTATTTTTCGGACCCGGAAGGACACCCGAAAGTCAAAGATATTTTATTGGGCTGTTGGAAAGAATTAGTCATGGTGAGACCGGGGTTGAAATTTGAAGTGAAATTGAGATCAAATGAGCCTCCAAGGATTAAAAATACGAAAAAGGTAGCGAGTCAATTTTTCTAGTAGAGAAGGAGACTTGATTTTGCATAAATAATTAAAAATAGTAAACGAACTCCGAAAATTTTCAAATTTTGCATGCCTACATGAATTTTTATGTAGAATATTTTGGTGATGAGGATTGAATTTTTCGGTGGTACCGGCAATTATCAAATCGGACCAATAAGTTTGAATCGGATCGATAACGAACTCCGATTGAACCAAAAATTTGCGTACTAACTATTTTTGATGTGATAAGAGTGATGGAATTATTTTTGAAGTAATTTAAACTAAGAAAGAGAGAGAAATTGGATTGAGCCTTAAATGGCCTAAAATGGGCCTTAATGTTTAAGTGGGCAAAGCCCACTCATCAAGCCCAATTTTGGGCCCATAAAAGTGGTATAAGAAGGGTGAAAATCTGGAGATAACTCCAAAATAATCTCTAGCCATCCTCCTTCTTTTCCAAGGCTGAACCTTTCCTTCTCTCTCTCTCTCTTGATTTCTCTTCAATTCTACTTCAAATCTTACATAAATTCCAACATACAAGATGAAGTTATATCTCTCTAGGTCACCCTAGTGGCCTCAATCAAATGATTTGAGCAAAGAAAGGCAAGGAATCAAGTTGAAAAAGAAAAAGAGGTAAGATAGAACTTAAGAAATTAATTAATTTTAATTGACTTTTTAGTATTTTCTTACAGATTTTGAGGTTTAGAAGCTAATTATGAGCTTAAATTCTGCATTTGAGGGTAAAAAAATAAGGTATACAGAGCTTTGTTGGCAGGCCATGGTTGATGTGGAGGAGGAAGGAAAGCTTGCAAGTGGTAGAGCAAAGAAAAAGAGATTTTTGACACCCTTAAGTAAGAAAAAATTGTAAGTGACTACAAAATCCTTTGATTTTCCTTTTATTGTGAATTAATTCCATTTATGTAACTAGGTCAAAAATTGTTAAAGTTGTTAATTGAAGAAATTGGTTTAGGGTAAATGAAATTGGACATTAGAGAAGATGAAATGAAAGCTTAAATGGAAGAGAGAAAATTAATATGAAATTAATTCACAGTTAACGGAAAAGAAATAAAAAGTCAACCGATGATTTTTTCGGAATAATTATTAAGCCATGAAAGTAATAAGAATAATGAATTATTGGTAAATAATTCATAAAATTAGTAAAAATGATAAAAAATATAAAATAATGTGTATAAGAATTTTTGCATAATTTATATGTTTTACTAGAATATTTTTGAAATAAAATATTGATTATGTTTAGTTAAAAATATTGAATTATTAAGAAATAATTCAATAAATAAGTACATGATGATAAACTAATGTGAAGTAAATTACTTCAGTATAAAAATAAATAAAAAAAGTTAAATTATGCATTTTCGAAAAATAAAATAATAAATTTTATCAATATAGTTCATAATTGTTTAAGAAATTGTAAAATAAATATTTGACTAATTTATCAAAATAAATTAGTCAATAAAAAGTATTAAAAGAGTGAATTATTATAAAATAATTCACCAATCAAGTAAAAGTTGGCATATTCGAATGACTAAAAATTTCAGACAGAAAAAGAAAAATCGTCAAAAAGTTAATCACTGAATTATTAAGAGATAATGTACCGAAGATTACATAAAAAGAATAAAAGAAATTGTGAATTATAATGCTATAATTCATAAAGTGTATAAAAGAATGAAAAGTCTCAAGTATCTGAGTGAATTATTGAAGAATAATTCACAAAAGTGACTTATAAAGATAAAGCGAAAGAAAGGAAAAGAAAGAAAAAAGCTACTGAATAGTCAAAAGCACAAAAAAAGAGTGCAATTGACAAGAATGTATGGTATCAAGAAATAAAAGAAAAAAAACTAAAGATTTTTAAATGTTTAAAAATTATTTTAAATATAATTAATTATTTTACCCTTAGCAATAAATAGGTAATGATATTCTTGTATAGAATATAATTGGTTAGTCATAGGGACACCGTATACCGCGGTGCAAGTCATGACGAATTGCTTTACTATGGGTCGAATCTTTGATCTCCATTGCTTCAGTATTTTTAGTGAAAGTGAAATATTTTTCGAGAAATGGTCCATTGGGGATCATTTCTCTCTCAATGGGACCTTTGGGTCCAGTCCCGCGTATCCTTTTTGAGAATTCTATTATATTGCACTAAGGGCGTATTGTAATGAATAAATCAGTATTGCTTAAATGAATTGAATGTAAAAAGTTATAAACGAAAAATGATTCATTTAGAAGAAAATAAAAAGTTTGGATAAAACTGTAAGGTTTTTCAAAAATTGTGATTAATAAGAAAAAGAAAAAGAAATATTTTATAAGAATAAAATAATAAATGAAGATCAAGTTAAGCTTTTATAAAGAAAAAGGATTTAAAATGTATTTTTACATGAAAATGATAAAATTTATTGTTATTTTATGTATCAATTATTATTTTGAAAAGTAACAAGTTTGGAAAATAATATTAATTTTCTATTTAAAGTCAAATGAAAAGTAAAACGATAAAAAGGTTCATAATTGTTCAATTGAAAAAAAGCAAAAGATATAAAGTCCTAAATAAGTATTTGAACATAATTAAATGTATAAAGAAGAAAATAAAGATTTGAATACAAAGTGTTCCAAAATAACTATATCACTTTGCAATAAAAGCTTAAAAGCCTCTAAATAGTAATGTGTTTATTAGTTTAAAGGTTAAAGCAAAATAAAAGAAGAAATAGCAAGAATTGTAATTATAACACATATTGGATAGCTGAACAATAAATCAAGGAATAAAATAGTTTCTAAATTTGGTACCATTAAAGATATAAGTACCAATATACACCGTCAAATGAAATAATAATTGTAATGACCTCAACATCGAGTCAGCCGTGAACAGTACTTCCCGATGGTGAATAGTATTTTCCGGACCCGAAAGGACATCTGAAAGTCAAAAATATTTTATTGGACCATCGGAAAGTATTGGTCATAGTGAGTCCATGGTTGAAACTTGAAGTGAAATCGAGGTCAAATAGGCCTCCAAAAGTCAAAAATACGAAAAAGGTATCGAGTTAATTTTCCTGATAAAAAATGAGACTTAATTTTATATAAATTTTGAAAAATAGCAAATCAACTCTGAAAATTGTTAGATTTTACATGTCTGCATGAATTTTTATGTAGAATATTTTAGTGATGAAAATTGAATTTTTCGGAGATACCGACAGTTATCGAATTGGACCGATAAGTTTGAATCTAACCGATAACGGACTCCGATTGAGCTAAAAATTTACGTACTACCTATTTTTTATGAGATAAAAATGATGAAATCATTTTTAAAGTGATTTGAAGTGAGAAAGTGAGAGAAATTGGATTGGGCTTTAAATGACCTAAAATGGACTTTAATTTTAAATTGGGCTAATCCCTTTAGTTTAGCCCAAATTTCGGCCCATTGAAAGGATATATAAGGGCTAAAAATCTAGAGATTTTTTCAAAATTCACCAGCTCCTCTCTTGTTCTTTAAATGGCCAAACTCTCATTGTTCATTCTCTCCATTTGATTTCTCTTTAATCCACTTCAAATATATCCCATGAATTCCAACATACAAGATGAAGTTCTATCTCTCTAGGTCACCCTAGTGACCTTAATCAAGTGAATTTAGCAAAGAAAGCCAAGAAATCAAGTAAAAAATGAAAAAGGGGTAAGATAGAATTTAAGAAATTAATTAATTTTAATTAATTTTTTAGTATTTTCTCATAGTTTTTGAGGTGTAAAAGCTAATTATGAGCTTAAATTTTACATATAAGGAGAAAAAATTGAGGTTTGGAAAGCTTTGTTGGCCGGCCATGGATGGTGAGGAAGAGAAAGGAAGGTTTGCAAGTAGAAAAACAAGGGAAAAGAGATTTTAGGAACCCTTGAATAAGGAAAAAATATAAGTGACTACAAAATCATTTGATTTTCCTGTTATTATGAATTAATTCCATTTATGTAACTAGATCAAAAATTTGTTAAGTTGTTAATTGATGAAATTTATTTAGGGTAAATGAAATTGGACATTAAAGAAGATGAAATGAAAGCTTAAATGGAAGAAAGAAGACTTTTAAGAGGGACTTCTTTAAGTGGCCGAATTGCTCTCTAAAGAAAAATAAAATAATTTTGCATGAAAATAATATATATTAGCCTAAATTAATTATAGAATTAATGAATAGTGTCTATGAACTTTTATTGAATTAATAAAATTTATTTTGAAATTTTAAAGCTTATGTAACATATAGTTTTTATAGTGAAAGTTGTGAAATATTGTAAAATAATTGATTATTTTAGTGAAAAATGATGGTAAATAATAAATAATGCATAAATAAATTTTATTGAAATTATTAGAATATTATTGAAATTTTAATATTAATATGTATATTGAAAATAATTAAATTATTAATGAATAATTGTACAAAAATGTTGAAAAAGTGAATTTATATGAATTTAAATTATAGTCAGCGAAAAAGGAATAAAAAGTCAACCGATAAATTTTTCAGAATAATTATTGAGCTATAAAAGAAATAAGAATAATGAATTACAAGGAAATAATTCATAAAATGAGTGAAAATGATGAAAAATTGAAAAATAATGTGCATAAGAATAACTAAAGAAATAATATGAATTATTAGAGAAATTTCGAAATTTTAATATGAAATATGTTTAATTAAAGATATTGATTTATTGAAAATAACTCAATTAGCAAGTAAAAGAAAGTAAATTAAATTGAATTAATTGGAAAAGTCATGAGATAAGTCTTCGAATATTAAAATAGTAAATTATATTAATATAATTCATAATCGTTCAAAAATTTTAAAATAAATGTTTAACTAATTTATCAAAATAAATTAATAAATAAAAAATATTAAAAGAGTGAATTATTATAAAATAATTCGCCAATTGAGTAAAAATTGGCATATTCGAATGACTAAAATTTCGGACAGAGAAAGAAAAATTGTCAAAAAGTTAATTATTAAATTGTTGAATGATAATTTACAAAGGACAATACAAAAAGAATAAAAGAAATTGTGAATTATAATGTTATAATTCATAAAGTGTATAAAAGACTAAAAAATTTTAAATGTCCAAGTGAATTATTGAAGAATAATTTACAAAAGTAAAAAAAAAAGATAAAGCGAAAAAGAAAGAAAAGAAGTAAAAGAAAGAGAAAGCTTCTGAATGGTCAAAAGCACTAAAAAGAGTGCGATTGACAAAAATGTACTGTATCAAGAAATAAAAGAAAGAAATTAAAAATTTTTAAATGCTTAAAAATTATTCCAAATATAATTGATTGTTTTGCCTTTAGTAATAGTCAGGTAATATCATTCTTGTTTAGGATATAATTGGCTAGCCATTGGGACAACCTATACCGCGGTGCAAGTCATGGCGACTTGCTTTGCTATGGGTAGGATCTCTGATCTCCATATTCAGCCAACTTCAACTCTGCTAACAACTTCTGCAACCATAACAACTCACAAATACCTTAAGCCATAGCTCTGTATTCTACTTCTGCACTAGATCTTGCAATTACACTCTGTTTCTTACTTCTCTAAGTGACTAAATTACCTCCCACAAATGTACAATAACCAGAGGTGGACCTTCTGTCATCTAGAGATCCAGCCCAATCTACATCTGTGAAGGCTTCAATTTGAAGATGGTCATTTTTTGAAAAAAGAAGACCATTTCCAGGAGCTAATTTTAAATACCGCAAGATGCAAAAACAACCTCTTGATAAGGTTCTTTAGGATCATGCATAAACTGACTCACCAAGCTAACTGCATAAGCAACGTTTGGTCTGGTGTGAGATAGATAGATAAGTCTACCCACCAATCTTTGATATCTGCCTTTATCAACTGATTCTTCAGTTCCTGCTTGCAACCTATGGTTACTCTAAATGGGTGTGTTTGCTGGTTTGCATCCCAGCATACCAGTTTCATCCAAAAGATCCAGGATGTATTTTCTCTGAGAAATGAAAATTCTTTTGGTTGATCTGGCAACTTCAATTTCCAAGAAATATTGTAATTTTTCAAGATCCTTGATCTCAAACTCCTGAGCTAAGAGTTTCTTCAGCAGACCCATTTCTTTTTTATCATCTTCTATCATCACTATGTCATCAACATAAACAATGAGAAGAGTGATCTTATCCTTGGAGTATCTCATAAAGAGGGTATGATCAGCATTACTCTGTTGGTAACCAAAAGAAATCATGGCTTTACTGAATCTGTCAAACCAAGCTCTTGTAGATTGTTTCAACCCATACAAGGCTTTCTTCAGTTTGCACACCTTTCCTTTAGTTCTTTCATCATCAAAACCAGGAGGAATCTCCATATAAACCTCTTCTTCCCGGTCCTCATAGAGGAATGCATTTTTCTCATCAAATTGTTGTAAATCCCAATCCAAGTTAGCTGCACAGGATAGCAAAATTCTGATTGTATTCATTTTTGCAACAAGGGCAAATGTCTTCTGATAGTCAACTCCATAAGTCTGAGTGAATCCATTTGCCACTAATCTGGCTTTGAATCTTTCAATTAAACCATCAGTTTTGTGTTTTATTGTGAACACCCACTTACAACCAACTAACTTCTTATTTGGAAAGTCAACTAATTCCCAATTTTCATTTTTAGAGATAGCTTTCATTTCTTCTACCATAGCTTCTCTCTACTTTGGATCCGTGATAGCTTCCCTCCAATCCTGTGGAATAGACATAGAGGAAAGGACAAGGCTCTATAGGAGGGAGACAGAGAATCATAAGAGACAAAGTTAGAAATGGAATATTTTGTACATGACTTGACTCCTTTTCTTTGAGAAATGGGCAAATTTAAATTAAGGTCAGAAGATAAATCAGGGTTAAAAGATAACTCACTCGAGGATTCTAGCAGTGTAGAGTGCATGATAGCTTTTTCAAACCTATTCTTCCTTGAGTATCTCAACAAATCAGGTCTATCTAAATGACCAACAACATTCTGCTTCCCCTGAACATCAACATTTTGCTCCTAAACAATAATCCTTTCATTCTCCCCTTGAACAAGATCATGAGGTACTACAGGTACATTCATCACTACTTCTTCACTACTCTCCCCCTGAAGAGGTGATTGTGTAATGCCAAAATAAGATTTCGACTCCCGAAAAGTAACATCCATACTGATATAAAATTTTCTAGATGGAGGGTGATAGCACTTATATCCCTTTTGAGTTGGAGAATACCTAATGAACACACATCTCAATGCCCTCAGATCTAACTTCCCAACATTCCTAGTATGAACAAAGCAAACACACCAAAAAATTTTTGGTGGAATAGTATACTGATTTTTTCTAGTTAAGACTTGTAAAGGAGTTCTAAAGTTGAGAGCTTTAAGAGGCATTCTATTAATAAGATAGACAGCCATTAGTATAACATCCCCCTAATATGGCTTTGGAACATTCATAGTAAACATAAGGGATCTAGCAACTTTCAACAAATGCCTATTTTTTCTTTCAGCTACACCATTTTGAGCACTAGTATAGGGATAACTAGTTTGATGGACAATCCCATGAGACTCCAAATAATTACCAAACTTACCATCCATATACTGTTTCCCATTGTCAGTTCTCAAAATTTTTATTTTAGCATCAAACTGGGTGTGAACCATTTTATGAAAAGATTGAAAACAGGAGAAAAAATCACTTTTGCCTTAATTAAATATACCCAAGTTATTCTAGTACAACAATCAATGAAAGTAACAAACCATCAATTTTCAGACAAAGAGGCAATCTGTGTAGGCCCCCAAACATTAGAATGAACAAGTATAAATGGATAAATAGCTTTATTATCACTCAAAGGGTAAGAATTTTTAGTATGTTTAGCATACTCACAAGCATCACAAGATAAAGAATCAAACCGAGTCCTAGAAAACAAACTAGGATATAATTTTTCTAAGATAAAAAATGATGGATGCCCTAATCGTCTATGCCACTAAATTATCTCCTGGTTGACATCCTGATATCCTCCAAAAAAGCCAAGTCTCGACTGTCTTCCATCATATATAAGCCATCATGCTCTCTACCACTGCCAATCCTCCTCCCTGTTTGAAGATCCTGAAAAATATAATGATCAGGAAAAAATTCAACCTTATAGTTAAGAGCTTTAGTAATAGCACTAATAGATAAAAAGATTGACAGGGAATTGAGGAACATGGAGAACAGAAGATAGCTTAATATTAGGAGTACAGACAATAGAACCTGTCCCAGAAATAAGGGTTAAAGACCCATCAGCCACACTAACACTATCCATTTTTAGACAAGGAGAGTAGTTAAGAAACCCTTTAGAAATGTCTGTCATATATCTATTCGCACCAGAATTAATAATCCATGAGTTAAGGTGAGAAAAAGGGGTACCTGACTTGACAAAATTAGAGGTAGCACTAGAAGAAGGATTAAGCTGAGATAGGAGATGCCTGAAATGTAAAATTTCATCAGAAGAGAGACTTTCAATTGATGCTGACACCTTAGATGATTCTACTGTTTCTAATACATTTGCTTGAACCCTGGTTGGATTTACTCATTTTCCCCCTCGACCTCCAGTAGGTTTCCCATGCAACTTTCAGTAAGTCTCTTTAGTATGCCTTGGCTTACCACAATAATCACAATGCAAATGATCCTTTTCAGAAATAGTACCTTTTGGCTGCTCAAGAGTAATATGGGTAGTTAAACCCGATTTCTCAATAGGTGCAGTATAGAACATAACACTTCTTCTGGTCTCTTCCTGCTAGATTAAAGAGTGTGCCTCCTCAAGGAAAGGAAATAGAGATCTGCCAATAACTTGAACTCTCGCTTGATCAAATTCAGGATTTAAACCAGCTAAAAAGTCATAAACCCGTTCTTTTTCAAGCATATTTTGAATTAGTGCCGCATCATCAACACATTTGGCTTGAAAATCTTGATAACAATCCAATTCCTGCCATAAACTGCCCAACTCAGAAAAATAATCTGAAATAGTAAGCTCACCTTGTTTTGTGCTATGAATTTTATTTCGAAGTTCAAAGATTCGAGCATCATTTTCCATTTGAGAATAGGTTGTTTTTGCAGCTTTTCATATCTTCTCTGCAGTGTCAAGCAGTAAATATTATCTGGAGATCTTAGGATGCATAGAATTCAAAAGCCAAGACATAACTAATGAGTTATCAGAGTCCCATTGACTAAAAGTAGGATCAGTGATCGGTGGTGACTTTTTACTTCCATCAATATAACCCTAAAATCTTCTAGCCTTGATAGACAATAAGTATGACCTAGAACAAGCTAAATAAGTACTTCTCCTATCTAGTTTAATAGGGCTAATTTGAGAATATGGACTGTCATTAATAGGATAATATTTTTTTGCTTCCATATTAGTATTTTTTAGTATCTGACATAATGACAAATAACAATTGAAAGGCAAGAAACACCCAAATAGCAAAGAATCAGCCCAGCAGCAGAAGAGAGAACCTGAAAAACACAGTTACAGAACCTGTAGTGTGGGACCCAAAAAACCAAGGTGTCGGAAGTCACTGGAAACCAGTCCATCGGTGTCGAAAAAAGGCCAACGAGGTGGAAGAAGGAAGAAACAACGGCAAAAAGTGGCCGAAAGATGTGGCACGCGCCAACGAGTGGAGGAAGATTCGAAACACTGTAGCGATGCGTGTACACACATACATGATCGAATAATGCCAGAAATTTTGGTAATGGCCGAAAACCGTCTGGGCTTCCCTCTGGTGGGGGCGGTGTCGAAAGAGAAGAGCTAAAACGCAACCTTCTATACTTGCCAAAAAAACGGTGATCGAAAACAACCAATTGTAGAAGGGAGTTAACTCGACCTTCGAAACGGCAGTGGCTCTGATACCATGAAGAATTTTATGGAACGAGATTTTCTTTATTATCTCAAAATTACCCTAAAAGAATAATACAAATAGGTTTATATAGATACAACTAGTATATACAGTAAAATACTATTCTACCCTTAATTACAAAATTAACTAAAAATAAGTAGATTAACCAACAGATAGTGAAATATTTTTCGAGAAATGGTCCCTTGGGGATCATTTCTCTCTCAGTGGGACCTTTGGGTCTATGTCCTGCATATCCTTTTTGAGATTCCTGTCATATTGCATTAGGGGTGTATCGTAATGAATGAATCGATATGATTTAACTGAATTGAATGAAAAATAATTTGTTTGAAAGAAAATAATAAGTTGGGATAAAACTATAATGTTTTCCAAAAAATGTGATGAATAAGTAAAAATGAAAAAGAAATATTTTATAAGGACAAAATGATAGATAAGTATTAAATTACACTTTTGTAAAGAAAAAGGATTTAAAATGTATTTTTACATGAAAAAGATAAATTAGAGTCAGTTGACATTTCATATGCCCATTATAGTTTGGAAAATAGTATTAATTTCCTATTTAAAGTCAAAAAGTAATAACATTGTTCGTAAGTGAAAACTATTGCATAAGTAATGTATTTCTGAAAGAAAAGTTAAATAAAAAGTAAAACGATAAAAGGCTCCTAATTGTTCAATTTGGAAAAAGGAAAAGATACTAAGTCCTAAATAAGTGCTTGAACCTGTTCAAATGTAAAAAGAATGAAATAAATATCTGTATGTAAAGTATTCCAAAATAATTGTATCACATTGCATTTAAAGCTTAAAGCCTTAAAGTTAGTAATGTGTTAATTGGTTAAAAGTTAAAGTAAATAAAGAATAAGTAGCGAAAAATTGTAATGATATCATACGTTAGATAACTGAAAAATTAATTGAGAAATAAAATAGTAAAAAGATTTGGTACTATTAAAGATACGAGTACCAATATAAATTGTTAAATGAAAAGATAATGAATTCAATGTAACTAAAATTACAAAGCCAAAGTTAAGTAAAAGTAAAAGTTAATTTGAAATTGATTCACATAAGGAAATAGTGTAAAGTAAAAATTGAAAGATTGAAAATCAACACATAATGCTTACCAAACTAGAGGTAAATAATAAAATTAATGTTAACAGAGATAAAAGCAAAGGCTAAATGAAATAAGAGTAATAATGGCATAATCCATGAAATTATGCTTTGATTGAAAAATTCTCGGATTAGTAGTTACCACTGAGCATGTCTAGTGCTCAGCACGTAATGTTTATTGCATGCAGGTACTGAAGTATTGTGGGAGCTCGGTACACGAAGAAGCAGAATTCAAAGATGAAGAAAAGTTAGTTGTAATTTTATTGTTTGAATTTGTGGCATGTATATACTTAGATAGTGACAGTAAAGAACTGAACCATATTCAAGTTAGTTTTTGTTAAATGATAAATATTGTTATGTCTGCCATTGGATAAGTGTCAATAAGTGATGTGAAATGACTATCATTGATAAGTGATTGACTGTGTAAAATGTATATTGCTTCATAATATGATTTGTTAAGCCTTTGAGAGGCTGTGTGGATTGTTTGAATTTTTTTTCAGGAGGCTAGTAAGTTCTAGCCGTTATGCTATCGTAATTTTGTAAATTGAATAGTAATATTAAATTGTATCAAAGTTGTTGGCAGTGATTGAAGTTTTAAAAAAAATTACCGTTTATCGGTTATTTGGGTCGAAAATGAACTATTCCATTAAGGGTATTTCAATAATTATATCGCTATGACTAAAAATATAAAATAAAAGTTAAGTAAAAGTAAAAGCTATAGTGAAGAACAAACGTAAAAGTAAAAGTTAATCTGAAATCAATTTACTTAAGAAAGTAGTGTAAAGTAACGTTGAAAGATTGAAAATCAAAGAAAAATAATTACCAAAATATGAGTTAGTAATGAAACTAATGTTAACATAAGTAAAAGAAAATGTTTAATGAAATAAGAATAAGAATAGCATAATCTATGTAATTATGCTTTATTTGGGAAATTCTAGGATTAGTAGTCACCACAGAGCATGTTTAGTGCTTAGTACGTAGTGTTTACTGCGTGCAGGTTACGAAATGTTGCGGGAGCATAATGCACAGTGGAGCAAGATCGGTAAAGAAGAGATAGTGCTAAATTGAGTCGTATTATGGCATGTATATACTTAGACAATTAAGGTAAAAGATTTAACTGTATTTTGATTGTTATTATGATTATTGATGGGTGAGTATTTGGTGTAAGATTTTGCATGAATTTATTTTGTGTATGTTTAATTGTTTATAAGGTTATTGATTGATTTAGAATTTTGATGCAAAGGTATTTAAAATGTATCAAAATTGATCAGGAAAGAAAATAAAAAATTTACCATTCTTACTATATTTGTTTCGAAAAGGACTGTTCCATGAAGGGTGTGACAAGTATATAAAGGAAAAATCAGGTACGATTCAGATCCATCTTGAACTCTAGTCGAAACAATTCTCTTTAACACCAGAATACTCTCTGACTTAACCATCGGAGATTCCCTTGTCGAAATCTCTTTGGTCCTTTCAGTTGTTTTGCAGGTCATCCTGACTGGTGGAATTCTACTTGTCACCATTTGATGCGGTGAGCGTGAAATATGGACCTTTTTCCAGACCTCAACTTGAACCCTGAGCCGTTAGAAACCCAAGTAGACTTCACCACTCACTGTGAAACACAACTCATCCCCCTTAACAATGCCGTAACCTCGGCATCCCCCGCTGTAGCCATCCTAATGCATCAAGTCTCACCCCACAGGCAGCGCAGGACCTGTTAGCCCAACTTTTAGCCATAGTTGCCTAAGCCAACCCTTCCTCCTAACTAGCTTAGCCTATCCCACCTGTTCAGCCCTTCCAACCATTGAACAGAGATCCTTTCTCACCAGCAGTCCCACAAGCTTCGAGATCTACAGTTACCCTAACAATCGAGTAGTTCGAGAGGCTTTTTGAAGATCGAATGACCAGATACCATAATTAGAACACCTTACAATACCACGACAGCTTTTGCTCCCTACTTTTTCGGGAAATCCTTACCACTTCCTTTCCCAAAATCCGCTTTCCAAATTTACTAAGGTGCAACGACAATGCCGACCCTCGAGCACATATCGACTAATTCCAACACACCATGCTGGTCCTGATTGCAGATGATACCGCACTGTGTAATATCTTTCCACAAACTCTAAAGGATTCAGCTCAAATTTAGTTTCATAACCTTTTCGAGCACACCATTAATAGCTTTAAATAGTTTAGCGATATGTTCATCGCTAAGTTTGTGGCAGCAATCAGACCAAATAAGGTATCCACCGATCTAAACTAGGTAATACAGGAGAAGGGAGAATTCCTACAGGCCTATATAGAGAGATTTAATGTGGAGGCAATGGACATACAGAACCTCAACCTGGAGATGGCCATCATGATACTCATTCGGAATACGAGGTGTCAGGACTTCAGCGACTCTCTGAGCAAGAAGCCCCTAAATGACTTCACCGAGCTCATATCCCGGGCTCATAAATACATCCGGATGGATGAAGCCCGACACATGTGCCTTAGCTTGTATGGTAGATCGACTTGGTTCGGGCAAAAAGGCCCTAGCAGGGGTAATCCATGTAATAGCGGAGGAGGACATATGATGAATCCAGAAAAAGAAAGGCTAAGGAAGTGCTGACCATAAAAAAAGCATTCACGCCCCGATTCAAGTAGTTCAATTCATGGCAACAGACGGGTCCCATGTTAAGCATCCGCACGGTGATGCACTGGTGGTAGAAGCAACCATCCGAGATTTCTTAGTCCAAAGAATACTGATCGATATAGGAAGTACGGTCAACTTGATCATCCTACGAGCATACAAGGCCCTAGGAGTGCCAGAGAATCACCTCGAGGAGGTCAGCACTCCCCTCATTGGCCTTTCCGAATAGCCCGTCAAGGTGAAAGGACTAGAAAATTTATCGGTCCAGCTAGGAGATGATGCAATAGTTCGAACATACAGTGCGGATTTTTATGGTAGTTAACATTCCTTTATCATGCAATGTAATCTTCAGCTGACCTCTGTTGGCCGCAGTTGATGCTTATGTGTCCATGCAGAGTCTGGTGCTCAAGTTTCCAACAGAAGTAGGGGCAGCAATACTAGGGGGAGTTCAAATATCAGCCAATGCGGAGGGTTCGAATAGAGAGGCACTTCTTTCCATACTCAGGGAATCCCTGGATGTATTTGCTTGGCAGCCCTCTTATATTAAGGGAATATCAAAAGATCTGATAACTCACCCCCTGAACACTCGGCCAGAATGCAAACCAGTCAAGCAAAAAAAAAGGAACTACGCCCTGAAAAGATAGTTGGCCATAGAGTGGGAGATGAAAACCTTACTGGAGAGTGAATTCATCAGAGAGGTCCTCTATCCCGACTGGCTAGCCAATATAGTGCTGGTCAAGAAGGCTACCAGAAAGTGGCACATGTGTGTGGATTTTACTGACCTTAATAAAATATATCCAAAAGATAGCTACCCCCTGCCAAACATAGATCTCCTAGTGGACTTCACTGCTGGATTTGAGGAGTACACCTTTCTCAATGCATCGGCGGGCTACCATTAAATCCCAACGAATCCAGCAAATGGGAAAAAAATGGCTTTCATCACCCACCGAGGTACTTATTGTTATCGAGTTATGCCTTTTGGACTAAAAAATATAGGTACTATATATCAGAGATTGATGAACCACCTCTTCACCAACTAGTTAGGAAGAAACATTGAAATATACGTGGACAACATGATCGTTAAGAGTAAGACTTTCGCCGATCTGACATCCAAACCAAGAGAGACTTTCCTCACTCTAAGGAGAGCGGGCCTTAAGCTGAACCCAGAGAAATATGCCTTTGGTGTTTAGTCCGAAAAATTCCTTGGTTTTATGATATCAAAACGGAGAATAGAAGCCAATCCCGAGAAGATCAGAGCAATTATGGATATGAAATCTCTAAAAATAGTTTGGGATGTACAAAAGCTCAATGAAAGAATCACAGCCCTGGGAAAGTTCATATCCTGCTCGGCCAAATGGTGTTTGCCATTTTACCAGATGATCAATAATTTGAAGAGTTTTAGGTAGACGGAAGAATGCCAACGTGCCTTTGAGTCTTTAAAGCAATTCCTCGCAACACCACCCCTGCTCAGCAGACCATAGGTCGACACAGCCCTGTACATTTACCTGGCAGTCTCTGAAAGCGCAATAAGTGTGGTCCTAGTATGGGAAGAAAGAAGCCAACAGTTCCCAGTCTACTATACCAGTAAAGTCTTGTGAGGCACCAAACTAAGGTACCCCATCCTGGAGCAGCTGGCCTTCGCCTTAATCACCTCAACGGTGAAGTTACATCCGTACTTCCAAGCCCACATCATCGTAGTATGCACTAATTCCAACCTAAGAAAGGTGCTACAAAGATCGGAGGCCTCGAGAAGGTTAACTGAGTGGGTAGCCTGCCTCGGGGAGTTTGATGTTAGATATGAGCCATGCCCAGTAATGAAGGCACAAATTCTGGCAAATTTTATGGCAGAATTACATGTGCTGGTTCCCGAAAAGGTAAAGGAGGCATGGAGGCATGTGGATGGGGCTGTATGCTCGAGAGGAGCTGGAGCCGGGGTCTTGTTGATGAGTCCAGGCATAATCTATATCAGGGCAATGGAACATCTAGCCTTTCCGGCTACCAACACGTGGCAGAGTATGAAGCCCTATGCGTTGGACTACAACTGGCAATAGAGGTAAAGCCTGACATACTAGAAATTTTTTCTGACTCACAGCTAGTTGTTAGCCATCTAAAAGGAATGTTCGAAGCCAAAGAGAGTTGTATGGTTCGTTACAAGGAATTGACGACTGCCCTCCTGGCCAAACTTAAAGCCGCGAAAAGTACTTGGTCAATCATGCAGATACCCCAAGCAGAGAACCAGGAGGCAGATAACCTGTCAAAATGAGCTTTCCTCAATAGCTCGGTACAGAATGATAATCTTGTTTTTAATGTTTATTTTTGGATAATTTTGTATGTTTTAGTATCTTATCTTACATGCTTTTAGTGTTTTAATGCTAAAATATTTTTTCTTATGTTTATTTTAGTCATTTTGATAAATTTAAAGTTTTTGGGTGATTAATGGTCTTAAATTTCATTTTATGCAAGAAATTTTGCTAAGGCATGGCCGAGACAAACTGTCCCAGCCGTGTCCAATACAGGAGGCAAAGCGCACCATTTCATTAAAGGTCGCGACTGAGACAAAGTGTCCCAGCCGTGGCAAAGTGCAGCCTGTAAACGCTTTTTGATCCAGAAGCTCATCGCGGTTGAGACAAACTGTCCCAGCCGTGCCCATGAAAAATTACCACATTGTCTCCTTCTGTCGCGGTTGAGATAAAAGTGTCCCAGCCGTGGCCTCTTGGACAGTTTTATAAAAGCTGCAAAATTTTCTGCTTAGAAAAGAGTCTTTTCTAGGGTTTCGTGCATATGGTGTTTAGGTAGAGAAAAAAATGCAGTTTTTCATATTTTGAGGGTTTTTCATACTTAGTATTAGAGTTTTACTTGTAAAAACCACTCTTTTAGTTTAGTTTTACTTCAAGAACACAAAGATAGTCATAGTTTTAGTTTCTAGTTTTGAGGATTACAACTCACAATCAAAGTGTTGTTTGGAGAAGAAGAGAAAGAGCTTCATCAACTTCAAATCTTCAGCTTCAAATGGGTTTTATAGTTTTCACTCTTACTTTGTTCATATTTTACATTATGGATAGTGAGTAGTTATCTTTGTTGCTTGGGGAAGCTTTGAATCCCCTACTCACAATGTGAATATTTAGCATATTTTGATTTTTACATGAATGAATGGTCTATTTCACTGTTACTTATTTATATTTCATGGGTTTTTAATCTATTGAGTTAATTTTCATACATGGATGAATGATGTTCATCATATATCTTTGAATGTGTATTGAGTCTAGTGGATTGAAGTCTATGAATAATCTTGCTCAGTTTTTCTTTCATGAATGCTGTATTATTTTAGACAGCTTCGAAATTGGATTCTAAATGTGCAGTAATTGTGATTTTAGGAATAGAGTGTGGAGTGAAATGGATGAGATTTGGGTTGTTTGACTCCGGAATAGGAAGGCAAATCAAACTTAAGATGTTAAACCCGTGCATTGATTAGTAAAGTTTAGCAACTAGAATAGCTGGTTCTGGAATGGAAAGCTTGGGTTAAGAGGGTTATTCCGAATTCGTTCATGTATACTTTAAGATAAAATTAATTCACAGTAGGTATGGGGTAGATGAGTGAACCTAAGTAATATTTTAATTTCTATACATATTCATACTTGTTAATTTTTCTAAATTAAATACATACTCAATTTGCTGTTATTAGAATTAAATTTTCCTTCATTGCATATTTTAGCTTTTAAAGTTTGCATTATACAAATTAAACAACTCATACACACCAAATTGGGAATTCTTTAGCATATCATTAATTTCCACAGTTTTCACACATATTTTCCTTGGATTCGATATTTACGGGTCCTAATTATACCCCACTTTATTACTTGTCGATCTAGTGCACTTGCTAGGGTCGCAACACAGAACACTGACATTATTTATCTGACAGCGTTGCAGCCAGCTTATGAAACCTACCAAGTCCGAGTGCAAGAGCCAATGGAAGGGTGGTGCCTCCCCATTTATCAGTACCTGACAGCAGGAACTCTATTGGCAGACCATACACAAGTCTGAAAGATAGTACGAAAGGCGAGCTTATATGCCGTGCTCAACGAAAAGTTATACAGGCGATCTTTCTCAAGTCCTTGGACCCTGTGTGTAAGTGCAAAAGAAAGAGAATACATCCTAAAAGAAATCCACGTAGGGATTTGCGGAGCTCATGAAGGAGCACAAGCTATAGCTCGGAAAGCACTCCTATAAGGATATTACTGGCTCACGATGGAGGCTAATGCCAAGGCGCTAGTCCAGAAATACAACAAATGCCAAAGATTCGCCAACATCACACATAGCAGCTCGACGATGTAGACACCGATCCATAGCCCGTGGCCTTTCGTCCAATGGGGAATCAACATAGTAGGACCCTTTCCTTCAGCAATCGGACAAAGTAAATTTCTTGTTGTAGCCGTTGACCATTTTACCAAATGGGTGGAGGCCGAACCTCTCGCCATAATCACCCTCGCCAACATCATAAAGTTCGTGCAGAAGAATGTGATCACAAGGTTCGGGATACCGCACTCCATCATCTCAGACAATAGTAAGCAGTTTGATTATCATGCTTTCAGGACCTTCTGCTCGAAGTTGAATATCCAATTGTGCTTCACATTAGTCAACCATTTTCAATCCAATGGGATGACCGAGGTCACCAATAGAACCATCCTATCTGGGCTAAAGAAGCATTTGGAAGAAGCCAAAGGACTCTGGACAGACGAGCTTAACACCGTGCTTTGGACCTACCGGACATTACCTTGGACAGCAACTGGAGCAACGCCCTTTTCTTTGACCTATGGAATAGAAGCAGTCATTCCATGTGAAATAGGCATTCCGAGCCCACGAACCTTTCATCATGATGATACAAACGAAGCCAATTTGCTTTACCAGTTGGATCGGCTAGAAGAACAGAAGGAGCTCGTCCAAATATAGTCAGCCGCTTATAAATAGCACACGACATCATTTCATGTTAGGAGGGCAAAACTAAAGGAATTTTCGATAAAAGAATCTCCGATGGTTAAGCATTATATATATATATATATATATAATAAAAAATATGAATAATGGATTTGACAGTCAGTAATTATTTGTTGAATTTCACTGTTACAGTAAGTCTTATCTATATATTTTTATAAAACAAAAAATATAAAATGAACTGATGGATTGATGACGGAAGTTGCTATTAATGTATGGTAATTTAAATTATTTGAAAAATAGAAGTGCGGACGTATGGAGTAATAAAAATAGTACTTTTATAAAAAAAAAAAGAATAAAAATAGTACTTATATTTTTTGTTTATTAAAATATTTTAATCTTAAGTTTCCATTTGAATTAATGATGTGAAAATATGGAGACAATACAATAAAATTTGAAATAAAATCAGCAAACGCATAAACCGAGCAAGCTGTTCCAGATAATGATTATCGATACCGATGATTTTTCAACACTTACTGCAACTTTTCAACAATAATAATAAATCAGTTCTTCTTTTCTCTTTTCCGGATTTTCAACCTGATAAAAAGTGGAGATCGTTATCCTAAACAGCCCTTTCTTGAACTTATAGTCTTCAGTTTAGACTGAACCTCCGCAGTGGATACCTATTTATGAGCAAAAACGAAGAATTATTTATCTTTGTTAAAAGAAACAGCGGACCTATGGTCAACACTTCATTGGACAATACGAACTCAAATCTTTACTGATTAATTATAAAATAAGTATGAAGTTGATGCTTTATTAAAAATGTATTATATAGTATCATAAAATTAAAATTAAAATTAAGATACTGATACTATAACCTATTTGATTGATGGATAGAAAGATAGATATGATTGATGTGGATTAGCATAGATGAAATTAATTCAGGTCGATCAGGTTGACAATGAAAGGTTTCGAGCAAAGTTAGAATTGTGATTATTAATTATTGATTGTGGAAATTGGAGTGAGGTCGGTGGAGAAGTCTTTGGTGGTGTAGAATCAAACTATACTGCTTTCCTGTCTACGCTGCCAAACACAAGAACAGTAAGTTAAATAAAACCACACTTAATATCTAGATTTTTTTAATATTTATGTATTTTAAAAAAATATTTTAAAAATTAGTGTGCTTTTTAATTTATTTAAAAATATAGTGTATTTTTCATTTTCGCAATCATTCGTTACGAAAATAGAGCTGAATCCGACTCTGCTCTCTCGTTGACCTCTCGCTCTCGCTCTGGGGATCCATGGACGCCAGAGCTCCGCACGAGCGCGCTCTCACTACTCACAACACCGCGACTAGAGCCTGCGGGGCAGCTCGTCCTCTCTTATCTCACTCTTTCACTCTCCTTATACTTCAATTTAAAATTTTAACACTATATTGTTAACTATAATTTTTATTATTTTAATAATATTTAATTATTTATTTTATATTTAAAATGAATATAATAAAATAATTATAAAATAATTTTGCTTTTTAACTGTAATAATTAATATTTTTCAATTTAAATAAAAAATAATCAACTAAAACTATGAAATAAAAAATATATTAAAAATCGTTTATACAAAGAAATTAATTGGAGACTGTAAAATTAAATTCAATTTTAGTTAATTTCTTCCTAAATCTCCAATTAAAATTAATTAATTATATACTTATCAAATATTAATACCATATTTATTAATAAAATACTTAATTATACACTCATCAAATACTAATATCACATTTATTAATCAAATATTAATATCACATTTGATTTCATTATCTCCAATTAATTTTTTTCTTTTTCAAAGTATAAACGATTTTTAATATATTTTTATATTTCATAATTTTAGTTGATTATTTTTTATTTAAATTGAAAAATATTAAGTATTGTAGTTAAAAATAATTTTTTTATAATTATTCTATTATATTTATTTTAAATATAAAATGAATAATTAAATATTATTAAAATAATAAAAATTATAGTTAATAGTATAGTGTTAAAATTTTAAATTGAAGTATAGGGAAAGTGAGAGAGTGGGATAAGAGAGGGAGAGTGAGAGGCTAGGTGAGAGAGAGAGAAGGGAGGGCATTAATGGGTCAATGAGAGAGAGAGAGAGAGAGTGGGGCCCAGCTCTATTCTCGCAGCGAATGATTGCGAAAATGAAAAAACACATAATTTTTTCAAATAAGTTGAAAAGCACACCAATTCTCAAAATATTTTTTTTAAATACACCAATATTAAAAAATTCCCCTTAATATCTTGGGAGTAATCATTTCGTTGTTTTAGGCCAAATACATAAATTGGTATTTTAATTTGACAATATTTTTCATTTAGACACCTAAATTTAGCTAATGATCAAATAAGCACTCTAATTTTAAAAATTTAGGACTATTAAATATCTTTTAAACCAATTACAATGATTTTATTGTGTGTCATGCACACAAATGGACATATTAAAAAATAAATTAAGATCAAATCACAGTATGATAAATAGCACAAATTTCAAAAAAAAAATCAAATCCAAACCTTCTTTCTTCTCTTGCGCAAACTTGAGAAAGTCACATGCGAAAATTAGTACAGTTCTCTTGTTGCTGATTTGGCCATGCGTTGATTCGGAAGCTTATTCTTTAGTCTAGGATTCTAAATAATAATCAAATCAAAAGAAACGGCTGGGCGAAAATAAAAAGCGATCGTCTTCCGACAATCGTTAACTAAGCACAAAACCGCTTTTTGCCTTTTCTTCTCTTCGCAAATAAGATGTGTAGGTAGCCTAGGAGAAGTGTAAAGACCACACTAGTCTATCCGAATTATTGTTACTTATCTTAATATTTTATTAAACATTACATATAATAAACATAATATGTTCTCCTGTTACATAATTAGTTCTTCTTTGACTTTTTAGTTCATACACTTTAACAAGTTGCATACACATATATTTTGTTACATCGTAAACATATTTTGAGTTACTAGTTACAGAACATGTTCATTACAATATTTTATAAGATTTATATAAAACAAAAGAGAAAAAAATACAATTTAGACATTCTAAAATTCTCTTCCTAGCTGGTGTTGGCCTTGTCCCTGAAGCGACAACATATCTTGAACCTACACGGATAAACACTCGTGCTAAGCTATAAAGCTTAGTGGAAAATAATACATATATGAACAATCACTCACAATGATTTTTTTCAAGCACACAATAAACAATAATAATGTCAAAATATTATAATTAACATGCAAGAGTTATAATATAACTCACACAATATACTTAATTTATAACAATCATAAATAATGAATATTCAAGTCTCTATCATCATTATACATATATTCATATACTATTTATTTTATACTGTATATTACATGTTACCATTCTATGAGTGTGGATAACGGGTAGTACCCGAAGGTACGAAATTATACTGTACTGTCTGACCGGTCAAGCGGATCCAAACGGGATCGCATCATAGGGACCTACATGAGGCCGAAAGGATACCTGAAGGTATCAATCATGGGGACCTACAAGAGGTCGAATCATGGAAACCTATATAAGGTCGAATCATAGGGACTTATATAAGGTCGAATCATAGGGATCCAAATGAGGTCGAATCTATAGCAGCTGCGACTGTAACCCTATAGGCATGCCTATCTATCCACAACTAAGTTTTATGTGCAAGCAAATAATTATGTCATATATGTCATCAATTCATATTAATGCATTTCACTATAAAGTAGAATAATTCAAAGTAATATAATAAACTATGATTCTCAACTATCACAATATATATATATATATATATATATATATATATATATATATATATATATACAACAATCATTACCGTATAATTGTACTTTATTCATAAATTCATATTCATGTAAACACATACAAGTTTCATATATTATAACATAAACATTTTCTTTGCATTTCTTGTACAATTAGCATAATAAATGTTGTATATTATTATACATCAATTCTATAACTTTATTCCTATTTAACTTATACATTTCATATGCTCATCGTTGTACATTATCGTATATTTTATGTATAAGGTAATCTATAAGATTTAGGAATAAAGTAATTAATCTCCAGCCTTATAATACATCTTATAATTTCAAGTTTTGGACTTTGAAGGAGGGTCACGGTTACTGCCAATTCATGGTAACCGTGGCCCAAGACATGAATTAGAGGTCACGGTTACTATCAAATTCATGGTAACCGTGACCTAATTGCACTTTCGGGTCTAGACTACACCAGACTACCTCACGGTTATTATTGGATGAGCAATAACCGTGTTCTATACTTTTTAAAGGGGTCATGGTTACTATGAAATTCTTAGTAACCATGAGATAGGGTGTATTTTGATTCTGGACTGCCTCACGGTTACTATGAAAGTCATAGTAACCATGATGCCTTAAATTGCCCAAAGACAGACTTTCTACCTTAACTCTTATGCTGTTGTTTACCAAGAAAACATCATTTTTAAGGAAAAATTTCTTCCACAAAGTTGTAGATCTATATTCCTAGTTTCTAAAACATAAAAAATCAACCCAATCAGAGCTTTAAATCTCAAGTTATTCACTAAAAATCAAAGCCTGTTCCCAATGATAGGGGCAGCGGTCATGACCCGGATTCAAGCCTATTTTTTTTCTATCATCAAAATTGATTCATGGGTTGTGTTCTTCATATGAAATGAATATATATGAGTCTATTTTCATATAAAATTTGAATTTCTAAATTTAACTAATTGTAGCTCAAGATATCATTAAAATCGTGAAGACTGGTCCAGTGACCCCTAAAACAGTTTTCCCTTATCTTCAACAAAACTTTCCATTTCAGTTTTCAATCAAGCTTAACCTCTAATTTTCATGATATTCACTTAATATAACATCATATATTACTAATATTACCTCAAATACATAATAAACACACACACAAGTAAGGTTAAGTTCCCATACCTCTTGAAGACTCTAAACTCTCTCTTCCTATCTTATTGCTATTTTTCCTTTCTTCCTCTCTTGATCTTCACCCTAGGTTGCTGTAAAACTCTTCTCTTTACTATCTATAGCTTTTCCTTCTTTAAAGCATCATAAAATGAAGAAGAAGAGAAGAACACAAAAGATGAAAAGAAAGAAAATAAAGGAGACAATTTTTTTTGTGTCTTTTGGCCAAATATGGTCGGCCACCCAAGCAAAAGAAGACCAAAATTTGCTTCTTTATCTCATAGCCATCCATTTGTTTAAATATCATTGGTTGGTTATAAAAATCTTTGCAAAGTTTCACTTTAGTCCCTTTTTGTATTTTTATTTCTTACTTTTGCCTCTCATCTTCCTTTATTTCTAATTTTACCACAATTTTTTTACTTTGTCTTTTCAATCAGGTCCCTAATTTTTAAATTTCCTTTAATTAATCACATAATTAACTTCTGTCCCAAGCAAAATGACCATCTATCTCTCTTAGGGTATCATGAGGGGTATTACAAGAAGAGAAGACGATAGAGAGTCTATAGCAAATGACAAAGTTGACCATAAAGATGAAAGGTATTTTTTCATGGTCGGTGAGATCCCAGTACCTTTTGTACTCTTCTTTCGTTAATGTTGCATGTAGTCTTTCAGGGGAGGCAAGATCCTGATGAGGATACTCCGAAAGACCCTGAAGAGATGGTTGAGGGGAGAGTGGAAGAAGAGCTAGAAGAATGACACATCTCTATCGCAAATTGAAATCCCAAATCCTTCAATCGTTCTGCTTCTTAACTTTTATCTTTGGGTTTGCAAACTCCTCTTTTTCCCTTATTTTCTTAATTTGACTAGTTTCTCTACCATAGGTGCTGCTGCTATTGTTGTTGATGTGCTGAACTAAAGTTTATGAGTTTTGGTATTTTGATCCATAGCTCTATTTTCATTATAAAAATAAGACTAGAAAGGATTTCATTTGCATTTTATTTTTTAAAAAGCAATGAGAAATTTGTTGGTTCAACATCTAATAATTGCTTCAATCCTACAAAAAAACACAAGAATTTACTTTTTTAATATGCAATTTTGATACGTAGACCTGAATATGACCCTCTTACTGGATCCAAAATTTTAGCCAATTTCCTCTGCAAAATTGGTTCAAAGATTGATGGAATCGCATCTTCATCCCTTTCATAAAACCTAACTATCTGCCTCTTCAGCTTTGCAACAGTTTCACCATTAAATTTAGAAAAAAAAGAAAAATTAAAAAAAAATCCCATAATCCAAATAGAACCCAATAAATTCAGATGCTTTAAATTTCATTTTCCTCTTCTTCTACTTTTATTCTAACCTTGGTTGCTGATGCCGTCGATGTCATCAACAGAGCCATTTTGCTTATTAGTCTGAGGAAAAGTTGCATTACTAGATGAGTCGAACTTGGATGAGTAAACTCTGAGTTTAGAACCAACTGAGGAGATAAATGCAGAAGAGGAAGAAGGTCCGTTGCTCCCATATGTATTTTTACCCTTTCACGTGCTCAACTATGCGTGAATTACACGTTATCTGCCATGTCATCATAAATGGTTTAAAGAATCGTTATTGTCCGAGTCAATATGTTTATTTGATCATTAGCTAAGTTCAAGTGTCTAAATAAAAAATATTGTCAATTTGACCTTCATTTCACATCAAATTTAACTGCTCGTTTTCTCTTAAGCACTTGCTCTAACCATTTGTTCCTTTTTTTTTCAATTTTACCCTTGCCATTTTTTTCATCTGCTGATTTTCTTATGTTCAATAATATATTATTATATTCAGTTCAAATTCCTTTTATTAAAGTATCTAATTTTGGAATAACTTCTTTTGTTAGATTTAAAAGCAATGAGATATGCTCAAACCAAATGATAAAAAAGATAACACAATTTGATAAAGTTGGTTTACAAACAGTTTATTTGATATTAAATTTTGTGTGATATTGCGGTGGCGCGGGTCACTTACTTTTTAAATTAAATGTTTTAAGTTTGAGCTTGGATGTGCAAATTATTTAGAAAAGAAAGTTTTATCCTTTTGTAAATCTGTTAAATATGAATGAATTATTGGAACCAATGAATTTAAGATAATGGATAAATTATAAAAAAAATAATTTATTTGCTGTAAAATATTTTTTTTATTGTGTATGACTAATTCTTATTCTTATATTGATAATTTACTATATAACTTATTTCGTTCATAAATTTATTTAGGGACAATTTTTTTAATTACGTGTTTTTAATAAATATTTACAAAATTAGTGTATGTCAGAAAAAATTACAAAATTGATGTTTTTACGAAATCGTTGTCAGCTGGAGCAGTTTTGTCAGAGTGGAGTCATTCGGTACAGAGGAGACATAGATGTTTGTAGCGTCTGAAACTGCTGCAGGCTGTTGTAGCTGTTTCAGAGATTGCATATTTTTTTTCTTCGGTTCATGTGTTGCTTCAGAATTTTGAAAAGGTCCCTGATGTCTAGTCACTTCATGTTGACCTTAAAAAAACCAAAATCTGCAGCCTAATTTATAAGGGCAATTACCCTTTAAAACCCTCATTTGCCGATTCTTGGAGCAAAATTTTTTGGTGGTCTCTCTCAAGGCTTTTGTTTCATGTAAGTTTATTTCCGCTCTTTAATTTTTTTTTTGATCAATTGTTTGTTGTTATAGGTTAGAAATATAATGTTGTTGTAAAAAACGATTATGTATTAAAAGTTGTTAACATTTTAAATTAATAAGTTAGAATGAGAGATGTAGTTTTTATTTATTTTAATAATAAATTGGCAGATAATTGTAAGTAAAATTTATTTATATTGCAGTTAAATTTGAAAATCTCAGTAGTAAAGATTAAGTAGGGTAATTATATTTGTTTGGTTATTTTTTATAATTGAAAAAAATTTAATACGAATAATTTTTATAATATGTTATTTTAATTACATTACATTGTTATATTTGTATCGGAGGTAAAAAAATAAAGGCGAAGAAATTGATTATTAATTTTAATAATTAATTGTATTAATAAATTTAAAATTTATTTGTAATGTTGTTATTTTATTATTGACAGGTAGTATAGCTTGTGTTAATTTATTGATATCCAAAAAAAGGCAATTTATTAAATAATTTTAAAATATAAATGTGCTATAATAATAGATTAATTAAAATTCATTGTAGTTATAAAAATTAATTGCATTAGCTGTGTTAAAAAAATTTTGGAGTAGCATTTTATAATAATAATTTAACACGGTATTTAACTGTGTCATTATTTAATTTGCAGTTGTATTAAGTTAATTAAATTGCGAGACCTAAAGAAATAAGGTCAAATCTGTATTGTATTTAAAAATTGAATTTATTATAAATATTTATGTAAATATTGGCGAATCCGATGTTTTGTGAAAAAAGGCAAGTAATTACATACATTGGTGATTAAGTATTGATATAAGTGGAAATGTCAATAAAGTTAAAAAAAAAATCAATTGTATTATTCATGATAATTTTATTTAGATGATTTTTTTAAAATATAATTTGTGGCTACAATTTGTGGGAAAAAAAAGTCAGATGTGTAATAAATTTAAATTTTGAAATTAAATTATTAAAATTTTTTATGTATATATATAAAATATAATTTTCATTTAATTATCCATATTGTTGTAATATTTGAAATTATTAATGTATTGCATACATTATCTATTATTGGAATATGTGTAGGTTCGGTTAATTATTTTTTTCATTTAATTTATAAGAGGAATGTATTTCGATTATAGAAGAAAATTACTCGTGTTAATTTAGATCATTTTTTCAAAATTGTGAATCACATTTATATAGATAATCATGTGATATTTTTATTTTGTTTTTAATTTGTGTCAATTAAATTGCATTATTATATGGAATATTGCTCGATATAGACATACAAATAATTATTTATGATCAAGATATTGACAATGCACAGATAATATTTATTATCGATTCACAGATAGAGTAATAAAAAGATTGATCAATTTAGAAACCAAGAATACATTAATCCTAGACCCATTGGGAATGATGTACTAACGCTTGGAAGCAAACATCAAGCAGATGCTATTTGGAACGGACACGTAATTATATTTTCTCACTTAAAATAACTTAAATGTAGGTATATCATTATGTATATAATAATCATACTTTATTAAATTTTTTTTAGGTTGAACATAATTTGTTGGTTACACATAGAGCTAGCGTGAGTGGTCATTATAGAAGCATTGATGATCGATTAATTCCATATTTAAGACTAGCAGAATTTTATGGAGTGTCACAAATATGTGTGATGAATGTAAATGTTAATTTAATGACTGCATTGGCTGAGAGGTGGCAACCAGAGATGCACACTTTTCACCTTTCCGTTGGCAAACAATATCACTGCAAAATATTGCTGTACTCACTGGATTGCCCATCGATGGACGTTCTGTGATAGGACATCTATACCATGATTGGTGCAATGAATGTGGCTGTCTTTTGGATCATGTTCCTTTAAAAATTGAATTCAAGGGACACACTGTCAAAATGGCATGGTTGGGAAGAAATTTTAATATTTTGCCACCAGAAACAAATGAATACCAAATACAAGATTTTTTGCACGGGCATGGATTCTTAGGTGTATTGGTGGCTTATTATGTCCAGGACAATCAAATAATTACATACATTTAATGTGGTTGCCGCTGCTAGAGAATTTATAGGTTACAGGTGAGTATAGTTTGGGATTTGTTGTCGTCGTGTGGTTGTACACAGAGTTATGTCGTGTAACTCAACATACAACCAATTCACTTGGCGGTTACCTACAATTGTTACAAATGTGGGCATGGGAAAGACTACCTCATATTCGAACTGAATTTGTCCATCAATATGTTCTCGGTTAGTCGAAGCCTTATAGATACAGGTAATATTTATCCATTCTAATTATATATGTAATATATCTATAATTATTTTATATTTAAAATTGTTCATTTAATTTGATGACTGACATCAATTTCTTGATATTTATCAGGTGATGATCCCAATTAGATCTAAGTAAAAGTAACAGCAAAGATATTTTTGAATACCATCTCGATTTGGACTTACAATGTGACGATTGGGTTTAATTAGAATTTGCCTGTTTCATAATATTTTCGTATTTAATAACTGAGTGAGGAAATTTTATTAGAATATGATGATGAATTTTTTTTCATATGCAGATGGTTTGGGAGCCATACAGGAATGTGATACACTTATTACCCTAGTTTTGTACTAACGAAATTGCGATTTAGACATCAGTTGTGCCACCGTATGTTTTAATATTATCGAGTGGCACCACCCCAATCGATGTCTAAAGCAATTTAAAATGGATTAATCGATCCCACAACCTCCATAATACGATGATGTAATGCATTCATTCGATTTAAGAGGCCATACTAATCAGAATTGGGAAGGTAAATTTTCATGTTTTATTCATGAGTGGAATAATCGACATAATTGCGTTGTTATGGGTCCTCCTCTTTCTGCACCTTTACATTCGAGGTCACAATATATGCAATGGTTTGCATTACGCACAAGACAGTGGATGACATAGATTGGAGCCTCCATTGGTGCATCAATATGATTTAATCTAATTAATTATTTATTGAAATAATAATATTGATAATTTTAACAAATTTATGTATTTGCATATAGGCTGATTATGTCGAACAAATCAGGCACTCTAACATTGGTTCATCATCCAATGCAGAAGTTGCTATTCTTTTGGCATATGAGAGTATATTAGGAGCTGTTGATGATATTGTCAGACGGTCTACTGACTATCCTAGACAGCCTGTTCCTGATACTACTCAGATCCCCCCGATGACCCATCCTTTTTAGGATCCTCATCAATCTATACGCAATAGGAGAGGAATGGGAGAATGATGTTCTACTGTTCAGACTATATCTATTCCACCTGGAGTGAACCAAGGTCCCGAACTAATGCAATGGCCATATCTTCCTGAAGACCCATCTAGTTCTTTTAGTCTATCTTCAGTAAGTCAACAATAGTTATTTGATACTGCTGCGGGCCCATTGAGTTGTAACGACTTTGAAGCAGGGCCATCAAGATTAAATGTTGATTTAAATATCCGTTTATCTTTAGGGAATCAGTATCAGTATGATGTGCTTGCCCATATGGGCCCACTAGTGTAATATGAGTCCATGCCCTATGACCAAACAAGCCCACCATATTTATATGAGTCACACCTATTTACACAAACAGGCCAATCATTAAAGCATGATAATTTTTTCAATGAACTTTTTAGTGGCCCAAATTTGGCAAGTACTCAGGGTTTTGTCGACCAACCACTATATAGTGGAGGTTTTAGAGATGTAATGCCATTGCCGCAATATCCAAATGTTGATGATACAGATAGTCAGACAGATAGACATAGTACATTACACCATAGTAGAAGGCTTTAACTATGCTATTACTTGTCATTAATGTTTATTAATTGGTTATATTATGCTTAAATACACTTATTTATGTTATTTATGTTATCGATGTAATGATTATTGCATTTTTTTTAGTATAATGATAATAAGTCAAATCATATTTTAATGTGATTAATGATTATTTATAGATACACACTTTATTTGGATAAGGAAACTTATAATAAATTGGCCATCTCAACAAAAAACTATAATAATTTAAATATAACAGAACAGTTACATTATATATCCAATGGCTCAACCTCTAAAATATTGACTCGACGATCCAACATCACTTTTGCAAGTTTTTTTTATTGTGACCAACATTACCACACTTGCTGCAATAATTGACAGATCCCTTTTCTCGTTTATTCATCTTATTTCGTATGCTGGTTATTTTTGGATGGCCTTTCTTTCTCTACAACTCCATATCAGGTACCAAGTTAGGTCCTTTGTACTCAGGCCATTATGCTTTGTTTCCCATTGGGTTGAATTGGTCGTTATAACATTTGAGTGCATCGGTAATACTGTAACAGTTATCTATAAATTGGTACATGTCAAGATTCCTATGCATGCAACATGCAATTGCATGTGAATAAGGTATTTTTATACCTTGAAACTTACTGCACTCACATTCACGTTTCTAAAGACTCACTATATATATTTTGGGCTCAACATTTACATCAGGTGCTCTGCATGATATTTCTTTGAACAATTTATATCGATTATCGTATTCAATTACTACGTTTTCTTGAGCCTTGTTAGCACGTTTGGTCATTATTTCGACACATTGAGGCATGAACCACAACCCTTGTGCCATTTTGGCCACATACATGTCCCTTTGTTGATTGTAAAATTTTATCAAACGAGCCAAAACATGTTTAATGATTGCAGTAATATAGTGTCCATTGATCTAGTAATATCCTCATTGCCCAATCATATGAATCTTCGTCGAGGTCTTTAATATTGTCCATAAGCTGCTTAAATTTGCGCCTTTGAAATTGTGCACCTATATAAGTAAGAAATAGGTTTACATTGATTTAATAGATTTGGATAAATAAATTTACAATTTTGTTGTCTTACTGGCCTTGTAAAGCCGATTTTTGATAGTTGCATTCTTGTGGTGCGTGTTATAGTTGCCAACGAAATGCCACAAACAGAACCTGTGAAAGGATAAAGGTTCTTTCCACCCACTCCTTTCATCTCGAAATACAGCCATTATACCAGCATGTCGATTTGATATTACTGTAAGCCCGACACATTGAGTGACATGCTTCCTAAACATGGACATAAACCAAGCCCAATTGGATTTATTTTCAGACTCAACAATAGCAAAGGCAACTGGGAATAACATGTTGTTACTATCAATTGAGCTTGTAATAAGTAGTGTCTATTGGAATTTTCCAGTCAAAAACATACCGTCTATCAATAGAATTGACTTACAGTGACCCAATCCATCTATGACAGGTTTAAAATTCAAAAAAATCCACTGAAATTGCTTTACTGTTGGGTCTTCTATTTGATGCACCACAAACTCATAAACAGTTCCGGGATTATACGTTTGTAAGGAAATTAAGAAAACTGACAACCTTTGATAAGACTCAACAAAATCACCAAATATACACTATATTGCTCTCATCTTCACGTTCCAAGCTTTGTGGTACGATACTTCAAAATGAAATTGTTGCTTGAATGCCTCAATAATAACATCAATAGTTAATGTTGGTTGTTTACTTACTATGCCTATGATGCAATTGTGAATAATTTAAGAGCCCAATTGTCGATAATCCATTGATATATTAGCAGTAAGGCATGAATATTGTCTCCTGAATCGTGTCACAGTCCAAAAAGGACTATTTCCTTTTCAGGTTGCTCTTAACATCCATCTACATCCATCATCAGCCATTGCTCACAGGACAAACCAATAATTTGGCTTAGATTTAATAACTCTGAAATCCACATTTTTCATTATTGAATAATTTTCACGCAATACTTTGCTTCATCCTTACTGTGAAAAACCAAGCTTGTCGATAACTCGGACACACAATCCCAAGTCATAAAGTGAACATCTTCAGAAATATTAACTTGTGCTGCATCGAAATCTATTTCTAAGTAATGCTTCGATGGGGAGACAAAGTTTGCCTTGCCTGTCTCCTCTATTGGATGTATCGATGCTAATGAACTGGCATATTCAGTGTGATAAGAATCCTCTCCATCACTATCTACAATCATGTTAATTGTTTCTGCCTCTACATCATCATTAGGCGATACATAATCATTGTATATTGGAACATCTTCAAAATCATCATCCTCTCTCAAAGCCATTGACGATTCATTTCCATAATCTGCAGTGTTGGCATTATGGCCAGTTTCCTCTCTTACATCCATATTTTCAGTGTTGCCAAAAATATTATCATAAAGTAAATCTATATCTCTTCTATTAAAATATTTCACATGCTGACTAGGCGTTATATCTGTAACCTCTTCCACAGAAGCCTGTTGATTGATATCAAGAATATGGAAAACAGAATGGCATTGACTATCAGCTGAAACATGAGAAATAAATCGTCGTTGACTATCATTAGGCACATGGAAAACAAAACGCTGTCGATTGGTACCTGGGACATGGGAAATCGAACGTCGCTAACTATCAGGTTCTGTAACATGACTTGGCTCTACAACTAATCCCCAAAAAAAATTTCTCTCATTAGAATGACTTTTCGATTTATTTCTAAAAAGTGATTTACTAAAAAAAATCACCAATCCTTCGACTAATTGATCACTTGGGTTGACTCACCCTTGTATTAGACACTTAGCTAACTGATCAACGCAATTAAGCTTGTCCTAAATTGACACTAGCCTGCATTTCAAGTAATTCACCATGACATCGAATTACAGACTTTCATGGCTGATTGGAAACATCATCTCTTTGGTGGTTATAAGATCGTGGTTGGGCACTTTCGTCTAAATTTTGTAATGATTCTCTGATAAAATTATATTAAAAGAACATTTCAATATCTTGATGACTAAAGGACTGCGTAGGCTGACTAGAACCGATTTCATTAAATATTTGTTGATGACCGGCCTCGATATTTTCTCTTTGCAATGCCTCACTTCTATATTGATATCCCTATCCATAAGTGGGTCGACTAGCTCCTGCACCGCCCTCACCAACTTCAATAATTAATTTCGCGAAGTTGTAAGCATCATATCTCACCAAATTATCATAAATTGCATCTACGTCTTCGTCATTTGCCAAATCCACGGACGTCTAACATAACAATCCGCGATTGTATATTGGACTTTTGTAAATTATTCTTGAAATCACATTGTTCATACCAAAATCCAATTTCACGTAAATTTTATGGACCAATTCAGGAAGAGTCGGCTTATTTTTAACTCTCACTCTCCTTGTAACGACATTTGGACCAGATACATTATACTGAAAACCCGACGCTCCAACACTTATTTCTCCTACGGTGTGCAAATAAAAGTCAATATTTGTCAACATCTTTCAATTACCCATATATGAAAAAATATTAAAATATTTCATTAAATAAATTATATAACTTTATTTTTTTAAATAACAATTATTAATTTTTTTATTATATAATAATAATAATAATAATAATAATAATATTATTATTATTATTATTATTATTAATTATTATAATTAAATAATAATTATTAAAATAACCACAATAATGATAACAATAATAATAATAATAGTAATAACATCAACAACCATAATAGTAAAATTAATAATAATAAAAAAGTAATGATAATAACATAAGTAGCGACAACAACGACAACAATAATAATAATAACAACAACAATAACACCACCACCGACGACGATGACGACAACGACGACAACAACAACAACAACAATAATAATAATAATAATAATAATAATAATAATAATAATTATTATTATTATTATTATTATTATTATAACAGCAACAACATTAATATTAATATTAATAAAAAATAATAAAATAATAATAATAATTATCTGCTATTTAAATTTATTAATAAATTAAAATTTTATGTTAACTGTTACATTCATTTTCAATTATTTACAACTATATCGGTTCATTTCATAACAATTTTAATAACATTTATAATAATTATATTTTTATATTGTTTAAATATTATAACACAATTACACTATAATAATAATAATAATAATAATAATAACACTTGTTCATTTTATTTTTCTAATGATTGTCTAAATCCCAGACTATAACAAAAAAAATTAATGCATTAAAATTAATAAAATACCTTTTCTTATTAGCTATACAATTGCGATTTTTCGAACTTATTGATTGCGCATTTTGATTAACTTTTGTATTTTAATAAATAAAATCAAAATCATTATACATCTAACATAAAATTGAACATATAAAATTATAAATAAAAAATTAATAAATATTTACTAACCTTACATAATAATACTGTCAAAATTATTACTGATCCGAGATAAACATATTGTTTACTTAAATTGTATATATTTTTTAAAATTATACAGTAAATAATTGTAGATAAACTAAGAACAATTGGAGTACAAAAGTTTATAATTTTTGATTACAAATGAAATGAAAGCGATTGAGCAACATTTATATAGAGGGAAGCAAAAATTTTTTGAATCATGCTAGGGGAGGCAGGAATTTTCTCATTGAAACCGTTGGTGGGGACGACGATTTCAGACCTAAAAATACTAACAGCAGTAGCGGTTTTAGGTCTGAAATCGCTGTCTCTACCAGCAGTTTCACTGAAGTTTGTCCCCCCCTGCTTGTAGCGGGTTCATAAAAATATATCACTTTTGTAATTTTTTCTGACACACACCAGTTTTGTAAATATTTATTAAAAACACATTATTAAAAAAATTGTGAACTTGATATATATATATATATATATATATATATATATATATATATATATATATATATATATATATATATATATATATATATATATATATATATATATATATATATATATATATATATATATATATATATATATATATATCAAGTTCATAAATACAAAACAGTAGACAAAAGTTATAATACATATTCTCTTAGGGTTTTTATGACAATAATGCTATTTATAAGAAAAAATAAAAAATTAAGGTCAACATAAACCTATTTAGAAAAATGGGATTGCTCTAAAACGGATGGTGGGACCAAGTCATTCAATGAAGCCAATAAAGAGTGAAATTTAGCTAAAACCATTAACAGTAGTAACAGGTTTCAAGAAGTGAGCCAGAACAGAGTTAAAACTGCTCCCATGTGATGTTCTGATGCTACTGAAGCCAATACTAACAGTACTAAATTAATAAACCTATCTAAAATGATTGAAAAAAATAAAATTGAATCTGAAAAGTTATAATTTGAATGACTAATTAAGTCTCAACGTTTCAATTTGATTATTCGGTTATAATTAAGATTTTGTTAAGGCAATTTTATTACTTTCTGCAAACATGAATCTAAAGAAAGAAAGGAACAAATGATTACAACACAAGTTTGCTATAATAATCAAATTTATCATGTGAATAAACGTATAATTCTCGAAAGTATTTCTTGCATTATTATTTTCTGCAAAACAAAGTTAAAAATAAAAAAAAATGAACAGAATTAAGATTAGATTGCTAAAGTATGGATTGGGTAGATTATATGTGTGAAGTAGAGGTCATTAAGTCATAATATTGTGTGAAATTTTTTCCAACCCTCATTCTAATTGCTTGCAGCATAAGAATCCCTTGTAAAAAATCAACAAGCACGTTCCACACTTAATGGAGGGCTATGGGATATTACATAGAATGCGGTGTTGTGTAAAGCCTAGAGATTAATTATTGTGTTGATTAAGTATAACATATATATGATATTCCAAATTTCCAATCCATATCCCTCTCTTGTCTCCTAAACTAAATGATCCTTATTGTAAAAGCAAAATCAAAATCTTTTAATATGTTTAATTAGAATATACTAATATTCATTTTTATTTTTAGGTTATTGCTTATTAGTGTTTGACTATTCATATATAGCTACTAGAGTTTCAATAATCTCATAAAATTTCTCATTTTGATGGGTTTGAAAGCCTTATTAATAGACTAAAAACAACTTTTATAGAATAATAGTGGTTAATTCAAGTGATTTGACACTTATTATATTTAAATAAAGTATCCACTTCGAATTATTGTGAATAACAAAAATCAATATTGAGACAAATTATACTTTAATAGTAAACCAACCCAGCTAAACCAAGATAGTACCACTAATAATAACTATTAAAAAAATGGAAAATTTTATTATCAATACAATTTAACTACTAAATTAAGCCCTTATAAATTTTAAAATTTTTGGCTGAATGCATTAAAATATTCCTAAATTTGTAAAAAATAATATTTTCGGCACTTTATGATTTTTTACAAAACTACATTTAACACCTAAAGCTAAAATAACGGTAAATTTTTAGATATTTGAACATTTTAAAATACTAACAAGGATGATGTGTTGAGAACATACGAAACTGACATGGTTATAAGTGAATAGATCATGCCATGCAAAGAGATGACAATCTTGCCCAATCTATCAAATTTAACAAGTAAAAAATGAAATATAATTATCGTTGGCAATTATCGTGAGAGAACTCTGATAATGGTGAATTATATGATATTTTTAGTGTGTTTTTAGGTATTTAATTAAGTTAATTTTGTGTTAATTAGGTTTAATTTGAGTTTAATTTGTTAGTTTTGTGTTTTTAGGGTTAATTCTGTGTTTTGGTATTTTTCAGGATTAATTTGCATGAAAAAGGGCTTAAAGTGTAAAAAGTACAAAGTTTAGGGCCAAAAGTGCAAATATGAAGAATTAATGCAAGACAAGTTGACGTCTAGTCCAGAGCCTTAAGCCGTGACCACGTGAGTTCATTGAAGGATTCATCACGTGGCCACGTGAAGAAGAAAAGCATGAGAAACGTGGCCATGTGAAGAAAATTAAAGAGCAAAGCTTGTTGAAGCCGTGGCCATGTGAAAGTGAAAACAAAGGCAACTATGAAGACCACGTGACCACGTGGATTCCCAGTGAAGGACCACACGTGGGCACGTGTGGAAGAAGAGGAAAATGGGACGTGCCCACGTGAAGAAGAAGGCATAGTGAGGCATGGCCACGTGATCTGATTCTCCAATTGCGCGAAGGATTTTCGACTTCCTGTTTTGAGCAAAATTCACTTCCTATTTGGTTTCTACAGTTTTGGAAGAAATCTACCACGTTTTTGCCTATAAATAGAATGCTTAAAACACCCAAAAGAAAGGGAATTATTAGATGAATTAAGATCGGATTAGAGAATTAGGGATTAATCTTAGAATTTAGCTTAGTTTACGTGTTCTTGTATTTTTATTTTTTCTTTTCAACTTTGTCTTTAGTTTTCAATTATGTTTAGGAAGTAGTTTTTCTTCTTTGCTAATGGATTCTTGAAATCTTACATTTTCATTGTTATGACTTTATTTTGAGCTTAATTTCAATATCGGTTGATTATTTCTTGGTTTTAAGCATATTCTTATCTTTGATTGTGTTGAAATTGGTTGTTGGTTTATTGAATAAATAACTAAGAATTGGTTTTGACATAGTTACTGATTTGCATGTTCTTGGGTTAACTCTTTAATGTTTATGCATGATTATTATCCGAAATATGAAATGATTATGTACGAATTTTATTGGTTAATACTAAAAGAGAAAGAACTAAGAATGGGTGAAAGTTAAATCTCTTGAGAAAGGCTTTAATAGACATCTAGGAGGATTAATTCAAACTTTTATGCTAAGTGTTGAATTGTTCTGAATAAGGGAGTTTAATGCTTAGAATGATAATCTTGAATAAAGTTATCTGGTCTTATTTATCTGAATTCTTCATAATCACTGGTGTTATTCTTTGAATTTAAGTCATTACAATGAAAGTTAAGATGGATAGTTTCCTTAGCAAGTGAATTCCAGTTATTGTTTTGTTTTTAATTCATGTTTTAGCTTTTGTTTTGTTTAATTGTTTATTTTGTTTAATTTTTGCTTTTGAATCAAAAATATTTGGGAAACAATCTCGGATTAATTTAATTCATACATAGATATTATTCTTGGCAATCCATGTTCCCTTGGGTACGATATTTGGACTCTTAATCTATATTTCCCTATATTACTAGCCGATCTAGTACACTTGCTAGACACCGGTCAAGTTTTTGGCGCCGTTGCCGGGGAACAGCGGTGTTGTTTGTTTAATATCTTTGATTGAGTTAGTCTGAGATTTTATTTTTATTTTGTTTTAATTTGGTGATTGTTCTTTGCAGGAACAATTCTAAACATCTTTCAAGATGATGCAAGATGAGGTCCAAGATTATGAATTGTATCTTTTGAAATAACGAATGAATGATCTACTAAGAGAAAGATAGGAGATAGAACGATTGCGTGCATAATCACAAAATCCTTATTCATCACCATCCATGGCTGAAGATTCTTATTCTCTTTGGACTTTGAAAGCACAAATGGAAGAATTGAAAAGAGAGAATCAAGAACTACGATACTCAAAAGAGGCCTGTATCTCCGAGAATCAACGTCTTCATAACCAGCTTATATGTAAGGACGAGCAATTTAGGGCTGAAAAAGAAAGATGGAGGGCCACACAAGAAGCTATTCTCTCCGAAACCAAAAATATTTGTGACTTGCTTATAAGAAAGGAAAGGGAATATTATGCTGAAAAGGAGGAGTTGGAGGCTAAATTAAGAACTCAAGAGGAAAAATTTAGAATTCAATAAGAGAAAATAAGGACTCAAGAGGAGATAATTAAGAGTTAAGAAAATTTATTAAGGGATAAAGAGCATGGAATTGAAAAGTTGGAATCTAAGTTAGAACTTTTGAGCACTCAAGTTGATGGTGGTAAGGAAAAGGAACCAAATCATTCATTCATGGAGGATAAGGAACAAGAGGAACAATTCATATTAGAGGATAAGTCATGTGTTTATTTAGAAGGTGTAGGATCTTTTGTAGAGAATTTATCACCAAAGGAGCAAGAAGGAAAGGATTCTCAAGTGGAGTCACTGGATTCAGTCCGCTTGGAGGATTTATTTAGGCTAGAAGAGCCGGTAGAGTTCGTGATAAATGAGCCAAAGGATGAGTCATATTTTATTGAAGATATGGAGTTTCCGGCTTTGATAAATTATGACAAGTTTCTTCTACTTATGGGAGAAATTGAGGAGCAAAGTCCGGAGAGACCTATGTTTGGATCACAAGCTCGACCACCCGAGAGTAAAATGAGTCGAGCTGGGACTTAATAAACCCAAACTTCTTCTCTAACTCTTCTCTTTAAATTGTCATCTATTTTTTTTTTATGTTTTGCATGTTATTGTTTTTTCTTTTTAAGGTTTAATGCATGTTTTAGTTTGTGCCTTGTAAATCATGAGTTTAAGATTTGGGTAGATGTGAATTTGCATATTGTTGTTTGGTGCTGAGAATTTAAAGAGAGAACTTGCATATGCCAAATTAAGAATGGATTGGAATTTAAGTATATATTGTTTGATTAGAGCTTAACAAGAAAGGAAATGGATAAATAAGTGAGTATGAGCTGTAATTGGTTTATAGGGTTCAATGCTTGGTTTACATTGTTAATGTGATTGATTGAAAATGGTTAAAGATGAATTAAGATGAATAAAAGGTAATTTGGTGCTTTAATGTGCAGAAAAATGAAGGTAAAGAATGTAGAAGTGAAGACCATTGCGTGCCCACGTGAAATCTTCCAAAGGCTCCTGCGTGCCCACATGTTTGAGTGTTGCCTGGCAGAAACTTCATACGTGCCCACGTCCTCCCTCTCAAATATCCCACTACGTGCCCACGTATAGGTAAGGCTACACACATCTAAGTCTTCACATGGCCACGCACACACTCACTGCTTCCATTACACACACTACACCTAAGTCTTTCACGTGGCCATGCATACACTATGCACAAGCACACGTGCCCACGTGTATCTTTTCCCTTGCCTTTCACGTGGCCACGCACAGGTAAAAATACAGACACCCTTACTAATACATCACACTCATACTCACATCCCTCACTCATTCACACTTGCATACTCATTTAAGCACACAATCACTTGTTCATCATTGCACTTTACTTGTGTTTATTATTTGTATTGATATTGAATAACCAAGTGCTTATATGATTGCTCAGAATTTGATTTGTTTTAGGGATTCAAAATAAGGTTTTGTGCAGAAAATTTTTCATGAGTTTCTCGTTGCTTCAAAGCTTTGAAGGGCGCTGCCCCTCAGGAACCCCGTAAGGGGTGTCACCCCTTAACCCTGCCCGCTAATCGGCTAGCGGACCACCGTGTTATCTAATCCTAGCACCTTAAATTTTATTCAAGTTATTATCTGTAGTTTTGATACATCAATTTTTATATATACATTCAATTGAGCATGATTTGAAAATGACGTGATTTTTATGATGCATGGCATGGCTAATTAGGACTCTTGTGATAAAACATGTTGCACTTCATTTCTTATTCAAGCACACACCTTTTCCATAAGGCACACACACTTAGATTTTTATTTGCATGATGTACTTAACTCACTAAATTGGTGCATGTTTCATTAGTGTTGAATATAAGTTTGCTTAGAGATTGATTTTCAGTTATTCATTGTATTTACTCTTAGCTACTTATTGTTTGACATTGAACTTCATTGTGGCTTCATATAGGTTGAGTTTATATCTGAATTGGCTAATTTTCTTTTATGCTTACCATGACCAATTGAAATATTTCTCTTCCTTTTATTTAAGCCTAACCATCACCAAATTATATTTCACTTGAGATTATGCATTGTTCACCTTGTCACATATGGATAGTATGCATTGAGCACTTAAGCAAGTTTGGCCTAGTTATATTTGTTCACTTGGTTACCATGATTATTAAGTCTTGTTCATTGCACTGCATTTGGTTTAGAGGCATGTTTGTTTGTTAACTTAATTCCATTGACCTCTTGCCCTCTTTTTGACTTGATTATGGTTCTAAGTATGGTGAGCTTACATTTTTCTTGGTCATTAACTTGTTTCTCAAAAGTGATGAAGTGTGCTGAAATTTTCATACTTTGCTGAGGACAGCAAGATTTTAAAAAGGGGGATAGAGCTAAGTTGAGCTCAAATTGAAGACCAATTTAAGGGAGTTTTTCTTACCTTACTCATTTTCTTACTCATGAATTATTTTGTTTTAGTCATTTTTGTTTTTATTTTTGTTGTTTAGTTTTATTTTTAGTTTGCATGTTTAGTTTTTATTTTGCATGTTAGTTTAGTTAATTTATTTATCATTTATTGTACATTTAGCTTAGTTCGCCCTAGTTTTTTCTCAAAAAATTGAACATTTTGAACTTGAATTTAGAATGTGCAATGTTTAAAATTCTTGTTTAGCATTAGAACAAGCATGTTGTTTAATGAATTTCTAGCTAGTTTAACATTCAATTTGACTTATATTTGTTAGTTTCTACATTTTTAAGCACTTAAGACCAGTTGTTGAACTTAAAGAAAAATAATGCATTGAAATAGTTTAGTGATGAATTTTAGAATACTAGAACCTTCCTCATCACCCTTCAAAGTATATAAGCAACTCAAAACAACTTGGAAAGTGATCTAAGCAATGTTTTTCTTGTTGAGCCATATTTTAACTTATTTTCCTACCCTATATGCATATTTATCCTTTGTTAGCCAATTTTGAGCCTAATAAGGTATGCTTAATGCGTGCCATATTTATTTTTCTTATTACACTTATATATTTTACCATATAGCCTAAAAAGCTTTTAGCTTCCCTTCTAGAATTGGCCACTCTAGGATTGGATGGACTAATGGAAATTAAGTATCTTGATGAGTGTAGTAAGATAATTTTGAATCAAGAGCTATTGTTGAAGTCAAGTGAATAGTGAATTGTGATTTTGTGATTACCCATGTTATTATTGTATTGCCAACATCAAAGCTAGTAAAAGAAAAAAAAGTGAAAAAGAAAGAAAGAAAAAAAAAAGAAAAAGTGAAAGAAAAAGAAAGAAATTTACAAATAAAGCTAGCATGTATGGCAAAATCTTAAGTGTGGGGTAGTTACAAGAAAAAAAATGGTTATGACTTCTTCAAAAAGGGTATGAATTGTGAATGAAAAAGAGTTTCAATTATTATTTCTTGTTCATAAAAGAGCTTTGAATTGTGAAGGGTTGGGAAATTTTGGCTAAGATCTTTATTGATTAAGTTAATGGGATGAAATTTGAGAATTATTAGTCTATTTTATCTTAGAGTGGCTATTATTGTTGTTGATCTTTTATCCATTCTTTGATAACCAATACCTTAGCCCCATTACAACCTTTAAAAGACCTAAGTGATTCTAAGTTTTGTTTTTGAGTTGTTTAGCGGAGATGACCTTCGGGTTCCGGTGCTAAAGGAGAGGCCTGTGGTGTTTCTAGAGTTTCAAGAACGAAACCATGTGTATACTTATGTATACATTCATTCTAAACTTGACTATGAATTTGCATTGGTGTTTGGATTTTGAAAATACCTAAAATATTTTGGTCTTGCACACACACAAAGAAACTAACTTATATTGTCTTGTTTGAATTTATTCTAGTTGAAAGTTTTATTAAGTGCTCTTGTTAATTGCTAAACTTGGTTTTGAAATACATAATTCTTTATTGGAGTTTGATTATTTTGAGAAGTTTGATTGTTCTCATTTGCTCGAGGGCGAGCAAAGTCTAAGTGTGGGGTATTTGATAATGGTGAATTATATGATATTTTTAGTGTGTTTTTAGGTATTTAATTAAGTTAATTTTATGTTAATTAGGTTTAATTTGTTAGTTTTGTGTTTTTAGGGTTAATTCTATGTTTTGGTATTTTTCAGGATTAATTTGAATGAAAAAGGGCTTAAAGTGTAAAAAGTACAAAGTTTAGGGCCAAAAGTGCAAATATGAAGAATTAATGCAAGACAAGTTGACGTCTAGTCCAGAGCCTTGAGCCGTGACCACGTGAGTTCATTGAAGGATTCATCACGTGGCCACGTGAAGAAGAAAAGCATGAGAAACGTGGCCATGTGAAGAAAATTGAAGAGCAAAGCTTGTTGAAGTCGTGGCTATGTGAAAGTGAAAACAAAGGCAACTATGAAGACCACGTGACCACGTGGATTTCCAGTGAAGGACCACACGTGGGCACGTGTGGAAGAAGAGGAAAATGGGATGTGCCCACGTGAAGAAGAAGGCATAGTGAGGCATGGCCACGTGATCTGATTCTCCAATTGCGCGAAGGATTTTCGACTTGCTGTTTTGAGCAAAATTCACTTCCTATTTGGTTTCTACAGTTTTGGAAGAAATCTATCACGTTTTTGCCTATAAATAGAAGGCTTAAAACACCAAAAAGAAAGGGAATTATTAGATGAATTGAGATCGGATTAGAGAATTAGGGATTAATCTTAGAATTTAGCTTAGTTTACGTGTTCTTGTATTTTTATTTTTTCTTTTCAACTTTGTCTTTAGTTTTCAATTATGTTTAGGAAGTAGTTTTTCTTCTTTTGCTAATGGATTCTTGAAATCTTACATTTTCATTGTTATGACTTTATTTTGAGCTTAATTTCAATATCGGTTGATTATTTCTTGGTTTTAAGCACATTCTTATCTTTGATTGTGTTGAGATTGGTTGTTGGTTTATTGAATAAATAACTAAGAATTGGTTTTGACATAGTTACTGATTTGAATGTTCTTGGGTTAACTCTTTAATGTTTATGCATGATTATTATCCGAAATATGAAATGATTATGTATGAATTTTATTGGTTAATACTAAAAGAGGAAGAACTAAGAATGGGTGAAAGTTAAATCTCTTGAGAAAGGCTTTAATAGACATCTAGGAGGATTAATTCAGACTTTTATGCTAAGTGTTGAATTGTTCTGAATAAGGGAGTTTAATGCTTAGAATGATAATCTTGAATAAAGTTATTTGGTCTTATTTATCTGAATTCTTCATAAGCACTGGTGTTATTCTTTGAATTTAAGTCATTACAATGAAAGTTAAGGTTGATAGTTTCCTTAGCAAGAGAATTCCAGTTATTATTTTGTTTTTAATTCACGTTTTAGCTTTTGTTTTGTTTAATTGTTTATTTTGTTTAATTTTTGCTTTTGAATCAAAAATATTTGGAAAACAATCTCGGATTAATTTAATTCATACATGGATATTATTCTTGGCAATCCATGTTCCCTTGGGTACGATATTTGGAGTCTTAATCTATATTTCCCTATATTACTAGCCGATCTAGTACACTTGCTAGACACCGGTCAAACTCCATACTCTTTGAAACTATAAATTAATTTCAATCCTCAAAATTTGGACATATTGGCCCAAGGCCATATCCAAATTTTGATGATAATCAAACCTTATATAAACTCTATTGAGAAATCTGTTTTAAGCTTATTTTGCAGATGTCTTTATTGATGCAATTATCATCCTCAATTGATTATAGCTTTTATTGTAATTATTTGTGAGAAATCTTTATTATGAAAGATTGTGAGTTTGGGTTGGCTAGAACCTAAGTGAAATTCTAGTAAGTGTTTTAATCTTTTACTTGGAAAAAAGATTGTGGGTAGATATACATAGGATTGTATATTGGCTTTGACTCTTGTCCTTAAAAGAGTTAAGAGTGGAGAGAAAAGCTCAAGAGTGATTCTTGAGGAGTGGAGGTAGACAAGTTGGCCGAACCACTATAAATTTTATGTGTGCTTTACTTTTCTGCTCTATTTTTCTATCTTCTACAATTCTGTTTTACATTTTAAAAATTTGTGTTTTCAAAATTCTGTAAAACGAATTTTTGAAACATTCACAACAAATTTAACACACTTTTTTAGAAAATATATTTGAAGTTTAAAAAGAACTTGCAAAATCTATTTCTATTGTTATCTTGCATAAAATTCTGTTTCTTTAGAAATTTGGCCAGAAAATTTCAAGACACCCAATTCACCCCCCCCTCTTGAGTGTCTTTCGGGACCTACATTTGGTATTAGAGCCTGTTCTCAATTCCCTAAGGTTTAACCACCTTGAATGATCCTAAAAATGGCCGAATTAAGTAGTACTCAAATTGCTACTCCATTCAAAGAGGGACATTCTGTCCATCGTCCTCCTATGTTTAGTGGTGAGAATTATCCTTTCTGGAAGGTTGTCATGAGACATTTTATCCAATCTCAAAATATGAATTGCTGGGATATTATTGAAGATGGATATGAGCATCCACGAAAGATTTTTGATGAGGAAGGAGCTTCAAAAACTGCTACTGTTTTAAAGACCAGAAAAGAGTTCACAGAGCTGAGAAGAGAAAAGTGCAGCTAAATTCTAAAGCTATGAACATACTTTCAAATGAATTCAATAGAGTTTTTAGATGTGATACAACTAAAGAAATCTGGGATAAGCTACAAGCAACATATAAAGGTACAAATCAAGTTAAAGATACTAGACTTCATGTTCTTATGGTAGATTATGAAGCATTCAAAATGAAGTCAGAAGAGTCAATTTCTGAGGTAATCAACAGGTACATTAAATTAACTAATGAAATTAAAGCTCTTGGTAAGAAACTTGATGAACATAATAAAATTGCTAAGCTTGTTAGAGGTATTACACCTAGATGGGAATCAAAAGCATCAATTCTATTAGATAAAGACCTTAGTACCTTAAATTTTGATATTGTTTGTGGATCCCTTATTTTTCATGAACTTTATATCAAGTCTCAAGATGCAGAAAAAGAAAAAGATAGAAAATTAAAAGCTATTGCTCTCAAAGTAGAATTTAGAAGTGATTACTCTACAGGTGATGATGAAATGGCGTTGATTACAAAGAAATTCAAAAAGTTGTACAGAAAAGGAAGAAGATCATACAAAAAGCAGCATCAAGAATTCTTTCATGACAAAGCAGAAAATTCATCAAAGTCTGGTGAAATAGTTTGTTATGAATGTAACAAACTCGGTCATATAAAATCTAAATGTCCAAATCTCAAAAGAAAAGAGAAGAGATTCAAGAAGAAATCTATGAAGGCTACATGGAGTGATAGTGAAGAATCCAGCAACAGCGAATCATAATTGACGAATTCTAATGATGTTGGTCTAATGACAACTTCTGATCATGAAAAGCAAAACTCCAATTCTGACAGTGAACGAAATGCTGATAACAGCTCACCTGAGAATGATTCAGAAAATTCTGAGGTAAGTGATTCTGATTCGAATTCTGACTCTAATGAAAATGGAAATGAGTATGAAAAAATGCTAGAATATTTTGAAAATCTACATGATAAATATCTAATGCTAAAAAGGACTCATATTGAGATAAAGAAAAAGTATGATAAATTGCTCAAAGAATATGAAAATGCATAGGAGACTGAATTAAAAAATAAAAATGATTATTCAGTTCTGGAAAGAAAATTTATTGCTTTGCAAGAAAAATGCAACGTAAAAGAAAAACATGTTTGTGTGTGTAATGAGAATTTTGTTGAAAATCCGAATGCAAAATCTGTTCATAATTCTCATGCAAGTACATCAAAAGATTATAACAGAAAATGCACCCAGAGAAGGTATAAGAAATACTCATATGATAAAATGGTAATTAGCACTTCTGCTACATGCTTTTATTGCTGTAGAAAAGGACATATTTCAAAATTCTGTTATTATAAGAAAAATGCTAATTCTACCAAATATAAATGGATTGTTAAAAATTCTACAAATGTGTTAACTAACCATCAAGGACCCAAGAAAAGTTGGGTACCTAGAAAAACTTAATTTCTTTGCAGATTTGCCTAAAGAGTGCCAAGACTGAAAAATGGTATATGAATAACGGCTGCTCCAAGCATGTCACATGGGACAAAGCTAAGTTTTCTAATATGAAAATCTGAAAATAGTTTTGTCAGTTTTTGTGATAATAGAAAAGAGTAGAAGATGTTGAAATGGAAAAATATATTATATAAGGGTAAAGATCTAAAAATTTCTATAAGAAAATTACGACATGCAAGCTTTTATGCATTAAAAAAAATTTAGTGAAGGAAATACCAAAAATGAAGATTGATAAAGACCATGTATGCAAGATATGCCATCTTAAAAAATGAATCCGAAATTCAATTAAAAAAAATTGATGGCAGAAAGATTCATGAGTTAGTCTTGTGAGATGTTTAAAAGAAAATTGGATGAAAAAAAAAACTTGAATTGTTGGCTCAAGGCCACAATGAAGAAAAAGAAAGACAAACCTTATTAGCAAAGAAGAAGAATTGAAATGGGTATGAGCATTAATTTTCTCTCTAAAATAGGTGCGTCTTCTTTAAATATCAAAGAGCAAATTTTAATTTTTTGTGTGTGGTTTTTCATCTTTGATCTGCTGAAATTTATCTTTGAAGGGATATTTACGTGTTAAAGAAGTTGAATATATGAAGAAAAAATCAAGATTTATGCAAATTATCTTTGTTACTCCTAAGCATTATGTGTGTTGTTTTAAAATTATATAGGGATAGCCTTGACATTTCTCTTATTCTTGGTTCACGTGTTTGGGTAATTGTAAAATTGCAAGTTCCCAAGTGATATCATTACATGAACTTGTATAATTTTTCAATGGTCAAACTACTTCATTTGAACTTTGAATTTAAAATTGAAAAAGTTACTTTTTACTACCTAAAAATCATGTACCATATTTTGCAAATCTCAAGTCAAAGACTTTCCAACAAACTAATTGTTTAATGAAAAATTTACAAGAGACAAATTCACTTTTGTATGCTAAAACGTGATTCACTTTACAAATGAGATTTTGGTCTTTGAAAATTGTGCTTTTCACTATTTAAATAGCTTAAAGAAGACTATTCTCTTTCCCTTTAATATATATATATATATAAATTATTTTGCTTTCACGTTTTAAAAAAAAATTAAGCTAGTTTCTTCATGTAAAAAAAAATTGTTTTCACGTTTTAAAAAAAAAATAAAAGTAATTTTAAGTTTGTTTAAAAATAAATAAATAATAATTTTAAAGTTGCTTTTCAAGTAAAAAAAAAAAGAAGTAAAACAAATGCTTTTCACGTTTAACAAACAAAAAGGAAAAATAATGTTAAGTTTCCTTTTTATGTAAAACAAATTGTTTGAGTTTTAGTCTTCCTTTTATTTTGAAAAAGCTTTGTAAGGTTTTTGTTATTTGTCTTTTGTGTTAATTTAAAAAGAAAATCAAAAGCCACATTTTTTACAAAACTTGAAAACGTATGATTTTGGTTAAAAGAAAATAAGTAAAAGTGATTTGTTGTCTTTGAAAAATGTGTTACTTTTAAAAAATTAAGTCTTTAAAAATTGTGCTTTACTTTTCAAAAGTCAACTTTTTGACTTTGAAAATTGTAATTTTTTATTATTCCAACAAAATTAATTTACCTTTGAAAATTATGATATATTATTGTGGGAAAACGTGAGCTAAACTTGGTTAAAGTGCAAACCACCTATTTGATTCTTTTAAGTGAAATAGTTTCTCACTTAAGACATTCATTTGGGATTAAAATAATAATTTCTTGATTTTTGCAAAAGTTAATCCAACTTTCACATGTTTCTAGTTAAAGTTTTTCTTAATTCTTTAACAACTTTTTCAAAAGCAAATGATGCTTTGATTTTTACGGAACCCATTTCTCTTCAAAACTTATCATTTCATTTAAAAAACAAAGTCTCTTGCTTGGATAAAACAACTTTCAATTACTTGGGTTAAATACCTTGTCTTCTTCTAAAACCCAAATCGTCATTTCTTCAAAGAACTCAGCCTCCCTTATTCTTTCTTTTATTCCTTCTTAATCCAAATCGTTACTGCAAATGGATCGATAAAAAATGGTTGCCAAGCATCATCCTCATCAGTCTCCATTGCTATCACCTACGCCTTCTCCTTCTACCCAAGCCTTCATCATTCTGATTCATAAAGTTCCAAAATCGTTCCTTCAAAATCCAATGCCACTTTGATTTCAAATCACCAATCAAAGCAGTAGGCTATATCTCGATCTGGTTTGAGAATTCTACATCTCTCGGTTTGAAATTGAGAAAAAAAATTTCAAAGTAATTTTTTCAAGGCTCCATCTCCTTCGGTTAATCACGTCGCAACAAAAATCAAGGATGGACAAGTTTTTCTTTTTGAATTTTTGTTGGTTTTATTTTGGATATTTTGAATGATTTTTTTTATGGGCGTAATTTTTTTTTTGGGTTTATTTAAATCTCCTGTGCATATTATGTTATCTCTTTCCTTTTTGATTGATGACAAAAAGGGGGAGAATAATGGAGAAATATTGATGAATAATGACAATTACAAAGGGGGAGAATAATGAAGAAAATGGATAAATCTTTGGAAAAAATTTGATAATTAAAAATGGAGAAAAACATATGCGTGATTTCTTGTTGATGGAAAATTATTGGAAATTTAATGTGCTGATGCATTAATGTTATTTGATTCATTGTGATGCATGATTTCTTTAAAAATATTTCTTGTAAAAAATCAAGTAAAATTTTTATAGAATTCATTGACATGCTTATATTTTGATAAAATCTTAAGTTCTACAGGGATTTACACTTATCTTACATATTTTATTTTTTATGTAAATACCCATGCATATATTCAGGGGGAACTTTTTAGAATAATCTAGATAGACTTCTAAGTGAAGTTTATTAAGGTTTTGTCATCATTAAAAAGGGGGAGATTGTTGGTCCAAGGCCATATCCAAATTTTGATGATAATCAAACCTTATATAAACTCTATTGAGAAATCTATTTTAAGCTTATTTTGCAGATGTCTTTATTGATGTAATTATCCAAAATGAATATTGTGGAATGAATTCTTGAAAACCAAGTTGAAGAATATCTTAGTTTAAGAAAAATTAGGTTACTAAAAATGTAAGATCAATTTGAGGATCAAATTGTCATTCATACATACATATTCTAAGTTTTAAAATTGTATAAAAATGTTTTTAATTCATAAATTTTGTTTTTAGTTAAAACTGGTTTCTTTCAGAAAATATTTTAGAAATTGGTCAGTCAGAATTTACATTAGAAATTGGTTTAGAAATCTAGATAACTTTCTGATCGAAAATCTGCTTTGCGCTAAAAGACAAAATAACGGTAATAAAATGGCTAGTTAGAGACAGAACTGTCTGTCCTATTTTCTAACGGTCACAAATGGCTAGTTTTGTATTCTCTCACTTTAAAACATATTTTTGGGTATAAATATGTGTTGTTAGATCATTTAGAAGTTAAGAGAAAATATTGGAAAGATTTTCTAACTCTTAAGAGAAAGCTTACTTATTTTAAATCTCACTTTCTATCTTGCACTTCATCTTTATTTATCATCCTCAATTGATTATAGCTTTTGTTGTAATTATTTGGGAGGAATCTTTATTGTGAAAGATTGTGAGTTTGGGTTGGCTAGAACTTAAGTGAAATTCTAGTAAGTGTTTTAATCTTTTACTTGGGAAAAAGATTGTGGGTAGATATACATAGGATTGTATATTGGCTTTGACTCTTGCCCTTAAAAGAGTTAAGAGTGGAGAGAAAAGCTCAAGAGTGATTCTTGAGGAGTGGAGGTAGGCAGGTTGGCCGAACCACTATAAATTTTGTGTGTGCTTTACTTTTCTGTTCTATTTTCTATCTTCTACAATTCTATTTTACATTCTAGAAATTTGTGTTTTCAAAATTCTGTAAAATGAATTTTTGAAACATTCACAACAAATTTAACACACTTTTTTAAAAATATATTTGAAGTTTAAAAAGAACTTGCAAAATCTATTTCTATTGTTATCTTGCATAAAATTCTATTTTTTTAGAAATTTGGCCAGAAAATATTAAGACACCCAATTCACCCCACTCTAGAGTGTCTTTCGAGACCTACAGGACACTTACCCAATTCTTATGGCAGCCATAAAACCTCTTGACTGAGTTATCTGAACTACATGCATATCAGAACTCAGATGAAATGTCACACTTACAAAGGGGAGCATTCGTTTTTGAAGATAGACGAAGAAATCAATAGGAGAAGGTAATCCAAGAGAGATGAATAAGAACAATGGAGAAAATATGAATTATGGATGAGAATTCAATTATATAGCCATTAAGGATTTTTGGGTAAAAAATATTACTCTTTGGTATATTTTATTAAGTAATTTATATGATTTATCTTTAAAATAAAATAATTGATTCACGCATTCAGAAAGCGTGATTTTAACCCACTAATTCGAGTAATCACTAATGTCCCAATAAGTGTGTATTTATTTTAACTATTAAGAGTACAACTGGTAAATGTAGCTTTGAAAAAGTTTAACACGAAATACAATTTTTTCACAAGTTCAGAATCCATTTGATTTATTTAGTCCATTGAACTCTTGAATTTTATTTTTTTATTTTTTAACATTGAACTATCCCTTAGTGGATTCTTTGAATATGGTTAATATATGCCATTATTCTCTCTCTTTCTTACTCAGGTGGCAGAAAATGCACTTCTAAAAATGAAATTTGTGTGAAAATTTTCTCCATTCACTTCTTACTATATTTAGTATCCACTAGAATTTGGCTAACTATTGTAATTATTGGTATTGCAAAAAGACATACTTGACCAGAAGAAAGCTACAACATGGATTAGTTATAGTCGCATAATCTGTTAAAAGGTTCGATATAAAAAAAATAAAAATTCACAAATTCAATATTACTATATAAATATTTAAAAACTTAATAGTAAAAATTCAAAAACTTCAGAAATTGCAAGTAAATTTTGCTTAATAATGCTGCTAATGATCAAAGTAGAGATGACATCCCCACAATTTAACCAAAAAAAAATTTAATTATAATCTAGGTTATGTAATGAAATAAAAGAAAAAATATATCACATGTAAAAAAATTCATACTTTTAATGATAATTTGACATGATAATACTATAAAAATCAAAACTAGGCCTAATATCCATCGCTAGAAGGCCTATGAGTGCCTAATCCTCCCCAGCTGACTGGCTAAAGACATGGGAAATGAAGCTATCCGATCGAACGTGACCCGTACCTGTCATGGCAAGGCTGTTAGATATACGCCTCTGTCAAGTCACCATCACCTCTATGATAGGCCATGCTTGCTTTAGAGTAGGCCTACTATTTAAGAGCGTTGTTCAAGTTTTTCAGCTCTATAAATAGCAAGTTCATTCTATAAACTCACACATTCATTCTCTCTCTAAAAGCTTTCCTTCTAGTTGTTAACTTAAGCATCGAAGTGCTAACACCCGGTATAACTAAGCAAGTACCTTTTGCAGGGCTCATGCTTCCATTCTAATCGGCATCAAGGCCCTAAGTACACATCGACTCCCTATCGTCACTCAATTAGAGTTTCTTCCCTTCTTCTATAAAAATTTCTAATTTATTATTTGGTACTTTCATTGAGAGTCGATAGCTGAGTCAAAGCATCTACATGCCTCTAGGAGGAATATGGATTTACAATCACAAAGAGAATGTCAATAAACACAATTCCCATGAAAGTCTCCGAGACTATATGGGGAAACAACTGATGGTGAAAACAAAATTTGGGACTGAAAAAAAAAGCAAAAAATTATGTGATGGGTTAGAAAGTAAGCAAAACATCTTCCTTTTGAGATATTGTGCAGTAGATGCAAGGGACTCCCAGAACTGGCCTACTGGGAGGGATGAAATGGTTGCCCCTTTCCTTGTCTCTAAAAAAACCAGATAAGGAAATATTTTCTCCCTTCCACGAATGTTCCGAGCTAGCACTCGATTAAATACGGTAGACCTCATGATCCAAGTTCCAGGACCGAAAGGTTATCATGGAAAAAACCTCTCCTATTGTGGAAGAGCTGATCGACATAAGCGGTAAATGAGCTTGGGTTAGAACCTTTACCAAAGCAATTTCACAGATGGCCATAGGGAGAGCATGCATAATATTGATGGAAGATGAGATCATTCGTGCTAATATTGAAGGAGGACGAAACATTTTCCTCCCTCGATATTATGCATAGAGGTGCAAACCTTTACAGTTCTCCTATAAAAAAAGACATGAGAAGAACGGGGAGCTACATCTATACATTCTGGCGACCCAAATTTTGGGTGCTGATGCTTTCACCTCACCAGCTTCTCATTTCAACAAACATAAAGAAATAAAGTAAGATTGAAAGGATGAAGTATAATTGGACGCAAAGGAAAGGAAAAAATCAGGCGAGTGAGAACTCCCTTTTTTACATCTAATCGAACTATAGGTATTAGGAGGAGAAAGTCAAATTGGAGAAAAGAGAAGCAATTCTTAAGAAAAAAATGTTAGTGTAAGCCCTAGCCCCAATGCATTATTATAAAACACTTTACTTAATAAATGAGACATTTGTTTTATCTATTATATTCCTGTGCATATCAATTAATAGAACTATCCAAGAATGTTATTTCAGTTTAAGTTATCATGTGTGAGGCACATGGTTGTAAGACCTTGAAACAATAGAGACTTCATTCCAAATATCCCTAGTCATTCATTATTATGGGAATAACAAATGAATTAAGGCTAGTATGCTTTCTTTGATAAGTTGAGTTCTGTCGTACGAATCATAAGGATAAGAGTGTCAATCAGAGATCATAGATACATGTTTAGAACATGGTATTTGGATTCGATCCGTTCATGAGAACACTATATGGTACAAGTCATAAGTGTTTCTCATATGCAAGTTTTGCATCAGAGTTCTTGGACCTAAAATCTCTATGAAACTCTTTATGAATTACTGTGTACTTTGACATACACCTAACGTGTTCGTAATAGAGTGACAAGTATAAGTATGCTTGGGTATGCATTGATTCGTGTTAGAGAGCATGAGAGAAGTGAAGGGATTACCCCTCTCAATAAGAGAGAAAATATCATCGGCCACTTGATCAGTGAACTGAGAAGTGTATGGCCATACCGAGATGAAATAATGAGTAATCATTATTTATCTGAGAGTTCAGTGTCACTGAAATATCAAGAAAGGAATTAATATATATAAGGATGACTAGTTCCATACCTTATATTAATTTTGATATTTAAGGGTAAGGGACTATGCAAAATTGCATTAGGTCACTAAATGCCATTTACATTTTCATTTAATTTGGAATGTTATAATATCTTGCTAGAGAATATATATAGCCTTTGAATTAATTTATTAATTCATTGCCAATATTAAATGGACCTATAGGATCGCACACAAAGCATTGGACTTAAAATATTTAAATTGAAGATTGGGCATTAATTTGGGCTTTTAATTAAAGTCAAATTAATGTATGTAATGGGTATTAAAATTGCTATTGGACCTTGGTCCATGAGAGAGATAAATTCAGCCCAATAGGATTGATTTCAATTAATTAATTATCTTGGATTAATTAAGTTAATTGAGTATTAAATCCTAATGGCATTTAAATCAAAATAAATTAATTAAATGGAGATAAGGTGACCGAAAATCCAAGGAAAAATTCAATAGGAATTTCGGCAACCATATCCCTAAATTAAGTGATTTATTTTGATTAAATGTCTTACATTTATTTCAAATTAATTTGAATTTAAAATTCAAAAGAGTTTGAATTAATATATGTCACTTGATTTTAGGAAGTGATTGAGGCTAAATTTACTATCTTTAGGTAGTAAATTTCGGAATTAACACTTACCAAAAATAAATGATATATATTTTATGAACAAAAGAAAAACCCTAGGCGTGATTCTCTCTCTCTCTCACTTTTGGCCGAAATACACAAGGGGAAAGGAATATTTCTTGTTCTCTTGTGTTCTTGGGCAGCAATAGCAACCTAAAGGAAGTACAAGATCAGATCTTGTAGCTTTAATCCATTACCATTGCTAATTATTTACACATAGAGCTAGCACTCTTGATTTTAAGCCTTCCTTGCAATTGTGTGTGTGAAATAGAGAGGGGTTGCGTAAAGGCAGCTCCTTTGGCATTGGTGATCAAGATCTAAGGCGAATAAATCCATCTTAGTTGCTGGTCATCATCAAAATCAAGTTTTAAAAGGCATATAAGGTTGTAAGTTTTTTAAAACCCTAAAATTGCACGTTTTTTATTCTTATTTATGGATTGCATGGTATGTATGATCAATTTTATTATTTTTTCGCTGCGTGATCATCATATATATCAAAAAGGGCAATTGGAGAGAAAACCAGACGAGAAAGGAGAAAAAGAGATACATTTCCTATTGGTGAAAAAGGCCCTAAAAGAAAAAGGGTAGCAAAGTCATAGCCAAAAATAATGAGGTTGTTATTATCCTGATCGAAAAATCGATGAAAATCTGTTATTATTCTAATAAAAAAATTGATAAAAATTTATTATTTTATCCCAATTGAAAGATCAATGAAAATTTGTTATCTTATCCCGATTGAAAGATCGATGAAAATTTGTTATTATCCTGATCGAAAGATCGATGAAAATTTATTATTTTTTTTTCGATCAAAAGATTGATGAAAATTTATTATTATCCCTATCGAAAGATCGACGAAAATTTATTATCTTATCCCAATCAAAAGATCGCTAAAATTTTTTTATTATCCTGATTAAAAGATCGATGAATTTTTTATTATTTCGGTCGAAAGATTGATGAAAATTTTATTAATTTCGATTGAAAGATCGATGAATAAAATTTATTTATCAAATTTGATTAATTTCTCAATTTCTCTTGATCAATGTTCTTCCGATCGAGCTTTCAATTTAGTAAATATATCGATATGAATTGCAATTAATAAAGCAACAAATGCAAAAATAAAGACAAAGAAGAAATTTATTAAAGCTCTTTCCAAAATGTTACAAAGAGAGAAACATAATCTTATGCCTACCATTAATTGCCATCGTTGTTCCTCAAACTTCAAGACGTTGTAAACATCTCCCACTTGTGGCATGTCGGAACTCGAGAAATGAAAAAAGATTAGCCATGGCTTGAGAAGATGAAAACGAAGAAAGTGGTAGGAAATAGAGATTGCATCACCTACTACAACAGGTGATGCCCGGGTGGAGAGATACCTAACCGTTCATTCGTCTTCCTAAAATGGTGATGTCAAGGCAAGGCAAGAGACAATCAGGGGCCTCCATAGGAAAAGCAAGCAAGAAAAACGAAGAAGGAAGCGAATAGGTAAGAATGCAAAGAAGCAATTCTATTTATAAGAGTCTAGAAGCACATATGATGAATTTTAATAAATGAGGAGTTAAAGAGAATAAATAGCCGTAATTAAAGCTTAAAAATCGAATCAGCAAAAAAGCAATTAATTAGCGCCATTTCCTAAAAGACATGGTCAAATACGACAATTCGAGAAAGAAACAATCGGGTTTACGATGCAATTATTATAGGATGAATAGTTGAGAAAATCCCTATTTGCCAACCAAAACAAACAAATTGAAGGCATCAATCCTGATCGGAATTTATGAACCCAAGTCGTCCCTAGAATCATTTCCAAGTTTGTTGGCATCTCAAGGAAAGAAGGGCATAAACTGCAGCGACATCATCTCGATCAGAACAAATCTACAAAACGACGCTCTCATAAGATAAGTTAAAATGCCACTCAATTATAATATCTCTTTTCTTATTTTTAGTTTTTAGTAGTATATTACGAGACATATGGAAGAGTAAGGAAGAAAAGGGCAAGAGCAAGACAAAGAAATTATACAAAGAAATCATACAAAAGATGAAATTCATTAAAACTCTTTAAAGTCACAAAGTACAAGAGTACATTGAATACAAAGCTTTTTTCGCTTGAAGAAAAAAAAAACAAACAACAATTAATCCATAGCTTCAAGAAGACCACCTCTCATTCGAACATACTCCCTTCCGTTAGGTCAGCATCATGAAAATGGAGAAGAAAATAAGACATATATCATCTACCATGATCATAAGAAAGTCTAGGGCTGAGAGAAGGAAGTAGTAGTTAAGAATGGAGGACATATGACTAGCTATTACAAGCCATATACTGTTAGGAAAAGGCTTAGCGATTCATTTATTTTCCTAAAATGGAAAGGAGAAATAAGAAAAATTAAGAAACAATCAAGTGGTTTCATAGGAAAAAGCTTCAAAGGAAAGAATAAAAAGCTTTAGGAAGAAGAAAGAGAAAAAACACCTCTTTTTATAGTGATTTCCATTCTAGAAAACTAAATGTGGAAAGCCACGTGGTTATACTATTTAATGCAGGAATAAAAGGCGCATTAAAAGCATGAAAGACAAAACAACAAAATTTAAAGAGGCACTTGTGACGTGCGCCCGCTGCTCGATAGCTTTTGTCTTTCTCTATTTTTTTTAAGTCACGGGCATCCGATTTCACTCTCGAAATCAAGGGATCATCGAGTCCAAGTAAGGAAATCTTTAACCTTTAGCAGTTTGATCCCACTTTTAGGGTCAGAACCAGGTTGAGGTTCCCTGTCTAGGCCGACGGTCGCTTCGTGATATGAAAGAGACTGAACTCGACTTGCCACAATCATAAACCTCGAAAGGTGTAATGTGGCACGTCAAGGTGTTCCTATCTTATCACTAACTATCGATGACCGAAAGGAGTCTAGTTAGGCACCACAAGACTTAAATAGTAAGAAGTCACCACCCAATAAAACATTGAGAAAGAAGGGTGGTTCGACCTTGTGAGGCTAAAAACCTAGAGAGGATCCGAAATTCCACTCTTATTTTTACCTTTGACAAATGTGACATAACGGCTTTCAGATTAATCATGTTATCCATTTTCTTTCATGCAAGAGTATAACAAATATTGAAATTAAAGGCGCACCCAATCACGTAAGAAAGCGGTAAATCATGGCATAGAATAAAGCGATAAAGACATCTATAAATGGAGTGGTTCATTGTGTCCCTTTTAGGTGAGGACTTGGGTCCTCGAATGTGGATTATTGAAGAAGTATTTCATTTCGAGATCTTGAAGTCAGGGACTTGTCAGCCTAACTTTTATTTAAGAAACATTCCGTGTTATTTAATTGTATACAAAATTATTTACATTATTAAAGGCTAATTTTTACATGCGAGTTTCCTAGGTATAAAATATGGACGTTGGTCCAATTTTATTAATGAAATATCCCAATTAATTACTATAAATATTTTGATAACATTTTCCATTTGCGGTCGAAAAAATGCCTTTACAATAAAGAGAAAGGATAGTAGACTTACCTGGAATGCTCTCCTGGTTATATCCACAAAAGACTTTATTCCACGGAAGCAATGGTAATAATAATGACAATGACAACAAAAATGACAATGATAATAATAATAGAAAATGAAAAGAAAGCATCCATAAAATTGATTTGAATTAGGAAATGTGGAAAAGATAAAAGAATAAGGATCTGACAAGCACATCGAAAAAATGCACGATAATGCCATGGCAAGGCTGTCTGACACACGCCTCTGTCAAATGACTATCACATTTACGATAAAACCACACCTGCTTCAGAGTAGGCCTACTGTTCAAGAGCACTATTCAAGTTCCCCAACTCTAGAAATAGCATATTCATTCTATAAACTCACAAATTCATTCTGTTTCCAAATTTTATTCATATTCTCTCTCTAAGAGCTTTTTTCTCAGTTGATAACTTAAGCATCAGAGTGTTAACGCTCGATACAACCAGACAAATACCTTTTGTAGGGCTTATGCTTTCATTTCGATTGGCATCAAGGCCCCAAGTACACATCCACTCCCTATCCTCACTCAATTAGAGTTCATTTCCTTCTTCTATAAAAATTTCTGATTTCTCATGACATGTAAGTTGTAAGCATTCGTAGTTAAGTTTTTATTTAATACAACTAGTGTTTTTTTTTTGTAAAAAATTATCAACAAATTTCTAAATTTTTAAATATTTGCTATTAAATTTTGATGTTTTTGTTTTACAATATTAAGTTCTTAAATTTTTAATTTTTTTTACATACTATACCTTCAATAAACATAAGACGTAAATTAATTATACATTATGTTTGACACGCTTTTAGTATTTACATCTAAATCTCAAATTTGATGTGTACTTATATATATATATATTTTATCTATGTTAAGTTAATCAACATTTTCAATTGATATTTTAATCTGAAACTTAAAATATTATTAATTGAGATTAAAGTGCAAATAATAAAGGGATGTAAAACACACTGTATTCTTCAATTTTATATTTTTTTTGTCAATAATTAACGTTGCAAAATAAAAATATAAGCACTTTATAAGCACTCAACAGCCAAAATTTAATTAGTTTAGAGGCTTGCTTTGTCTTTTATATAAAAATTATTAGTCATATGTTATTAGGTACACGTAACTTCCATTCGCAAAATTAAAAACTAACGGGCCCTAAAATCATTAATTTCCTAGAAGCGGACCCCAAGGGATGCATGTAAAAGCCCAAACAACCGATCCTCCTCTTTATAGGACGCACCCATTATTTTGAAGTCAATAGTGCCAAAACTCAGTGTAACCCTACATTCACATTTTAACCGACATTTTTCACAGGTCCGGTCAGTGTCTACCCCTTTTTGGTGAAAGCTACCCTTTTTATCCTTTATTATCGATAATCTTATTTACCATTGTTCTAATTACTTGAAGTATTTAGTGTGTGAATGTACTTGTTTTCAAATTAATTTTTCTTATGCAACTCATTATGAGAGGGCAAATGGAGTGAAGCTGAAACGGGTATTGGAAACGCATCATAAAATTAATTTAATTTAGAAATGGGCCATGATCCTACTTTAGCATAATATGAAATCAAAATTTCAAGTGTAGGATATTGAAAAAGGCGCAGGATCTTGGTTTTGTCCTCTTGGAACGATCGTCTCTAAACAATTTTGTGTACCGTAAAATATAAGCATGCTTTGGTGAACAACATATCGATTTAAGATATGCTTACAAATTAATTTTAATCGACATTGTGCGACTGATTGAATTTCACTTGAAATCATTAGATATTATTTCCAAATAACCGTTAGATATATAATAATAGTCCGCGATGGGTTTAAAAGGTTAAACAGTGGACTAAATGCTTTTTTAAGAGGTTTGATTTGAAGTTTTAGATCTCTTATTTTCTGCTCTCGAGTATAAAGAAGAGAAAAAAAGGCAAAAAGCAAAAGGAAAAGTCGTATCATTATTAAAATAGTGCTTTTTGTTGAATATTCACACTATAAAAAAGAAAAATATAAATATATATTTTTTAAAAAAATTCTTATTTAAACAGAATTTTTAGAATTGCTCGAAGATATATTATTGCATAAAAAAATATTATATAAATGCGATTTCTTTTTAATGTAAAATCATGCTATTGCCCTGATCAAGAAGAATTATTTTTCCTTCAAACGCATCAACTTAAAAGAAATCCATGCTTTTTTCCATATTTTATATTATAAATAAGAGGGTGAAAAAAAAAGGCAGACGTCATATGAATGGCTTTGTTGAATAATTTAAGTGGGAAAACGGGAAAAGAACAAAAAAATGGTGAGCGAGTAAAAATATATATATATATATATATATATTGGAAGTGTTCTTCACCATCATCTAACCTCAGCTCTCTCTCTCTCTCTCTGCTGTATAAACCCTCCTCCAATGGTTACACATACCAAAACTACTCCTAATTCTTAATATTAATTATTTTTTTATTATAAAAAAACGGTTGCTTTGTAAAAATAATGCCCCTATTATTATTGGTGTGTCATATTAACGAAGAAGGTTTTTTATTTATATAAGCATGCCATATAAATCCAGACCCAGCTCCTCTTTGCTTCTCTCTCGTTGCAACTACACCCACGCATAAAGTGTCTTCACATTCCGTATATGTCTGTGCAGCTGATCAGCCTCTTCTTCTCCTTATCACACCCCATCTCACCGCCTCCATTTACACCCCTTTTCCCCTCTCTTTTCCTTTTTCTTTGCCTATGACTCTTATTCACTCCCATTGCACCTCTCACTCTCCTTTTCTCCCTTTTCACCCCTTTAAATCCACTTCTCGGAAACCCCCTTTTCGAGTCTGGATGGCCTTTTCCCTCCCCGCTTTATCCAAGGAGAATATCGTTGTCATCATGGGACCCACCGGCAGCGGCAAAACCAGACTTTCTACTGATATTGGCTCCCGTTTTCAATCTGAAATCATCAACTCCGATAAAATCCAGGTTTATAGAGGACTCGATATAACCACCAATAAAATCCCGATTCAAGACCGTCACGGTATTCCTCACCATTTGCTCGGCGTTTTTCCCCCCGAAGACGGCGAGTTTACTCCGTCTGAGTACCGTTTGACGGCGGGCTTGGTCATTTCCGACGTCGTTTCGAGGGAAAAGTTGCCTCTTGTAGTCGGTGGGTCCAACTCCTTTATTCATGCTCTTGTGGTTGACCGGTTTAATCCGGAGGTAGATGTTTTCGCAACGGCGTCGAATCCGATTTCGACCGAGTTAAGGTACAACTGTTGTTTTATTTGGGTGGATGTAGCATTCCCTCTTCTTTGCGATTACTTATGCAAAAGAGTAGACGAAATGCTGGAGTTAGGGATGTTTGAAGAGCTGTCGGAGTATTATCGTTCCGGTGAATCGGCGGGTCAACACGGGCTGATAAAAGCAGTCGGAGTTCCGGAGTTTGAGCAATATTTTAAAAAGTATGCGCCGGGGACGAGGGAATGGGATGAGGTACGGAGAGGAGCATACGAAGAGGCGGTTAGGGAGATAAAAGAAAACACGTGTAAGCTGGCGAAGAAGCAGATAGGGAAGATAATGAGATTAAAAAATGCAGGGTGGGACCTGCAAAGAGTAGATGCGACTGAGGCGTTCAGGGAAGTGATGAGGGGGAGCACAGCAGATAACGGCAAAAATAACAAAAAGAAAAAAAGAAAGAAGAAAAAATGGTTGGAAATATGGGAGAGAGAAGTGATGGAGCCGAGCATGAAGATTGTGAACCGATTCTTGGAGGAGTAGGTTTTCCATCCAGCCTTTTCCAGCTATCCAATTTTTCTTTTTTTTTTCTTAAAAAAAAAAAATTTGGATTTCATTAAGAAAGGTAACCATTTTTGCACCATTAGGAAACCTTTTCTTTTTTACTTTTATTTTTTATTCTTTGCCCTTTGCCCTTAATTGGTTTGAGTTTAAAGACAAAAATATATATAGAGAGAAGCAGGGAATTGTGAATTTGGGAGAGAGACACAGTCGTGATCCTGTTAATGGTGTTTGATAATATTTAATACCTAACAGAGTGGTTTGGTGTTATTATTATTTTTTAAATATTTGTAGTGAATGGAGGAATGTGGGCATATAGTAAAAAAATGACAAAAGAAAAGACTTTTTTTAATAAATAAATATTGTGCAGGCCATTTTGGTCATTTGGTTTGTGGAACTACCGAATAATGCAAATGGATCCAAAAGAGACCTTTCCGTCTCAACTTTTTTCCTTTTTTTTTTTTAAAAAAAGGCCTTTTAGCGTGGGGGCGAAGTAGGAAGCGAGGAAGTTCCTTGCAAAACCCAAACGGAATGGCCGCTCTTCTGCTTTTTCATTTGGCCACATTTTGAGGACGTTTTATCATATCCTACATCTAATTTCTTCAATAATTAATATAAAAATCAATTCTAATTTATGGAAATTTCTGTAATGCCTATTTATATACCCTTCTCTTCAAACCAAATTATTATTATTATTATTATTATTATGCAATAATGTGAACAAAATTATGGATCTTTTTTTTGGGAATTTACCCTTTTTCTTCACTAGATAAATAAGAAAAAACATTATTTTTCTAATAAAAATTTATGATATTTAAGGAAAAATTAAGATTAATGAAGTTGACATGTGTTCTCAATTCTTAAACATTGATCCCAAATAGATCTTTAATTAACAATGACAAAATCTATCCAATTCGTGGCTTAGATACTCCATAGATTTTGTAAATCTTCAAAGAAAATGGAGAAAGATTTTTTCAGAATTTAAATCTCTAGTTATTTTAATATTAAAAGAAGGAACTGTTATGTTATGGGTGAGATTCAATTCTCATAAATCTAACGATTTAAGATTCTTCATTTTAATTAGGTATATGAAGACTGTGAAGATGAATAAACAGTTTGCATTGTATGTGGTCAAACTTAGACCCCAAAATAAAAAAAAATAAAAAAAATTACTAGTCCTAATGTTTTTGAGTTCTTGCTTTGGTTTTCTGTGCAGGACAGCGATGTTATTGTTGATGATGCTTTTTTAGTATTTTTTTTTTCAATTATCTCTCGTTTCTCTTGTCTATTACAGTAGGGATTGCAGGCTTCTTATTTACAGAATGCCATCTGACCTCTTATTTATTTATTTATTGCCTCTTAATTCATTCGAGTTTTTTTTTATTGCCAATTTCCTCCCAGTTTTCCAAGCTCCTGTATTTGTTCTTTTTCTATTTTTGTTTTGAAATTTCAGAGATATTACCAAATTATGAGTATACCTACATCTAGATTATGCGGACGATCCAAATGCTTGCACGATACTATTACATTTCAAATTATTACTAATATTTGAGGTTTTAATTTTTTTGTGAGGGTAATTACTCTCTCGGTTATTTTGGACTTATTTTTGAGTAAATTTACAAAATGAGATCAAATATTTTGTTCCAATTATTTAAACATGCTTCATTTGTAAGACTTAAATTTGAGATTTCATATTAAGGAAAAAAAAAAAAAAAGGAACTCATACTATATGATCTCGGAGGTTAATTAGTTTCATTTTTCAGCATGAGGAATACAATCCTAGCATATTGTCGTATGCGACCAAGCTAGAGTGCTATTTATGAAATTAACGAAGCTAATGAATAGCAAAGATTTTAGGTTTATTTATTAGCAGTGCAAATGCATAATCATATAAAAATTGATCACAATCTTCTCAACTTCATTATTCAATAACTAAATCTCCAGCAGAGTAATCTAACTTCTAAAATCTTGTTTTCTTGATTTTCTCTTTTTCTTTATTCTCTCTGATGCCAACTAGATGGTATTAAATTACGATGCTGAACTTTTGAGCATAAATATAATTTGGAAATGGCAGATATGAGAGAGATTTAAGTACTAAAATTTATGAAGAAGATGGTGTAGTCCACTATATATATATCCTAATTTAAGAGCAATTGGAGGGAGCACAGCAGTATATGGTGTACTAAAAATTCAGCAATTTGAATTCTAAACGAAACTATCTCTTGCACATGGCTGGCCGTATAACTTTGCTTGGGAATGTTAATTCATAAAAATTCCAACTTGATAATAAATTATAGTTATTTATTCCCCTTAAATCTAATAATTATGTTAATGGAGGGTCACAAATCATGACTTAATTTTGATAATACATTTTTTTTATTTATTTTCTGTGTTATTCTACTTTATATGTCTTTGCATGCCATGTGTTGATTCTTCTAACACCTGAACTAGTCTCCTCCTTAATTTTATTTTATCAGCATATCTTAATTATTAATTAATTGTATTTTCTTAATTTGCTTTTAAAGTTTTTATATGGCGGTTTATGTTTCGAATCAAAATACTTACAAGTGTTAGTTTTTGAGGCCATGAAAGATATATTTCTCGGCTTTTTTTTTTTCCTTGAAAAGAAAGATATTTCTCATGTATTATAACTAACTGTTGTACACTCCAATTTCGCATTATGTCCTACTAGAAAATACCTGTATAGATCTTATCATTAAAAAAGAAAAATTATAAATCAATAGGATCATTATTCGTCCAGTATGCACAACACCACACACATGAAGTTTATAACTGAATCAATAAAAATCCATCGTCGTATATCCATAGATTTTGATATTTCTATCCACCTGCTGATATTTTATAGGTGCTTATGTCACATTTATTCTCTAAAAACTTGATTGTACTGATTTTATATAATTATTTGACTGATTTAATACAATAAATATAATTAATAAAAGCGTTATCTTACGAATAAACACTCTGAATATGAAAAAAAAAAAATCAAGATTTTTATTACAACATTTGAGTGCGATCACCTGAAAATTCAAACAATTTTCTTGATAAAAAATGTTTTTGACAAAATGATCATAAGAGGGTGTAGATTGAAATAGTTTGCAGGACCGTTTAATAACGTATGACATAAGGACAGGTAAAATTACATATTTTAAAACAGGATGGTTCTGAAATCGTCTGCAAATTAATAGTAGAAACTTACAAATGAGTCACTACTAGTCCTTATCCTGAGAGTAAAAAGTGCCAAAATAAAGTTATTTCTTGGGGTTCTCATACCCTTATTGGTGAAGACCCAAATGTAGGTTTCTATCATATTCAGAGCTATTTTTAGGGCTCTATCGATTTCTGATTCCCATTCATTCTAGATAATCGTCGTCAAATGCTAGGCCACCTAAAACTGGACTTCTACAGCACATAGACTTGGTGTTTCGGTGATTGCATATTTATGTCTCTGTCATAGCTCAAGACTCACCTATACATATAAATCTTCTTATCCAGCTCATGTGATGGGCTCTGCTCAGCTCTTTTTATGTTTCATAATTCATACTAAAATGATCATTTTTGCTCTCTTTTTTCATATAGTTACAATTTTATTGACAGAATTTTTGAAAATCGAATTTTAAATAAACTAAAAAAAATTATCAGAATTTAAACTGTTTAAATTATAAATAATTTCCTCTATTTCGCTAATATTAGTACATAATGATGGAGACATAGACTGGCCTATCAATATAATGACGAGTCCTAATCATTATGAAGTATTAGAGATTTGTTTACATTTATATTATACTATTAATTAAGTAGGTACATATATTTTCACTCTCTTGGTCTCTTTTAACCTAACAATCACAATTTGTGGCCGACGTTTGTTAGAAGGCCCTCAATTTTGTTTTATTTTCGAATAACTTTTTGGTGTTAAGTATTGAAATTTGTAAATAAAAAGAAAACTAAAGCTCACTTTTCTTATCTGTTAGCAATACTAAACCCGTTTACATAATTCTGATTAAGAAACAAAAGAAAAAGAAAAACATCAATTAACTTGCGGAATTGATGTCCAAGGAGACGTTTCAGCAGTACGTTTTACTTGAATTTAAAGGGAAGATCTTGTGTTTGGGTCCTCCTATACATCCTCGTTTTGCAAAATCATGAATCGGGTTAGTCCTAATTAATTTTATCTCAATTGATTATAGTGTAGCTGATATATTTTATAAGAACAGATATGTTATGGAGTTGAAAGAATGCATTCTTATATTTTTATTTAATGTAGGATTAATTTTTAATTCAAACAGAGATGAATTAAGAAGTTTATTGCTTGGAGGAAATTGGCTGTCAGTGTCCACAATGCAGTGCAATGTGGTGAAGGACATGTCTAATGGGTTGTTCTTCTGCCAGCAAGCAATGCTACATGGGGAAGACTTATTCTTTAAGTTAAATAAAAATTAAGTAATTTCATGATTTAAGAATAGAATTAAATTAATGCAGTTTGATTAGTTGAAAGATAAAAAAAAATAAATTATAATTAGCCCAAATTTCATCTACTTTTTTCCCAATTAATTCTTTTGTGGGTATCATGATCAAGCATATAGGTCTAGCTTAGCTGAATGGGGAGAAATTAGGTTAAACCAACCACTTGGACTAAGCAAGGATAGATAATAAATATGCACAAATTGCTATCTTTGCATGTGCTATGTGTACATGGAAATTTGGAAAAATAAAAGTATAAGATATAATTTTATCCAATTTATATAAAACAATTCTCAATCTTGGAGTACAGGGCATGTACTTAAATTAGCCACTCTAGACAATCTAGAAAAAAGATCTATTAATTGTGGCTGTCCTTCTAATTACACGTTTGAGCAGACAAGAATAGACAAAACTTAGTTAATTAGGTAAACCTAGTTAGGAACATAATAAGGATGGAAAATAATTTTAAGTTAGTCAAACAAAATGATGAAGCCTATGTATCTAGAGGAGAATTATGAGCAGTTGGGCACCAAATTAGCTTATAATTATAATTTGCATCGAGTTCTCTAATTAAATAATGTTGCAATGAATCTACAAAAGTGCACTGCCTCCAGATGTTTGGCAAGTAAGAAAGATGTTAGGAAAAAAAATATTCAAATTGCACATGCTTGGTGCATTGAACAATATACTGGGTTCATGTTATTTTGACAAGACATCAAAAATATTCAAATCGCAGTCTATGAAATATTTTAAGTGTGTTAATAATATTGGTTTAATGCTGTTGCATTTTCAGGGATTAATTGCATAGTTTAATTCAACAGATGTTGTATTTAATAATAACAATAAAATTGTATTTTCCAAACACATAAAATTGTATTTTCCAAACAATTGTGTAAATTAAGTTAATCATGTCAATTAAATATCGCATATCGATTTATATAGATTACACGTTGTGTGTAGTGTATACCGCATCCACGCGTGCATTAAAGCATGCCCCATTAACTTTTAAAGCAATCAAAATGAAATAAAAATAATAAAAAAAAAATTTATACGTAAACTTTTTGTTTTCTTTTATTTGAGTGGAGTCAATTAACCTCAAATAATTCCACCAAGCTATGCCCCTGAGTATGCTCACCTTGTCTATCAGATTTTACAGTGCCAAAAATTATATAACAACAATAATAATAACAGTGTGTTTTTTAATTTGTGTATTCTTTTATCATAAATTGAATTAAAGATATAATTTTTAACCAAGACTTAATAATAAATTACAAAAGTTGTCTAATGCAAGTGCTCAACAATGAGAGAGATGAAAATTTATGGTTAATTAAGAAGAGGAAATGCACCAATATAAGCAAAATGCCACCTTACTTGAAGGTGAAGTGTCAAAAATTGCTGATTTTTGGGGAACTGTCTTTAGACTGTTTTGCTTTAAGAGTTAGAAAGAACACAACATTACGACCAAACAAAAAACTAAAAACGAAAAACAAAAAACAAAAACTTTAGATTAAAGAACATTAAAAATCAATAGAAGAAATGATGAGAAGAATTGAAATGGGGAGATCCAAGAACCCAAGAAAAAAAGAGTGACAGACAAAAACATAGAAAAGAGAGAGTTACAGAAAGCACCCCATAGATTATTATATGGAAATAAGAATGCATGCAGACAGAACACAGACATTGAACATATAAACCCACACATACCCTTAAAATATGAATTATTTATATATAATTAAATTATGGGTTGCCCAATTACTGCAGAAACCGAAGAACAGCAACTTCTGCTAGTGACTGAAAATGCAGAGTGCGCGTGCAGTTTCTTTGCGCATGATCCTATAATAATATTAATATACCTTACGAATTTTAGTTTTTTATTTTATGTGATGGAGTGTGAATATTTTTTACGAGGCAGAATGATGAGAAATGGAGGAGTTAGCATGCTCCATTACCTATTATTAATCCTTGAGATTGTCTACATTGGCTCTATTTCACGCCGCACTTAGCTTATGCTAATCAACAATTAATATTGCATGTTCATCTTTGTTGAAAATTGATTCAAAATCAACGGTTCGATTACCTAAGAAGTGGTTTTTGTTTTTTACATGTTTTTTGAATAATGAGTCAAAACAGTAAGTCATTTATTGATATTAAATCTTAGTTTATGGTTTTTAAACTATTTAAAATAGGGCAATATATATTTCCTTAATTTTACTTGACAATCAATCATATATAACTATCTTCTGTTCGGACCTATTTATATATTTAATTGTGGATAATGGATATTTGTAGATACCCGTTCCGTTTAAACTCATTTATTTAAAAAATAATTTAAAATTATAGTGCGAGTGAACAATTGAACTTTCATCTTGAACAATCAAAATGTAATTTTTTACCACTACACTCTATAATGTGGTATATATTTACAGCTTTTAATAGATAGTGAATTATTTATGTAAATTTTTGCTTAGATATTGATTTAAAAATTCTAAGTAAAAATTTACTAAACAATGGTATACAATTTTTTTTATTTTTTTTATAAGTTGCAATTTTATTAAAATTATTATTTTTATTTAAATTCATATATTAGTTAAATGGTAATTATATGGGTATGGATACTCACGGAATTAGAAGTATGGATAATAAAGGGATACATGTAAACGAATTTGAACAAAAATAAATATATTAAAATTAAACGAATTTGGTAATGAATCGGCAAATTTTCGAGTATATCCGTGCCACAGCCTTCTCCAATGGACAGGGTTGACAACATAGTTTTTAGCCCATTTAATCTGAAACCTGCAGCAGAAGAGAGAGGGGTTATGGGCTTAGCCCCTTTAATTATAAGGTGATCCGTCTAAAATTAAAAGGACGATTCCGCTTTATTCAAAATAATTCAGTAAAAGAGTGTTCAACTGGGCTTTAAGAAGTAAATTAAGCTAGGCCATTCCAAAAACCTTTAACAAACCCAAATTATCCTTATCTTGGGCCATAAAATTGGACTTCCTAAAGCCCAATGTAATCTAAAAAGTAAATGAAAAACATTAAATAACTTTTTCTGTTTTACTTCCACCTTTTCATAAGGTGTTCAAAATATTTTTTTTTGTTTAACCATTAGGTGTTCTAAGCGGACCTATACCAACAGATGAAATGCACTTTTAAATCATACTACATTTAGACTAATTATCACTCAAGCTGGACAGGACCACAAGGGTGGCAAAACTCTACTAATAATTATTTAATGCAACTGCATTTTTAGAACTCAAACTTAAGACCACTGGTTAAGTTTGCAGAGATCCCTATCCCATCTCTGCTACATGCTCAGTGGTGTGTTCAAAATATTTTGATCATAGGCTAGAAAAAATTTAAATTTTTTCCACATATTAGGAAGAGAATGAAGAAGAAAAATGAGTGGATATTTAGCATAATTTTCAGAACTATACTGAATAAAAATTAGGGAAAAATTAGATTTACGGATTAAAAATTTAAATATAATATTGTTGAAACTGATTGAAGAAGAAATCACTTAAAATATAAATTTGAGGGCTAATTAAAGAAAAATTATAATGTTTCATTTATATTTCAATTCAACACATAAAGTTTAAATTCTTATTAGGTGGACACTGACATTTCACCTATATCATGCTTAAAAAATAATTCAAATATAATAAGCTATAAATTATAGTTTAAAATATGGTAAAACTAATAAATTTGTCTTAACAATTTATTCTAGTTATTTTTATCTTATTTATTTCTTAAGGTCAACTGAATATTTAATATAAAAAATATTTTATATAGACTTTAATAAAAAAAATGATGAATAAGAAATAAGTTTTAGAAGATACAAAATCGTATTTAAAGTAAAAGAAATGTTACAATATTTTACAGTTGTAACTTGTAAGTGTTAAAATAAATAAAATTAAAAAAACCCTATCATACTTTTAAATCGTAAATTAGTTTTCATAAACAATTTTACCAGCAGTATGAATAATTTTTTATAGTATTGAGGAAATAATTCCAACTTGAAGACCTTGAAATTATATTGCAGAATCTTGAAGGCCATGTAGATTTCAATTGAGCTATTCAAAACCGAATATAATTATTTATTGATAAAAAGGATATATTGACGCAAGTAAGTCATTAAAAAATAAAAATAAAAACATAAGTGAATAATAATTTCCTTAAATAAAATAATTAAGTTGCAATTTTATTTCACTTTACTTTTTTTTATGTAATCGCATAACATAGTTTTTGCATTTTAATTATTTTATTCTAATTGTGTTTTCTAATAATAAAGAGTTAACTTAGTATTGGGTGAGAGATTGAGAAAGAGGGTGAAAGAGTGAGTGAGAGAGAGAGATAGAGTGAGGCTAAGTCCATTTTCGCAGTCTCTACAGAAAATGAGAAAAAACTCCAAATTTCCAAATACTTTTTAAAACACTTCAAAATTCTAATTATTTTCCTCAAATACATTATTATTAAAAAATTTCAAATTTAATTTATGAAATAAATATATATCACGATATATTGTGAAAAATAGACATAAATAGCTCTCGAAACGCAGATCATTCAAGTGAAAGCAGAAATCGATTGTTTTACATTACTGGCAAAGCCTATGACCCACGTGTCACGAACTACGGGATGAAAGCATAGATCCACGAACTAAAAATCCCTTTAGACAAAGAGAATATGCGAAGAGACAAACCGACAGAGTTTCAGTATCTCTAATTTTCTTTCCTCTCCCAAATGAAGAAACTAAGCCCTTATATAGGGCTCTAATTAAGGAATACTTAATTTCCTTAATAATGATGAATTAAATTGGCAGTTACAATATTAATAAGGAAATAATAAATATGGCAGTTATGAAATTATTATGTAACTGTCCATATTAATGCACACATAAATGGTAGATTTCCTAATTAAGGAAAAAACCAGTACAGAACTAATTTAATATAAATTATTTTCTATTATGATATTATCTATATTATATCGGAGCCAATTTATCATCTCGTGAGTCATGGGCGTATCACAAACTCCTTCATCTCCCATTTGCACACGACGAAACGATTTTCAATTATTCTCTCCTATCATACAGGTAGATAGTTCGTATGACCGGCATACGTCGAGAACACTAATGCTATACACCTGTTAGGGATATATAGCGTCTTAAGAAACAAGATCTTCTCACAATTGTATGCTAAACCCTAGATAGTTTTCTCAATTTCATTGTTTTATCTCATGATCTCATAAAAATAAATTTCGTGTTCACTATTGTGTCTCTACTTATAAAGACTATAATAGGTATACCGGTGAATCACGAAACTATCGAATATGATCGAAAAATATCTTTCCCTTTATCTATAAACCTTCCATCATAGTCCAATTTGCTTTTCTAGTTAGATCTGCTGGGTCAAAATTTTTTCACAACCCTTTGGATACTAACTAAGCTAGCTGACCGGTGTCTAGCAAGTGTACTAGATCGGCTAGTAATATAGGAAAATAAGATTATGACCCAAAATATCGAACCCAAGGGAAACTTGTTCTTGTATGCGCTATTTCAATTTCAAAATCAATTTTGTGTGTAAAGAAAGAAGAAGAATCCCAAAGTTGTGATGATTTGAAGAATCAAAACTAAAAACAATAATTTAAAACTAAATTAAAACAATTGAAAGAGTTAAAGTAAAGAAGAGATCTATTGAAAGCAAGCAAATTGAATGAGTTAAAAATCAATATTAAAGACAACTTTCACTAAAGGACTATCCACCTTAACAAGTATTGCTATGACTTAAATAAAAGAAAACATACAAGTGATTATGGAAAATTCAGCTTAATAAAACCATATAACTTTATTCAAGATTATCATTCCAAGTATCAAATTTTCTTATTCAGATAAACTAACACTTAGCATAAATAACTGAATTAACTCTCCTAGATGTTTATTAAAGCCTTTCTTATTAGATTTAACTTCAACCTATTCTTGGTTACACTTTTCTTAATCTTAACTTACTCAAATCAACACACAATTATAGCTTATTCAGATTATAATCATGCATTAATCCAACTAAATTAACCTAAGAGCATGCAAGTCATTAATCAACTTGAACCAATTAATTAACCAATGCTTAATCAAGTTAATAATTAACTTAAGATTGAGAAAAAAAACAAGACTATGTTTAAGAACCAAGAAATAATCAACTTGTATTAAAAATTGAAGAACAAACTTAAGTCATAACAATACAAGTTAAGGATTCAAGTATCCTTTAGCAAAAGTTAAAGAAAACTACTCACAAACCATTCTTAAAATTAAAACAAGGTGTTGAAGAAAACAGTAAAAACAAAGAACGTAAAATAACTAAGGAAAAGTAAAGCTTAATTCTAAGAATCGGTCCCCTTCTTCTGTGTTTTAGCTTCCTATTTATAGGTAAAATTGTAGTAGACTCCTTTTTAAACTCCAGTCACAGAATAGGAATCAAATTCTGCTAAAACAGGAAGCTCGAAATCCTTCGCGAAATGGGAAAACTGGATCACGTGGCCACGCCCCTCAATGTACCTTCTCTACACGTGGTCACGTGTATATATACTCTTCCTCCACACGTGGCCACGTGTGGTCCTTCACTGGAATCCACGTGGTCATGTGTCTTCACTTAGTCCCTTCAATTTTCTTCACATGGCCACGACTCTTCATGTATACTTCTTCACGTGGCCACGTGTCTTATGCTTTAATGTTTTCACGTGGTCACGTCTCAAGGCTCTGGATTGGACGCTCGTTTTCTCGCTTAAATTTCTCATATTTGCACTTTTAGCCCTAAACTTTATCCTTTTTGCACTTTAAGCCCTTTATTAACAATTTAAATCTGAAAATCAAACAAAACATAGAATTAACTTTAAAAACATAAATATTAAAAAATTAACTCTAAATTAACCTAAATAAAACCAAAACAACTAAATAACACAACTAAAAATATATCAAAAACTATATATAATTCACACTTATCAAATACCCCACACTTAAACTTTGCTTGCCCTCAAGCAAATTAGAACAAACCCTCCTTCAAAACCATCAAACTTGTATAAAGATATGCAATTTCAAAACCAAACTTAGCATTTTAACACAAGCACTTAATATAAACTCTAAATAGATTAACTTCAACAAGAGAATCTAAGCTAGTTTCCTTGAGTGTGTGCAAGACCAAATCATTTTAAGCAATTTTGAAAATCAAAATATCAACACAACTAGGTAATGAAGTATAGAATATATGAATACATAAGCATACAATCGGTTTCGTGCTTGAAACTCTAGAAATACAATAGGCCTCTCCTTTAGCACCGGAACCCGTAGGTCATCTCCGCTAAACAACTCAAAACAAACTTAAAATCACATAGGTCTTTCAAAGGTTGTAATGGGGCTAAGGATATGTTTATCAAAGAATGGATAAAAGATAATTAAAATGAATATAGCCACTCTAAGAAAAAATAGATTACAAAAACCCCAATAACTTAAGCAATACAAATTCTGCTCATCCTTGCCTTGATTCCAAACTTTCTTTAAAAAGATAATATATCCTTTCACCAAGAAGTCATTATTTTTCCATTTTTCCTTGTACTACCCCACACTTATATTTTTTTCATATTTGCTAGTTCTTTTTTTCTTTCTTTTTCCTTTTCTCAAACTTCAAACTCTTTTTTTTTCCTAATGAACTAGCATTCACAAGCTAACCTCAAGGTAATACAAGGTATATTTTTAATTGACTTCATCAAAAACTTTGTTAAGACTTTCTTACTACACCCAATAAAACTTTACTCTTTTCACGCATCCATTTAATCCTAAAGTAGCCAATTCCATAGGATGAGATAAAAGCTTTTTAGGTTATATGGTTAAAACATTAGGTGTAACAAGAAAATATTAATGGTATGCATTAAGCATAACTTATAGGCTCAAAATGACTTAACAAAGGATAATTTCATCAAGGTAGGACACAAGTCTTTAAGAAAGTTTATCAAGAAAATTATTGCCTAGATTATTTTCTAAGTTGCTTGAGTTGTTCATATGCTTTGAAGGGTGATGAGGAAGGTTCTAGTGCTCTAAATTTTCTTACTTCACTACTTCATTGCATTGATTTTTTCACTAAGTTAAAAATTGGTCTAAGTGCTTTTAAGAATTTGGAAACTAACAAACATTTATCAAGTTGAAAATTAACCTATCCAAAGGCATATTAAACAACATACATGTTCTCTTGCTAAGCAAAAGTCCAAAACATGCATATTCCATATTTAAGCTCAATTTCTTCAAAGTTTTGAAGTAACTAGGGCAAACTAAGTTCTTATGCAAACTAAATGAAAAGGTGAACTACATAAGTCTTTAATATATTTTACAAACTTAAGAAAAGAAAAGAAAAGAAAAGAAAACAAAACAAAACACAAAACACAAAATAACAAAGTTTGATTCATGAAAAAGAAAAGAAAACTTGAAGACAATCTCCCTGAAAGGAGGCTACCCCCTCCTCAAAATTTTGCTGTCCACAGCAAATGAAGATATATTTCGGTGGAGGTGGTGGTGGAGGAAATCGCTGTCAAAAGTGATGGATAAAATGCTCAACTCTCTTATTTCCTTCCATGATCGTATCACGAAGCATATCCAATCTTCCTTGCATTTGATCGAGTCTAATTTGTTGAGCATCCATCCGGCTACTTAATTGATTAAATGGTGCTTCCCATTTCGGTGTTGTAGGCTCATTGATGGGGGAAGGTACAACTGTAGCAATATGCTCCTCATCTGGCTCCTCTTGCTGCTCCTCAAACTGAATGTTATTCTCTCTTAAGTATTCCTCCCGAGTTGGCCAATGACCATGATGCCTAGGAATCAGAATTTTCATCCTTTTCAGCATCCTATTATCAATGCAAGGCAAATCTCCTTTAAGTGGTTCTCCATAAACCGGATGCTCAACTGCAGAAGCTAAAACTGTAGCTATCCATCCTATAGAAATATTGTCAATGTGTCCTGGCATTTTCTGCAAGTCCTTAATGAGAGTAGCTATAATGCCCGCTCCATTTAGTGCTATTCCATCCATCATGCATCGGAGAACCATTGCTTGAGATACACTAATGGTGTTTGCATTCTTCAAATTGTTGTACATACTCTTTGCAAGAAAACGATGAATAATTCTCAATACATGATTCCTTAATGCATGTACTTTGCATTGTCCTCCTACCCAAAGCTCATCCAATTCAAGATCTTTGATTTTCTCCCAATTCTCCCTAGGAGATGCATCTTCCAATTCAATGGGGGCATTTGGCACAAAACCTAAAATTTCAGAAAACCGACTGAAAGTTAAAGAATAACCTTTCTTACCAAGCTTAAAGCCGACTGTGCCGTCCTTCGCATCTCTCTTAAAGTAGCATTCAAAAGAATACAAGAAATCCCGTGCCATATCTAGATATACTTTCAATTTCTTTTCAACGAACTTCCCCCAGCCAATATTTTGAATCAATGGTTCTATATTCTGATCCCACAAATTTCCAACCAGGATATTGAGGAACAAATGGCTTAAATAGGCGGGCTGAACATAGGTACATTTGCTGAAGTAGTCAAATTTATTGATCTTTGCCCTATCTACATACGATGGAATGCGTATACCAAATGAACTTGCTACATCAGGATATTTTGTCCTTCGAGGTGCCACTACAAAGAAAGAAAAACACAATGTAAGTGTTGACTTGTAACCCAAAACATACTAAGGTGTAAACACATGAATCATGCATTGAATGAATTTAAGCACACATGGATGAAATGTAAAATTGATAGCATAAATGTCCCATATAAATGTGGAGATCAACATGATATACATAAAATGTATCAATAAGTTGGGCAAAAACAATATGTTAAAACAATGCCTATATGTATGAATTGCATCCCTGCACATCATAAATATGCCAACCAAAGAGTGAAAGTTGAGTGTTTTTTAAAGAAAAACTCATTGGGGCATTTCATCGAACACGTTGTGGGCACAAGTTTTAGCAAGAATTTAAAAAGCATAACAAGGATTGTTCACTACCCAATTGCATACCTAGCATCTATAACATGCATATGATACTCATAACCATCCAAAGAAGCAAAAATAATTAACATGCAAACAAAAATGTTAAGTACAAATTATCCTAAAAACTAAACATTCATGAACAATAATAGCACAAAACACAACCATGGATGATAAGCAAACAATAATTAAGGAGTAAGGAGAGTAAATACTTACTTGGAAGTAAGAATTACACCAAAATTGCAGCATAAAGTGAAGGTGCTGTGTTTGAGTTGTAAAAAAACCTAAAATAATGAAGAAAATGTGGAGAAAGAAGAGATGATAGGTAGGAGAGAGAGAAAAATGAAAGAGAGAGCAAATGGAGATGGTGATGATCGACGATGAGTGAAAATCCATGGTCACGGGTGAATTTTGTGTTGGTGAGGCGTGGGCACGGGAGAGAACAAAATAAAATGAAGAAGAAGCAAAATAAAAATCGTGAAATGGTGTATATATGCAGCATGATGAGGCGTGGCCACGTGAGGTTCACATGAAGAACTACACGTGGTCACGTGTATTCTTGCTCTAGGATTATGCGTGGCCACGTGTGGTCTCTGTATGAGAATCCACATGGTCACGTGTGAATAAAATGAAAGGAGCAGTGTCTTAACCCGTGGCCATGTGATGTTTCTCTTGAGAAATACACGTGGTCACGTGTATCAAATAAATTTTGCACCTCATCAACTCGTGGCCACGTGATGGTATAGAGAGAGCCACACGTGGTCACGTGTACATGCATTTTTCTACCTCAGTTGCTTCATTTTTGAAACAGATACATACCAAATTCTTCTTTAAATGCCAATTTTCCATTTTTAAGTTTTGAAAACACGAACTTTTTCCATTAAAAACATGTCTTCTTTTAAAAACTTTGATTTACTCACTTCTTTTCATGAATCAAAACACACAAACACATAAAAATGCAAAAACACGAAAACTTAATTAAAACTCAACTATAAAATGAAAAGAGAGAAAGAATAGTAGTTCTGAGTTTTTAAAGTCTCCAGCTAGACTTTCCAAACCGTTTTAGGTATCTTGAAAAATCATGGTTGCTTCAGCAACCTCTTTCTGTCCGATTTGGTAAGGTTTGAGTCGATGACCATTGACTGTAAATTTACATCCATCTTTTAAGCTTTTGATCGTCACTACACCAAAATTACTACTTGACATTACTTGATATGGTCCAAGCCACTTCGATTTCAGCTTTCCTGGAAACAAACGAAGATGACTATTATAAAGAAGCACTAACATTCCAGGAACAAAATCTTTTACCCTTAAATGCTTATCATGCCATTTTTTGGTCTTTTCTTTATAAAGTGCAGCATTGTTATATGACCATTGTCGAATTTCATCGAGTTCATTGAGCTACAATTTCCTCCTTTCTCCTGCATTTCTCAAATCAAAGTTAAGAAATTTTGTAGCCCAATATGCTTTATATTCTAATTCGACTGGAAGGTGACATGCTTTTTCAAAAATAATTCTAAAGGGAAACATACCTATAGGAGTTTTGAATGCAGTTCGATAAGCCCATAAAGCCTCATCTAACCTAAGAGACCAATTTTTTCTAGAGTTATTCACTGTTTTTTCTAAGATTGATTTCAACTCCTTATTAGATACTTCCACTTGTCCATTGGCTTGAGGGTGGTATGGGGTTGTGATTTTATGTTTAACACCAAATTTCTTAAGCAAGGTCTTGAATTGATGGTTGACAAAATATTTGCCTCCATCACTTATAATAGCTCTAGGTGCTCCAAATCTAGTGAAAATATTTTTTCTAATAAATTCCAGCACAATTTTTGCATCACATGTCCTAGTAGCTATTGCCTCTACCCATTTACTCACATAATCCACAGCTACCAAAATATACTCAAACCCAAATGAATTTGGAAAAGGTTCTATAAAATCAATGCCCCAAACATCAAAGATTTCCACTTCTAGCACATTGTTCATAGGCATCTCATCTCTTTTGGATATATTCCCTACTCTTTGGCATCTATCACAAGTAGCTATAAAATATCTTACATCCTTAAATAAAGTAGGCCAGAAAAAACCTGATTAGAGTATCTTTTGAATTGTCCTATTTGGTCCGTGATGACCTCCAACTTCACCTTCATGACATTGGTTTATGATAGCTTATTTCTCCGATTCCGGTACACATCTTCTTAGTATTTGATCCGGGCATATCTTGATAAGGTATGGATCGTCCCAAAGGTAATGCATGGCATCCGCTATAAGCTTGCCAAGTAAATTCCTTAGGAAGATAGCCACCTGTAAGAAAATTAGCTATATTAGCATACAATGGAACTGAATTTGCATAAGTATAACAAGCATAAATATGTTCATCTGGAAATAAGTCAGAAATTTCTCCCTTTTCGATACTAGCATGATCCAATCTAGATAGATGGTCAGCCACAAAATTTTATGTGCCTTTCTTATCTTTGATTTCAACATCAAATTCTTGAAGTAGTAACACCCATCGGATAAGTCTTGGCTTAGAATCCTTCTTTGCAAAAAGATGTCTCAATGTGGCATGGTCCGACCACACCGTAATTTTGGATCCTAAGAGGTATGACCTGAATTTCTCAAATGAAAAGATTATTGCCAAGAGTTCCTTCTCCGTAGTGGTGTAATTTACTTAGGCTCCGATGAGTGTATGGCTTGCATAATAGATGGTGTAGAAAATCTTCTCCTTTCGTTGTCCTAAGACTGCTCCAACTGCATAATCACTTGCATCACACATAATTTCAAATGGTAAGCTCCAATCGGGTGATGCAATGATCGGTGTACTAACTAATTTTTGCTTTAATAGGTTAAAAGCCTGCAAACACTCAGCATTAAAGTTAAATGCAGCATCTTTAAGCAATAAATTAGAAAGTGGTTTGGCAATTTTAGAAAAATCCTTAATAAATCGACGATAAAACCCGGCATGACCAAAAAAACTCCTAATGCCCTTTGCACTAGTTAGTGGAGGTAATTTCTCTATCACATCAACTTTTGCTTTGTCAACCTCAATGCCTTTTTCAAAAATTTTATGCCCTAAAACAATGCCTTCTCTAACCATGAAATGACATTTTTCCCAATTTAGCACAAGATTTGTTTCTTGACACCTTTTCAAAACTAATGCTAGATTATGCAAACAAGATTCAAAATCATGACCATAAATAGTGAAATCATCCATGAAAACTTCCATAAATTTTTCAATAAAGTCATGAAATATGGCCATCATGCATCGTTGAAATGTGGCAGGTGCATTACAAAGACCAAAAGGCATTCTCCTATATGCAAATGTTCCATATGGACATGTGAATGTGGTCTTTTCTTGGTCTTTCGGGGCTATAGGTATTTGCATATACCCCGAATATCCATCTAAGAAACAATAAAATTTATTTTCTGCTAATCTTTCTAACATTTGGTCAATAAAGGGCAATGGAAAATGGTCTTTTCTAGTAGTATTATTCAATCTCCTATAATCAATGCATACTCTCCATCCCGTTACTGTGTGCGTAGGAATTAATTCATTATTTTCATTTATCACTACAGTCATTCTCCCCTTTTTAGGCACCCATTGAACAGGACTAACCCAATTACTATTAGAGATAGGATAGATAATACATGCATCAAGTAGTTTCAATACCTCCTTTTTCACTACCTCTTGCATAGTTGGGTTGAGCCTTCGTTGAGGTTGCACCACCGGTTTAAAGTTGTCCTCCATGGGTATACGATGTATACAATAGCTTGGGATAATCCCTTTTAAGTCAGATGTTGCCCAACCAATTGCTCCTTTATGCTTTTTGAGGACTCCAATGAGCATTTCTTCTTCCAAATCTGTCAACAAAGATGAAATAATTACCGGATCAGCATTATCACTTAAAAAAATATATTTCAAATGAGATGGAAGTGTTTTAAGTTTAGAATCTCCCTTAGGAGGGGATGGTTCATCCTCAATTTCATTATCTTCACTATGCTTTTGTTCCAGAATTTGTATCAACTTTTTCTCCTGTGTATCCAACTCTTCCATTTTCTTTGGATGCATTAAGCAACTTTGAAGCTCATCTTTGAGAATGATTTCCTCTTGTTTTTTGTTGGCACATTCTTCAACCTCATCAACAAAGTAAATGGATTCTTCAAAATCATACGAGGGGTGTTTTAAAATTTTATTAACATTAAAAACTATTTCCTCCTCATTAAATCTTAAAGTAACCGTTTGTCCATGAACATCAATTAAGGCTCTTGCTGTGTTCAAGAATGGCCTCTCCACAATTAATGGCACTTTTCTATCTTTTTTCATGTCCATCACCATAAAATCAACCGAAAATATGAAATTTTCTACTTTTACCAATAGGTCCTCGATGATTCCTTTTGGCCTCTTCATCGATCTATCCGCCAATTGAAGCATCATTCGGGTTTCCTTTAAATCACCTAGATTCAATTTCCTGTAAATTGAATAAGGCATCAAATTAATACTAGCACCCAAATCACATAAAGCATTTTCAACAAAATTACCTCATAATTCACAAGGTAATGTAAAACTACCTGGATCTTCTAATTTTTCAGGAATTTTATTGGTTAATATAGCACTACAATTACTGGATAATTGAACCATTCCAATGCCTTCTAGCTATTTCTTATTAGTGCATAATTCTTTCATAAATTTAGCATATTTAGGCATGTGTAATAAAGCTTCAGCAAATGGTAAATTTATATGTAGCTTTTTAAACATGTCTAAAAATCTACTCAATTTTTGATTTTGTTTTTCTTTTCTAGCTAGAATAGGAAAAGGTAATTGAGATTCATCAAGAAAAGTAGAAATAAGCTTTTCTTTACCTTTACCCTTCACAATCGTAGGAGGCACTTTTTCATTATTTTTAGAGTTAGAAACACTTACCTCCGTTGTCGGTTCCACCTTTTTAAAAGAATTCTTACCATGTTCAATCTTCTCTAACTCTTTTCCACTCCTTAAAGTGATTGCTTTGGCTTCCTCTTTTGGATTTCGGTCTACATTGGATGGAAATGTCCATTGAGCATGATTTGATAAAGAACTAGCAAGTTGTCCCATTTGGTTTTCTAGGTTTCTAACGGATGCCTCTGGGTTTCTCATCCAAATATCTTACGATTTTCATATAGCATCTTGACTAGCTAAAATTGAGTTTTGGGAAGCCATGAAAATTTGCAATCATTTCTTTAATATTAGATTTCTTTTCTTGAGGAGGGGGAGGTTGAGGTTTTTGAAAACTAGGTGGTTGGTGGTATGCTTGTGATGGGTATTGATTTGAGTAATGAGGTAGAGCTTGGTTTTGGTATGGAAGTTGATTATTGGAAGTTTGATTGTGGTTAAATTGGGGTCTAGGATTGGGGTTAGAAGAAGAACCTTGATTACCTTCCCTCCATGAAAAATTTGGATGGATTCTTCATCCCACATTGTAAGTATTGCTATACGGATTCAAGGCATTGACTTCTTCTACCATACTTTCAGCATTCTTCATTTCCAAAGGTCCTGGAATTCCTGCATAAGAATCAACTTCATTAGATAACATAGAGACATTTTTAGCTTTAAGCTCATTTATTTCTTTCGAATATCTCTTTTTCATTAATTCTAATTGAGCTTTCAACCTAGCTACTTCATCAATATTATGAACTTCCTGTTTCTTTTGAGTTGCTCTAGAGGTTGCCCATTGAGCATCATTGGTGGCCATCTCATCAAGGAGTAAAAATGCATCATCGGTAATTTGATTCAATAAACTTCCATTTGAAGTTGCATCTAACAAAGATCTTGTTGATGGATGGGTACCTGCATAGAAAATATGCATTAATTGAAAAATAGGAACTTCATGATGAGGACAACTTTTTAAAAGTCTTCTAAATCTTTCCCAAGCTTCATGGAATGGCTCTTCATAATATTGTTAAAAATCACTAATTTATTTTCTAATGAGGGCAATCTTGGTGGGTGGGAAGAATTTGCACAAAAATTTTTCTTGCATTTGTTGCCAAGAATGGATGGATTGATTTGGTAGCATTTGAAGCCAATCCCTAGCTTTTCCTATTAGGGTGAATGGAAAGAGTTTCAACCTAATTGCATCAGCCGATACATTAGAAATTTGCACAGTGTCACTCACTTCTAAGAATATATCTAAATATTGTGCAGGATCCTCTATGTCCGAACCCGAAAATTGATTTCTTTATACCATAGTGATGGTAGCGGGTTTAATCTCAAAGGATTGGTGGTGAGGAATCCTAATAGTTCTATAATCTTCATTCCACCTAGGAATAGCATAATCTCTAATGGTTCTAGGTCTATACCCATTTCCGGGAGCTTGGAGGGGTATGTTTTGCTCTTCGATCCTAGGTGGTGGATCATTCATAGGTTCTTCTATTTCTGGGTCATTCATGTCGCCTCTTAGCCTTCTAATCCTATGAAACGTCCTCTCAATTTTAGGATCTAATAGTAGGATGGGGTTATCTCTCACCATAAACCACTAGTCACCCAAAAAGAAAATAAGAAATTAGATGAAGAAGAGAAGAAAACACACAAAAATTACTTTAAAATCAAAATAAATAAACAAACGCCAATGTATCCCTGGCAACGGCGTCAAAAACTTGATCGGTGTCTAGCAAGTGTACTAGATCGGCTAGTAATATAGAAAAATAAGATTATAACCCAAAATATCGAACCCAAGGGAAACTTGTGCTTGTATGCGCTATTTCAATTTCAAAATCAATTTTGTGTGTAAAGAAAGAAGAAAAATCCCAAAGTTGTGATGATTTGAAGAATCAAAACTAAAAACAATAATTTAAAACTAAATTAAAACAATTGAAAGAGTTAAAGTAAAGAAGAGATCTATTGAAAGCAAGCAAATTGAATGAGTTAAAAATCAATATTAAAGACAACTTTCACTAAAGGACTATCCACCTTAACAAGTATTGCTATGACTTAAATAAAAGAAAACATACAAGTGATTATGAAAAATTCAGTTTAATAAAACCATATAACTTTATTCAAGATTATCATTCCAAGTATCAAATTTTCTTATTCAGATAAACTTAACACTTAGCATAAAGTACTGAATTAACTCTCCTAGATGTCTATTAAAGCCTTTCTCAAGAGATTTAACTTCAACCTGTTCTTGGTTACACTTTTCTTAATCTTAACTTACTCAAATCAACACACAATTATAGTTTATTCAAATTATAATGATGCATTAATCCAACTAAATTAACCTAAGAGCATGCAAGTCATTAATCAACTTAAACCAATTAATTAACCAATGCTTAATCAAGTTAATAATTAACTTAAGATTGAGAAAAAAAACAAGACTATGTTTAAGAACCAAGAAATAATCAACTTGTATTAAAAATTGAAGAACAAACTTAAGTCATAACAATACAAGTTAAGGATTCAAGTATCCTTTAGCGAAAGTTAAAGAAAACTACTCACAAACCATTCTTAAAATTAAAACCAAGTGCTGAAGAAAACAGTAAAAACAAAGAACGTAAAATAACTAAGGAAAAGTAAAGCTTAATTCTAAGAATCGATCCCCTTCTTCTGTGTTTTAGCTTCCTATTTATAGGTAAAATTGTAGTAGACTCCTTTTTAAACTCCAGTCACAGAATAGGAATCAAATTCTGCTAAAACAGGAAGCTCGAAAATCCTTCGCGAAATGGGAAAACTGGATCACGTGGCCACGCCCCTCAATGTACCTTCTCTACACGTGGTCACGTGTATATATACTCTTCCTCCACACGTGGCCACGTGTGGTCCTTCACTGGAATCCACGTGGTCACGTGTCTTCACTTAGTCCCTTCAATTTTCTTCACATGGCCACGACTCTTCATGTATACATCTTCACGTGATCACGTGTCTTATGCTTCAATGTTTTCACGTGGTCACGTCTCAAGGCTCTGGACTGGACGCTCGTTTTCTCGCTTAAATTTCTCATATTTGCACTTTTAGCCCTTAACTTTGTCCTTTTTGCACTTTAAGCCCTTTATTAACAATTTAAATCTGAAAATCAAACAAAACATAGAATTAACTTCAAAAACATAAATATTAACAAATTAACTCTAAATTAACCTAAATAAAACCAAAACAACTAAATAACACAACTAAAAACATATCAAAAACTATATATAATTCACACTTATCACTAGCCACACTGAACTATACTTCAGGCATATATTAAGAGTCCTGAGGGTCGAAAAAATTAGGGTCTCACACTAGAAAAAATTTAAGATCATTCACATAAGATTTTCTTCCCTTGGTCAACTCAAGTACACATGGTATGATGCATGTGTTATGATTTTTTTTTCTTTCCCTTAAAGGAGCGCATATCTTATCATTATTTAACACCATACATAAGCATAATGTTGCAATGCACTAAAGCATTCAACTTTCGTTCATCCACTTTAAAACTACTTCTGGCTTTTAAGATAGAACATAATAGTTATGTTTAACTTATCATAAGATTACACTTAATTCAATTTAGATCTCAATCCAAAGGCTCATGTATGTCTTTATTTTGCACCTTAACAAGACTCATCTTGTAATTTCTGAAAGATGGCACTTTTATTTTGAACGGATTATCAAAATTTACTTTGTGTTCAAAAATCACCTAATTTTAGTCTTTGTCAACTCATTATCAAAACTAAGATAAACACCTATGTGAGTGGGCTACTTCTTTGTCCGATATGCTCAATCATATAATAAATAACAGTAAATGTTCACATATAAACATTCACACTAATGTATTGCCAAATAATGAACTTTATTATTATTCATAAATAATAATGTTAAGGGATCACATAAATAGTACAAATCAATTCCTACGCAAACTCTAAGATCTAATGTGTCTCTCAAAATACATCTCTCAATACAGGTTTTGTTCATAGATTTGCAATTACATCCAGTGACGAAATGTACTATAAGTTCAGTTCTCCTAGTACAATAATATCTTCGATTTATTGATACTTAATGTTGATACATCCATCAATGACTATCACTATAGACTATCACAGGTTCCTCTAAGGCAGTTTATCCTAAATGGTTCGCAAACTGTTTTAATCAAAACTACCTCTTATACTGCAGCTGAGAAAGCAACAAATTTAGCTTCTAATGTTGATGGGCTACAAAGATTTGTTTCTTGCTACTCCACTAAATGGTACCCTTGCCAAGCAAGAATACATAACCTGAAGTGGATTTCCACTCATCCACATCACTTTCCCAGTCAACATCTGAATATTCTCTTAATTAAAGACCATTTTATTAAAAACGAAGAGAATAAGTTACAGTACCTTTGAGGTATCTAAAGATTCTTTTTACTGCTTTTTAATGTGCTTTGTTTGGGTTAGACTGATATCTATTTACTATGCCCACAACATAGCATGTATCAAGTCTGGTATATAATATTGTGTACATCAGACTACCCATGATACTGGCATACTGAACATTCCTCATATGTTCAATTTGCTCATTTATCTTAGGACACATACTTTTGCTAAGAAACTGATTCTTAGTAATTGGGTTGTCAATGGGTTTACAATTTTACATATTAAATCATTCAAGAACTTTGTTAATTTATATCTCATGAGACAAGGACAATAATCTTCTCGAGTGATCCCTTGAAATCTTAACTCCAAGGATATAATCTGTTTGACCCGTATCTTTCAACTCAAAGTTGGATCACAACCAATCTATGATAGGATTTACGTACTTTATATCATTTTTTAGTATTAGTACATCGTCTACATACCAAGTCAAAATGACAAATTTGTCTTTAGAGCTTTTGTGATAAACACAATGGTCTTCATCAATCATATTGAACTCATTTGATATGATTGCTTTATGAAATCTCAAATACCATTATCTCGAAGACTATTTTAAGCTATAGATCGATCTTATCAATCGGCAAACCTTATGTTTGCAGTCTTTTTTAATGAGAAAAGCAGTCTTTACATCCATTTGATGTAGCTTTAGGTCCAAACTAGCTGTCAAGGTTATAATTAACCTTATCGACGTAAATCTAACAATAGGTGAAAAAGCCTTCTCATAGTCAATTCATTCCCGTTGTGTAAACCCTTTAGCAACTAGCTGAACCTTATATCTTTCGATACTACCATTAGCTTTTTGCTTTATTTTAAGAATTCACTTATTTCCAATTGGTTTTTGTCCTTTAGGTAGATCAACTAGTTCCCAAATATGGTTCGATCTCATGAAAGTCATTTCTTCTTCCATTACCTTAATCCATTTATCTTTTGTTGGGCATTCTTGTGGGATAATTAAAAAATCATCGACATGGAACATTTTTCCTTTTATATTTTTTTGTAATTTCGATTCTTGATAAACATATCTCATATATTCATCATAGTTTGGAATGCTCTCACTAGAATTAAGCTTTATGCTCTCACTCAAATAAACACCTTGAATATCCATACTCCTATTGGAGCTAGGCATGCTCATCCTCCCACTTGAGAATGGATATCGAACATCTAAACTGTTGAGAAGAGAGTCTTGACCTTCTTCTTCAATTTTCCTCCCACTCGGATAGAGAGATCTGGTTAGTTCATCTTTTTGAGTTTCATAAAAGTAAAGTCTCAACTTACTTCGCCCAACCTAGGAAACTCATTTTCCAAAACTATAATGTCTTGTGATTCATATTTTGTTACTGAGTCATTTGCTTGTTCACCCATAAACGCGTATCATTTTGATACATCAGAATATCGCATAAAATACCATTTTTAACCTCATGGTCCATATTTACCAAATTTATTTAAGGTATTATGGACATAAGTAACACAACCCTAAGGTTATCAATGTCTTAGGTCGAATTATCGACCAGTTCATAACTCATAAGAAGTGGAAGCAACAAACTTGCACGATACACAGTTTAAAACATCATTTTATTATGGATTTCGAGGAATAGACAACTGATGTCTACTCCTTTTTTCATCACACAAAGCTTTAAATTCATCTGAAAGATATCCTCGACCACGGTCGGTTCTTAAAGCTTTAATTTTCTTGTCCAATTGATTCTCAACAAGATTTATAAAAGTTTTAAAGCAACTAAATGCTTCAAACTTGTGAGAAATCAAATGGACATGACCATACCTAATATAGTTATCTATATTAGTGATGAATAATAATAGGCCCCATGCCTTGCCCTAACATTCATTAAATTACAGACATCTGAATGGCTCAATTATAATGGAGTTCTAATTCTAGTTCCCTTTTTATAAATGGTTTCCTCACTAATTTTTTTTTCGGGCAATACTCATAGGTAGGTAATTCAAGCTTATTCAAATCACCTATCAATCCTACTTTGGCTAATTGACTTATTCAGTCTTGGCTAATGTGGTATTATCTAGCATGCCATAATTTCACATTATGCTCATAACAATATGAAACAGAATAAAAAATTAACGAAAAACTAGTAGTATTCAATAATCAGGATCAATATCCATAATAATGAAAATATTCAAATCAAAACCAGAACCACATTAAGAATCATCTAAACATAAGCATGCGTTGTTATCCTTAAAATGTTAATGAAATCTAGTGTCATTAAAGCAAAAATAAAAAATAACCAGACAAAAGAATCTTGATCCTTTTTGTCACAAGGTCCATTACTTCTGGATCTATTATCCACAAAGGATGAAATTAAGTAAAAAGACATGACTAGATATGCAGATTTCACTCACTCATGAGTCAAAATGGTGTACCTATTGGGACACATTTAATTCTCTTACATAGTGATCCTTTTATTGGCATTTGAAAAAATATTTCACTCTTGAAATATTTATCCTTTTATTACCTTTGGACCTTATGTAATTCTATTTTATCTTTTGCCTTTTAGGCTCTCGAGCCTGTTCTTTACCCTTAACATTGAAGCTTCTATTATTGTTCTAGTTACAACTTATTCTACCAAAATAGAACTGTGTCATGTGCACTACGACATTGATCTTAATCACTGCTATATAGTCATTGTAATGTCCGCTCTTATTACCATTTAAAATACTTATTATTTTATTAGATTACTGGTACAAAAATACATTTATACATCTGACATACATTACATTTAAAGTATAATTACAATTTAGTTCATTACATACAGTTCCAATCTTTTACATTATACATTTACAAATACAAAAATACATTGATAGAATTATTCCTTCACTCGCTACCCTTCTAGTAGCCTGTAGATGTTGACTCTAGCAAAAGCACTTTCGTACACTTGAGTACCTACACGAAAAAACACCCGTGCTAAGCAATGGCTCAGTGGGGAGTAAACAGTACAATTGACTTCTTCTCGAAGTTGCAAATACAATCAATGTAGCATGGTAATACATATAACATAATAACATGTCACTCTTATTCAATACATGCATTAACCACTCTCAATAGCAATTATACATTCAATAACAATTATACTACAGTTTTTCACTTACACTTCAATATTCACTGAAAAGCACTAACATTATCATAAAGCACTAACACTAGCATAAGCCCATGTAACACTTAAACTATTTGTCACTTATCACTATTCATCAATCAAATCACTTTCATTGCCTGAATTCTCATAAATGGTGGATACGGGTACAAACACTAGATATTGCACTAGAGACATAAAAGTCTCGGTTCACTAGATACCAAAAGGTATCAAACACTACACTTGTCACCTTTCGGTGACAACACTAGCAGCTGCGATCACTATCCCCTTTATAGGCATGCCTATCTATCCACTACTATGCGAAATTCAGGCTTACAAATACTATTTAATCACTTTACATTATCACACTTGATACATTCAGATTCAAGGAGATAACACATCAAATAGAGCATGTAACAAATCACAACAATAACTTCAATTACACTTAACATTAACAATAATATAATTATTATTTGTCATGCAATTAGTAACATTTTACTTACAATTTATCATGTTCACTTTCATTCGCTACGTGTACATTTTATTGCATATTTTCAGAAACATAATATTGACACATGTCATAGATCATGCCTTTATTTCACTAAATCATGCCATTCATGTTCACTCATATTCATTTATTGTACAAATTCTTATGCATTAAGATTTAGTATATCTTTAACTTCATTAATTTACTATGTTTTACACTCATTTCATATCATTTCTTACTCTCATTGTGACACTTAAAACACTACAAAAACATTTAGGAAGGCTTAACATACTTTAATAACAATTTGAGACTTTAAAATCAAGTTTAAGAAAAATAGGGTAGGGTCATTATTACTACCAAATTCATGGTAACCGTGACCTAATTGCACTATCGGGTCTGGACTACGCCAGACTACCTCACGGTCATTACCGGATAAGTAATAACCGTGTTCTACTCTTTTTAATAGGGTCATGGTTACTATGAAATACTTAGTAACCATGAGATAGGGTGCATTTAGGTTCTGGACTGCCTCACGGTTACTATGAAACTTATAGTAACCTTGATGCCTAAAATCGCTCAAGGACAGATTTTCTATCTTGACTTTTATACCATTTTTGACCCAGAAAATGTCATTTTCAGGGAAAGTTATCTTCTACAAAGTTGTTACACTATATCTCTAGATTCTAAAACATCAAAAATCACTCAAATAAAACTTCTAAATCTCAAGATATTCACTAAAAACCATAGACTGCTCTCTTGGGACGAACAACAGGGGTCTGTCCACTTCAAGCTCATTTTCAGACACTCTAGAGACAGGTTTAGGTCCCAATTTCTTCTACAAAGTTGTAGATCTAAGTCTTATATTTCATATACAACTAGAATCATATTAATAAGACCTCTATAACAAGAGTTATGCTCTTTTTACTAAGACTAGTTCATGTGAACCAAAAACAGATTTCCATCAACTCACTTTCTAAGGAATAAATCATCTTCCTCATGCACTATACATTCAAATATTCACTCAAAAATCAACTATAGATCATCAAAAGCATATAGAGAAATTTATTTCAACTAAAAACACATAAAACAATAATATAACTCCCAAACCTTATTAGAGCACCAAAATTCCTTTCTTTCTATCTCTCTTTCTCTTGCTCTTCATTTCTACCATCCTCAGCCCTTTTTCCTACTTGAAGTAGCATCTTCTTGGACTTGAGGAGAGAAGAAGATGGAAACACAAAATAAACTAAACAAAAATTTGTGTTTGTGGCCAATATGGTCGGCCACCTCTCCTTCTCCCTTTCTTATAACTTACCTCTTTTTTTTTTTGTTTCTAGAAATATTCATGTCACTTCTCCATTGGTGGTTCAAATAAAATCTTGGAAAAATTCACTTTAATCCCTCTTTGCACTTATGTTTCTTAATTTCATTTCTCATCTTTCTTTATTTCAAATTTTCACCATAATTCTTTTACTTTACACTTTCAATTAAGCCCTCAATGTCACATTCTCTCTAATTTGCACACTTATTCCATTTCATTTAATTCCTTTCGTTTCCATTTCTATATTTTCAATGCATATCTCCTCATATTACCTTCACTATATACATCAAACACACCCGATTACTCTTAGGATGTAATGTGGGGCCTTATAGTCATTTTCAAGCTCAAAATGACAAGTGACATTCCTAAATGTCTTTATCTTGTTCATATGAGTTAGTTGCATCTTTATATGCTCCCAAATCTAGGATAAATAACGGATAATAACTTGGACCTGTTGCCTATTGATCATCTTATGATCAGGTTCACTAAGCTCACATATTATCTTATCCATCTCTCTTAGATGTTTTCGCATTATATGATCAAACTCTTCTTATTAGTATATAAATTTGATCACTAATGATCGAAACTGAGTCAAAAATGTATCCCTAAATTTTTCTGCAAAGCGATCCACAAATCCATTGCATTTTGACACTTGCAAAGTTTGCTTAGCGATATCATCATCCATTTGCACTTAGCAATATGGTACGAGTAGTGGAACATCTCTTTTCCATGCCACATAGGCATCTCGATCCTGCTTATTCTAGACTATGGTGCCATGCTTAGATTCAATCATAATCAAACTTAAGGTTTCTAAAATCTCTTGCTCTTCAAGCACATATTGGATGTATATATTTCATTTGGATCCTCTTATCACTAATGGAGTAATTATTGCACAATATTAAGAAGATCAAGCAATACATGCTATTTACTATTGATGGGGGATTTAATTAAACCCTTAGTCTCACTAGACTGCGTATAGAGCGAGTAGGGTATCGTTCCAAAGGGAACAAGGTAAATTTTGTATTGAACTCACAAAGGCTAGATGGATAGGTAACGAATAAAATAAAGATCATGCAATAAATGTAATTACTAAACTACTTAAAATATATTAAGTTAATTTTGAATATTAAATTACTTGAAAGATAGGATGGACATACATTATAACCAAATAAAATAACTTCATCTTTGATTAGTTAACAATTGTATGAATGATATGAATGGAGAACTTAGCCAAGATTCTTTAAAGCAATTCTCATTGTCAATAAAGAGTATTCTTACTTAGAGTATATAAGCATTCTCATGTCATTATAGAGATAAATAAAAACCATGAAGTTCTATGCTAATTCTTTAACCCCTTAAAGTGAATTCCTTATCTCTAAGTGAATTCAATGCTTTAAGTAAATTCATTTAACTTTCCATCAAGTAATTCCAACTCTCATTGTGAATTAAATGACTAACATACTTAATATGGTGATCAAGCATACTAAGCAAGTCAAAGCACTTAAACAAACTTAAATCATACTTCATACGTAAAGAAAATAAGCATTCAATAAACAAAGATAAGTAGATGAATAACAACTTAAATTAAATAGTTATAATGTATCAAAGAACTTAGCCATAAACAAAATTACAATAAAGATGAAATAAGAGACAAGAAAGCATCACTCCCCAGGGTTTACTTTCTATTTAAACCTTCTGTTAAATCTCTTATTCCTTTGGCTTTGCTCCTTGGTCATCCTTTAAAACTAAGTAAACAGAAAATTCAAAACAACTATAAATGTTCTTAAGAAAATAGTAAAAACATTCTTTAATTTTTTTCCATCCATATGCAGAGTTTTTCTCCCATATTTATATGTGTCTTCTCTACAGATATGTCCCTTGACAAGTCACGGAAGATTGCTTCTGGAAGGACACATTGTTTGGCTGAAAAATCAGGTGCAGAAGACACATCGTTTGGGAAACAGCGTCTTGTCCGACTCGTGAGCCTCCTCACGAGTCGTAATTTCCTTGAGACATTCTGTGCCCATCACGAGTCGTGAGCCTCCTCACTACTCGTGAATCTGTTGCCTAGTCGTGATCTCCATCCTGCTCTCCTTTCCGAGTCGTGACTCCCTTCACGACTCGTGAACTTTAGCTGGGTCTCGTGAATTTCTTTCTTCTTCACTCCTTCTCCACTCGTGATGCTCTTCACTACTCGTGAGCCACTTCTTCTAAATTTCACCATCTTCTTCCTTTTCTTCTCACTTCACCAATTTCTACCTAAAAACAACATAAACACATAAATGGGAAATAAACACATAAAAACACATATAATATTACATACTTATTACATAAATAAGAGAAAAACACACATAAAAACATAGACATTTAACTTGCCATCAAATTCCCCCACACTTGAACCTTGCTTGTCCCCAAGCAAGATAAAAGTGAGAAAAATTTAATCTCAAGGCAAACTAAGTAAGTTACATTATAAAGCATTGCTTAATTTTCACTTAAAGTAAGATTGATATGAATTCAAGCACCTTAACACTCAAAATTTCAGTTCATCAAGACTTAAAACATGTATCTTAAATCATCAAGTCATCAAAGTTTACTAAATTCAACATCAAGAATATAAAGTCTCAAGACTAACCATGCTTAAGAAAGAATAATGATCATAAAACCTAAGATCCTAAGACTATAGTTGCCTTTTTGGACATATAAAAAAAACACACATTCCTTTGAACCCATCTCATGGCATTTTTAGACTATGTTTTTCATTTTTTCTTTTCTTTTTCATAGGTATACTTTTAAACTTTATCCCATGTAATTAGAGTAGCAAGAAATGTAGTAATGGGTACGTTTTACGCTCCATCCCATACTTGATTAAGCTTTTAAGTATGCATCTTGCTTTATTTTCTTTAATTTCCTTATTTTCTTTCTTTTCTTTCTTTCTCTTTCTTTCTTTTTTTTTTCTAGTCCTCATCCATTATTGAAAGGCTTAAAGATAAGTATTATGGCTAAAGTTTCCATGAAGCAACTAAAATCCTAAAATCTTAAGCTAAATGAGCATAGTCTAAATCTTAAAGCATAGTTAATGAAGAGACTAAATAACCTAAAATGTTAAAGAAAGTAAAAAGAGATGACTTAAAGACATAAAACTCATGCAAAAAGATCTTGAAAAACTAATTAATTGAGTATCAAGGCAAATGAATCTTCATAACAACCTATATGGCATACACTATGAGCAACACTTATAACAAAACTCACTATAAAAGTTAGTCTATATAAAGAAAAAGAGAAACAAACAACAAAACACACAAAAGTGTTCAATAACACACAAGTGTTCCCCCACACTTAGAAGACACATTGTCCTCAATGTGGAGAAACAAAACAAACACACAAACAAAAAGAAAATCACAATAACAAAAAAAAATAAAAAAAATAAAAATATAGAGGAAAGAAAAACTCCCCTCAAATCATGGTGAAGTTGGAGGCGAAACAACCACGTAGCCCGATTGGGCAATGAAAGCATCCACCTTATGCTCAAGGCGGCGTTGATTATGAACTAATTGAGTGGTGGTTTGCTCCAAGGAAGCCAATTGGCTTTGGATGGTTGATTGAGTTTGTAATAATTGAGTGAACATGGAATTTGTGAAAATGGAAGAAGCTCCAGCGGTTGGCGTGAAAACAGGTGTACCCTCCATTGGATCATCACTAGGCCCGGGCTCTATTGGTCTTGACTCCTCCGATGTACTTTCCATGTTAGCCACCTGCGGATTAGAAGTACCAGGAAGTTCCTTCCAACAAGAACGATATACAGATGGTATGTATTGGAAGGAATTGTTAGTGACCTCTCCCTTCACAAATAAATGCTTAGAAAAATACAAGCATGGAAGCACATCATCATAAACACGCAAATCAATATCAATTCCCCTAGCTATAGCAGCAATAACATGTCCATGGGTAATAGGGGACTCCGGGCGATTAACACAATGCAACAATTGCTTGAAAATCCAATAGGACCAACATATAGACTTATGGTTATGCACACACCACATTAGGAAAAGTTCATGACTTGAAACCCTATTAAATTCATGCTTGTTGAAAACAATGGATGCAAGAATCTTATGTAAAATCCAGTACTTCAAGTCAGATATAAACATGGATTTGGCATCTCTAGCCCTATAAGGAGTAGTCAAACCAGTAAGAAAATTCCAAAACTCATTTGGCCTATAACTCTTAGGAGGATTACATAAACCATTTGGGCTAAAACCAAAGATTCTATGCATCATGAAATAAGTTAGAGTATAATCAATGCCATTCAAACGAAAGTCTACCAGCCTAGGATTATCAGCATTCTCTTTAAAATTTGTGTAAAACTCCAAGACTAAGTCATTGTAAAACTGCTCATGCATATTGACAAACCTCAAGAGACCACATTCAGACAACATTTCATTTACTGCATCAATAACACCCACACTTTCAAGCAAAGAGTTAGGAAAATACTTACATTGATAGCGTACCTTATCTTTGAGAATAAGAAACCGGTTACCTTCGTGAATGGAAGAAAGAGGAAATGGAGAACCAAAATCCGTCTGCAAACTCGAAAGTGGTGGTTCATCTCCTCCTTGCTGACTCCTGGATGCTGAAACATTCTTCGTCCTTACCATTGTGTTAAAGAGAAAATGAAACAGAGAAAAGAAAAAGAAAATGCGTGAACTGGGGTAACGACTCGTGAGAGCAGGCACTGGTGTTTGGATAATGTGGCTGAAACGGAATGCAAGGAAAGGAAGAAGAAGAAGAAGTTAAGGAGAAGAGAAAAACAAATAGACAAAAGAAAGTTAAAGTTACAGTAGAAGATAGAAATTGCGAGAAGAGTAAAAGAAAAGAGAATGTAAAAATAGAAAAGGAAACGAGGGAAATCACGATAGGTTTTATAGAAGAATGAGGGAAAACATGAAAAGTTATGTCGATTAAAAGAAACCCTAATTTTGAAATTATAACCGTTCCCCCCACGTAATGGAAGTTAATTTAGGGCAGTTAAGCAAATTAAAAACCGCTAATAAGCCTAATTAGATGAAATAAAGGTAAAATAGAGAAATAAAAATGAAATAGAAAGAAAAATAAGAAGTTAAAATCGCGACCCGTAACTTTAGTAACACAGCTTCACGAGTCGGCATGTTCCTCACGACTCGTGAAGACAAAACATTGTGTTGAGGAAGTAATGTTCACGACTCGGAAAGAATCTCACGACTCGTGAAAGAAGGAGGGATAGACAAAAATGAAAATCCTCACGAGTCGGTATATACTTCACGACTCGTGAGCCTTGCGCCTCTGTGTGACACGTGAAGATGTTCATGAGTCGGGAGTCTTCTCACGACTGAAGAACGAAAGCTTCTGTAACACTCGTGAACACAGTCACGACTAGTGATTCGGCTCACGAGTAAATGAAGAAAGCCTCTGGAACACACGTGAACACAGTGACGACTAATGATTCACTCGTAAAACTAATGTATTTCTTTGCAAAAATTAAACATCTGGATCCAAAAATTAAAACAACAAAGAAGAATAAGCTAAGGAACATAAAAACTATATAAAACATATAATATAACCTACAATCAACCCATAAAATAAATAAATTCAAACTAAAAGAACTAAGGAAAAACAAAAATCATATTAGTATTATGTAAAAGAAGAATTCATCAAAGATACTTTATGAGTAGGAACCAATGCATCACCAATGAAATAAGGCTTTAATCTATGTCCATTAACCTTAAAAACCTCCCCTTTATCATTAGCAATATCAACAGCCCCATAACTAAAAACTTGAACAACTTTGAAAGGTCCCGACCATCTAGACTTTAATTTTCTAGGAAATAATTTCAATCGAGAATTATACAATAAAACCATGTCACCAACTTGAAATTCTTTCTTTAGTACATGTTTATCATGCCATGATTTAGTTCGTTCTTTATATAACTTGGCATTTTCATAAGCATTCATACGAAGTTCCTCTAACTCTTGTAATTGAAACAATCTCTTTTTACCAACTTGTTGCATATCAAAATTTAACACCCTAGTGGTCCAATAAGCTTTATGTTCAATCTCAACTGGCAAATGACAAGACTTACCATAAACCAATTGATAAGGTGTAAGACCTATAGGAGTTTTGAAAGCTGTTCTATATGCCCAAAGAGCATCATCTAACTTAAGTGCCCAATCTTTTCTTGACCTAAAGACAGTTTTCTCTAAAATCCACTTAAGCTCTCGATTGCTAATCTCAACTTATCCACTAGTTTGGGGATGATAAGGTGTAGCTATTTTATGAGTCACATTATATTTTTTCAATAATTGCTCTATAACTTTATTGCAAAAATGAGACCCACCATCACTAATAATGGCCCTAGGTATTCCAAATCTAGGAAATATAACCTTCTTAAGCATCTTCTTAACCACCTTGGCATCATTAGCAATGGTTGGAATTGCTTCTACCCACTTAGAGACATAATCCACCATGACTAAAATATACCTATTCCCTAAAGAACTAGGAAATGGTCCCATATAGTCCATACCCCAAACATCAAACAATTCAACTTCCAAAATACCTTGTAAAGGCATTTCATTCCGCCTAGACAAATTTCCCATTCTTTGACACTTGTCACAACTAAGTACAAAGTCCTTAACATCCTTAAACAACGTAGGCCACCAAAAACCAGCTTGTAAAACCTTAGAAGCTGTCTTAGAAACCCCAAAGTGACCACCTACAGCATAAGAATGACAATGAGCTAATACTTCACTAACTTCTTCATGAGGAAGACACCTCCTAATCAATCCATCAGCACATCTCCTATATAATAAAGGCTCTTCCCAATAGTAAAACTTCACATCATGAAGGAATTTCTTCCTTTGCCTATAATCTAAACCATAAGGAAGCATTCAACTCACTAGGTAGTTTGCTATATCAGCAAACCAAGGAGTTTCCTTGGAAATTACACTAAAAAGATGTTCCCCATGAAAATCTTCATCAATAGGTACCCCATCATCATTATCTTGCAAAACACATTAGGTCAACCTAGATAAATGGTTCGCAACTAAATTCTCCTTCCCCTTTTTATCTCTTATCTCCCAATCAAACTCTTGCAACATTAAAATCCATCTTAATAACCTAGGCTTAGCATCTTTCTTACTCAAAAGGTACTTAAGGGCAGCATGATCAGAATAAACAATTACTTTTTGCCCTACAAGATAAGCTCTAAATTTATCAAAAGCATACACAATAGCCAAGAGTTCTTTTTCAGTTTTGGAGTAATTAATTTGGGCATCATCTAGTAACTTACTAGCATAATAAATAACAGAAGACTTTCCATCAATTCTTTGTCCTAAAACAGCCCCAACCGCATAATTACTAGCATCACACATCAATTCAAAAGGTTGATCCCAATTTGGTGGTTGCAACACCGGTGAAGTGACAAGAGCATGTTTAAGAGTTTCAAAAGATTTAAGACATGCCTCATCAAAAAGAAAATCAACATCCTTACCTAGCAATGTGCATAAGGGTTTAGCTATCTTAGAAAAATCTTTGATAAACCTCCTATAAAATCCAGCATGGCCAAGAAAACTTCTAACATCTCTAACATTTTTAGGAGGAGGCAAAGTAGCAATTATTTCAATTTTAGCTTTATCAACTTCAATCCCCCTATTAGAAACTAAGTGTCCCAAAACAATGCCCTCTTGAGCCATAAAATGACACTTCTCCCAATTTAAAATCAAACCATGCTCCATACATCTATCAAGAACCTTAGAAAGATTAGATAAACAATCCTCATAATTATTGCCATACACACTAAAGTCATCCATGAAAACTTCTACACTTTGATCAATAAGATCACTAAAGATAGAAAACATGCATCTTTGAAATGTAGCTGGTGCATTACACAATCCAAAAGGCATTCGCCTAAATGCAAAAGTTCCATATGGACATGTAAAAGTTGTCTTAGATTGGTCATGTGGATGTATAGGTATTCAATAGAAACCACTCAACCCATCTAAGTAGCAAAAATAAGAAAAATTAGCCAATCTTTCAATAACTTGATCAATAAAGGGTAAAGGAAAATGGTCCTTTCTAGTAGCCTTATTTAACTTTCTATAGTCCACACACATACGCCAACCCGTGATAGTCCTAGTAGGAATTAAATCATTGTTATCATTACGAATTACAGTTAAACCACCCTTCTTAGGGACAACTTGAATTGGGCTCACCCACTTGCTATCACTTATAGAATAAATTATGCCATTATCAAGTAATTTAATTATTTCCTTCCTTACAACCTCTTTAAGAGTTGGATTAAGCCTTCTTTGACCTTCAATAGAGGGCTTAGAATCCTCCTCCAACAAAATTCTACGCATACAAACCTTAGGTGCAATTCCTTTTAAATCATTAATTGAATATCCCATGGCATTTCGATGAGCAAGTAAAATACCACGTAAAGCATCCACATCATGCTTAGCAATTGATGAATTAACAATGAAAGGCAATTTAGAATTTGCATCTAGAAATTCGTACCTTAAGCTTGTTGGTAGTGGCTTTGAGTTCAAGCTTGATTTCCTCCTTAGATATTTTTGATGACATATCCTCTTCCTTTCTCAAAGACTCAAACTTTGAGAATTTTCCTTGGAAAGGATATGAGGCAACTTGCAAAACTTTATCACAACTCTTATTTAAAGAACAAAGTGCAATAGGGTTTTGACTCACACAATCATGCACAACACTATCAACACACTCATCAAGAATATCATAAGAATCAATTCTATTTACCACCTCTATAGGTGAAGATTTAATCATGCCAAAAACATTAAACTCAATCTTTTCACCATTAACCTCAAGAGATATTTTACCATTTTTCATATCAAAAACAGCCCCAGCAGTAATTAAGAAAGGCCTACCAAATAAAATAGGAATTTCAGGATCTTCATCCATTTCTAACACAACAAAATCAGCAAGAATCACAAATTTACCCACTTTGGTTGGAACATTTTCTAATATGCCTATAGGGTGTGAAATAGATTTATTTGCCATTGATAAACACATATTTGTAGGCTTTAATTCACCCAAATCAAGCTTTTTATAAATTGAGAAAGGCATAAGACTAACACTAGCACCCATATCACATAGGGCCTTATCAAAATAATTACCACCTATAACACAAGGAACCGTAAAACAACCTGGATCCTTTAGCTTAGGTGGATATTTAGAATACATAGCCTTAGACTCTTCTACCAAAGAAACATAACCATAATCTTCAAGCTTACCCTTGTGACTCACAATTTCTTTTAAAAATTTTGCCCATGAAGGCATATCTTTAATGGCATCCACAAAAGGTATAGTTATAGTAAGTTCCTTCAAGTAATTCAAAAACTTTCCAAATTTCTTATCAAGATTTCTTCTAATAAGTCTTTGAGGAAATGGCAAAACATTCAAATTAACTTTAGGTCCATCTTCCCTAGATGAAGTTATCTTTTCCCTAGGTTCATTAAGCTTATTATCATTTTCACTTGCGTCCACAATATGATCATCATTCACAATAAGATTCTCATCACTTTTACTATTACTCTCAATCTTTTTCCCACTCCTTAACATAATGGATTGAATCGATTCATGAGGCAAAAACTCAGGTTGACTTGGTAACTTGCCTAAAGGTTTAGCACTAGAAGTGGCTTGTTGAGCCAATTGGTTTTCAAGCATCTTATTATGAGTGACAAGTTGATCAATTTTAGTGTTTATTTGCCTAAATTGTTCCTCATTTTTCTTGTTAGTAGTCATTTGATGATTAACAAATTGCTCCATCAAATTCTCTAAATGGGATTTAGGTTGTTGGGAGTTAAAAGGTTGCTTACTTGAAAAAGGTGATGGGTTAGGTAACTTGTTCATATGATTGTGATTATTATTAGTAGGAGGGTTCAATTGGGCATTTTGGTTAGACCAAGAAAAATCGGGATGGGTTCTCCATTGTGGGTTATAATAATTAGAATTTTGACCCATCCTTTGATTATAATTTCCTTGAACAAAACTTACATCTTCTCAAGACCCCTCACTACAATTAACATACATATGAGGTCCACCACATTTCTCACATACATGACTCACATTTTCAACATTGGAGTGAGAATTACTTACCATTTTTGTCAAAGCTTCTACCTTAGCCGTCAAAAGATTAATGGAATCCAATTCCAAAAACCCCTTAGCCTTCGCCATAGTGGGTTCTTCTCCCATGTAGCCTTGTGAAGCTAACTCTTCCAACAAAGTTTCAGCTTCCTTAGCAGTCTTCTCCAACCATTTTCCACCTGAAGCAGCATTAACAATATTTCTATTTTCCTCCATTAACCCATTGTAAAAGATTTGAGGAATCATCTAATCCGGCAAGCCATGATGAGGACATTGCCTTTGGAGTTCCTTAAACCTTTCCCAAGAGGTATAAATGGTTTCATTAGGTAATTGTTTAAATGTAGATATTTGATTTCTAAATTTTGCCGTTTTATGTGGTGGAAAATACTTATGAAGAAAAGCTTGCTTTAATTGGTCCCATATAGTAATTGTCTCACTAGGTATACTAGCAAGCCAAATTTGAGCCTTTTCTTTTAAAGAAAATGGAAATAACCTAAGTCTAATGGCATCATTACTTACTCCATTAATTTTAAACGTAGCACACACATTAAGAAAAGCAAGGATATGAGCGTAAGGGTCTTCCCCTTGCAAACCTCCAAATTGGTTATTTTGCACCATTTGAATGACAGCCGGCTTAATCTCGAAATTGTTATTAGCAATAGCCGGTGCCGCTATTCCTCCAAAACTTTTCGAAATATTTGGCATCGCAAAATCACCAAGAGTTCTCCTTTCTTCACCCGCCATAATTGGAAAATTATGACCTTCCTCCAATTTAACACTTTGTTCTCCTTCTACTTGCAAACTAAATTCCTCTTGTAGCTTCCTTCTAAGTTTCCTACACAAATAAACAATATTTTAAGTCTAAAATTTATTACAAAAAAAAACTCTAATACTAAAACAAACACAACGCTAAATATAATTTCATACATTAAAATAACTAATATATAACATACAATCCTAAAACATCTACTCTTTTATATCTATCAATAAAAATTCATTTTGAACTGTTCCCCGGCAACGACGCCAAAATCTGATGGGGGATTTAATTGAATCCTTAGTCTCACTAGACTGCGTATAGAGCGAGTAGGGTATCGTTTCAAAGGGAACGGGGTAAATTTTGTATTGAACTCACAAAGGCTAGATGGATAGGTAACGAATAAAATAAAGATCATGCAATAAATGTAATTACTAAACTACTTAAAATATATTAAGTTAATTTTGAATATTAAATTACTTGAAAGATAGGATGGACATACATTATAACCAAATAAAATAACTTCATCTTTGATTAGTTAACAATTGTATGAATGATATGAATGGAGAACTTAGCCAAGATTCTTTAAAGCAATTCTCATTGTCAATAAAGAGTATTCTTACTTAGAGTCTATAAGCATTCTCATGTCATTATAGAGATAAATAAAAACTATGAAGTTCTATGCTAATTCTTTAACCCCTTAAAGTGAATTCCTTATCTCTAAGTGAATTCAATGCTTTAAGTAAATTCATTTAACTTTCCATCAAGTAATTCCAACTCTCATTGTGAATTAAATGACTAACATACTTAATATGGTGATCAAGCATACTAAGCAAATCAAAGCACTTAAACAAACTTAAATCATACTTCATATGTAAAGAAAATAAGCATTCAATAAACAAAGATAAGTAGATGAATAACAACTTAAATTAAATAGTTATAATGTATCAAAGAACTTAGCCATAAACAAAATTACAATAAAGATGAAATAAGAGACAAGAAAGCATCACTCCCCAGGGTTTACTTTCTATTTAAACCTTCTGTTAAATCTCTTATTCCTTTGGCTTTGCTCCTTGGTCATCCTTTAAAACTAAGTAAACAGAAAATTCAAAACAACTATAAATGTTCTTAAGAAAATAGTAAAAACATTCTTTAATTTTTTTCCATCCATATGCAGAGTTTTTCTCCCATATTTATATGTGTCTTCTCTACAGATATGTCCCTTGACAAGTCACGGAAGATTGCTTCTGGAAGGACACATTGTTTGGCTGAAAAATCAGGTGCAGAAGACACATCGTTTGGGAAACAGCGTCTTGTCCGACTCGTGAGCCTCCTCACGAGTCGTGATTTCCTTGAGACATTCTGTGCCCATCACGAGTCGTGAGCCTCCTCACTACTTGTGAATCTGTTGCTTAGTCGTGATCTCCATCCTGCTCTCCTTTTCGAGTCGTGACTCCCTTCACGACTCGTGAACTTTAGCTGGGTCTCGTGAATTTCTTTCTTCTTCACTCCTTCTCCACTCGTGATGCTCTTCACTACTCGTGAGCCACTTCTTCTAAAGTTCACCATCTTCTTCATTTTCTTCTCACTTCACCAATTTCTACCTAAAAACAACATAAACACATAAATGGGACATAAACATATAAAAACACATATAATATTACATACTTATTACATAAATAAGAGAAAAACACACATAAAAACATAGACATTTAACTTGCCATCAACTATGCATCTAAAAAATTAACCTAATAAAGCTGTCTATTAGGCTCAAATTCGAAAAGGTTACTTAAAGTTTTCAAATACCCTCTAAGTCCTAATGTCTAACCTTACTGGTTAAAATTTCATGCATAGTAAATGTCGATTATTGGGCATTAAGTTCTTAAACTTAATTCAGGATATTATACAAAAGATAATCTAAGTCTTGACTCAATTATCATGCAATCATTTTACCCATAAAATATTGCCAAGTAATTAACAATAAAATAAACACATTCATAATAAATGCTAAATGCCAATATAATATCCAAAAGATAAATAAAGTCATTTATTTAATCAATCATTAAATATCCAACAATCTCAAAGAGGAAACATTGAAATTAAGATAAGACACTTATGTCTTTAATCTATTAATAGGAAACATAAATTCTAACCAAAAATCCATTAACCATTAATAACTTGACACAGATGTCAATAACTCAGAGAACCTAAAACGTGACAAAATTACTCGTCATTGGAAATGATTTCTCGACCTTTTTGAACAAATCAAGAGGTATGCCATAAAATTGATGATGAAGCCATGGACGATACACATAACGTCCGCTTCTGAGCACCATCTCAAATTTAATGTTACTTCTCAACACTCCTCTTTTGGTCACCAAATACAAAAACTAGATGATGGTTTTCTTATAAATTCTATTTTCCTTGATCCAGGCATCAACCAACCAGTTTCTCATATCTGGATAGTAATCAAAAGAGTATTTCATCACCTTAAATAAGGTTCTGTCAACACATCCTTGGTCCGGGCCATAAGCCCAAATACACTATTGTATCTTTTCATGCATACATAGAATATGATGCACTATTGCATCAATGTCATCAGCTCAAACCTTCTTATGCATCCTCATTTTGCAAACTGTTTGTACTTTTGCTTCGATTTCTACAATTCTTTGAGGAATTTATGGACATCTAGGAGTCTTTATCTTTACCATTTTGTATCATACATAACAAAAAATTAAATAGTAAGTACACTCATGCACAATCATGTATGATTGAAACTCATTTCAATCCAAAAGATAAAGACAAACTGTTACTCGTAACAGAATATAAATAGTCAGTACACTCATGTACAAACACACATATGATTAAAACTCATTTCAATCAACAAATAAAGAGATATCCATAAAAAATAATTTTTAAATAAATTAAAAAATTTAAGAAGACAGGAAAAATAATTTTCTCAATTTTTATCAATTTTAAAATAATTTTTATAGGAATAAAATCCAAAAACTATTTTTTTGTCCTCAACATATTGTCAAAAAATGACCAAAAAATCAAAAAAATTGAGAAAATTAGATTAAAAAAATTGAGCAGATTTGGAGGTCGGACGAGGCCACATGTGCCACACACACGACAGATGTACCATGCGTCGGCTAAGGCACTTTGCCATGTGGCATGACCTGACTGGGCCATATGGCACTGACTGGCATGACCCCACTGCCATGTGGTAGTTCCGACTGGTCCATATAGATGCCACGTGGCTCCAACTGGATTGACAAAATTGACACATGGTATGGCCATGGTCTGCTATGTGTCAGCCAGTCATTTGCCCATGTGTCGACATGTGGCATGACTCAACAAGCCATATGTCAGCACCAACAAGCCACGTGTCAACACTATAGGCTGACACGTGGACACCAGGTGGCATGACATGTCATGCCATGTGGCAGGACCCCTGCCACATGTCAGCCTCATAAGATGCCACGTGTCATCATGTGGTTGGTCCATATGGTGCCACGTGGTATCATGTGGACCCCTATTGACACGTCATCTGACACGTGGTGCTTCACCAAAAGGCAGCGTGTTGCTTTCCCATTGGGCCATGTGGCTGAGTGAAGTTTCACTCAGCTCGCGTGGTGTGGCTTGCACTGGAGACATGCCCTCTGGCATACGCCCAACACATTGGTGGTGTGTGCAATCCACGCACCGCCTTCTCGATGGTTTCAAGCTGCCGGATTTTTTTTAAGGTGAGATTTTTGAGGTCCTTGAATCCAATGGTGTAGTCAAAAATAAAAAATTTCACTAAAAATTTTAATTATGGATTTTTAATTAATTTTTTATGTACAAATACACAAAAAAAATTACAGATAAAATAATATACATACATACAAATACAATATCGATATGCATATCATATCAGCCTATCAATAAGTTTGAATTTTCACAAAAAATTAAATCTACATAATAGACATATCGGAACGCAAAAATATGGGTTCTGATACCAATGAAAGAAATATATATTACAATATATTGTGACAAGCAGACATAAATATCTCTCGAAGTGCAGATTGTTGAAGCGAAAGTAGAAATCGATTGTTTCACGTTATCGACAAAACCTATCACTCATGTATCATGAACTACGGGATGAAAGTATAGATTCGTGAACTAAAAGCCTCTTTAGACAAAGAGAATATGCGAGGAGACAAACCGACAGAGTTTCGGTATCTCTAATTTTCTCCCCTCTCCTAAATGAAGAAACTAAGCCCTTATATAGGGCTCTAATTAAGGAATACTTAATTTCCTTAATAATAATGAATTAAATTGGCAGTTATAATATTAATAAGAAAATAATAAATATGCTAGTTATAAAATTAATATGTAATTGTCCATATTAATGCACACATAAATGGTAGATTCCCTAATTAAGGGAAAAATCAATATGGAACTAATTCCATATAAATTATTTTCTGTTCCGATATTATCTCTATTATATCAGGACCAATTTATCATCTTGTGAGTTATGGACGTATCTCAAACTCCTTCAATTTAATTTCAAATGTGAAAATAATTCAAAATAAAAATCATAAAATAAATATAATATATTAACCAAAATTTATTGTCAACAAATTAATAGCTACTATTATAAAATGGACTTGATATTTATTGAAAATTAGCATGCTTAATTCTAAGTAAAAAAATTGAATAACATTAAATGTTAAGAAACATATTCTAAAATATAAAAAAATATAATTAAATGCTATTAAGTAAAATATGGATATCAATATATTATGATAAAAAATAACGTATATAGAAGTTAATTGGTTATTTTAGATAAATATAATTTTATATAATTAAAAAGAATTACATAATTTAAATATAGTTTAAAGGGTTATACGAATTTTATGAAAAAATAAAAAAAATTAAGGTATATATATATATATATCGATTAACCGTGTACTAATTGTTAACTGGTACCAAAATTACGAAATCGAAAATCAAAAACCGAATTAAAACTCAAAATAATAATAAATAGATAGATTAATCAAAACCATCAGTTTTTTTTTGAATTTAGATCGGCACCAAAACCGATAACCAAAATTAATAATATTTAAAAATTAAAATTGATTAAAATCGGTTTGGTTAATAAAAAAATCATTCGATTAACTATTTTTCCGTTTTTTTGTTGAGCCCTAGTTAGTGATTTTAATAATCATGATATTTATCTTAAATAACTCTGAACCTGAAATCATTTGCGGTTCCAGTAATTGAAGCTAGTAAAGATATGTAGATCGGATAAAAAGTTTGAACTTATACAAAGATAAACAGGAATAGAATAATAAGCCATGTTGTCGTCATATTTTAAAATTGTAAGTATTAAAATAAAAAAAATTGTATCATCTTTTTAAACCATAAATCAATTTTAATTTATGATTTTACAGAGAGTAAGTTTTACGGTATTAAGAATTTTTTTTTATTTATTGTATCAAAATAATAGACAATTCACAATGTTCTAGATTCAATCAATTAGTATGTGCCGATTGTGATATTTAGTTTAAATAACTATTATTTTATAACTCTCGTCAGTCAAGATATGTAGATTTGATATTAAATTTAAACTCGTAGAAAGACAAACACGTAAAGACCAGAAATCAAAATTTCATAAGAAATTATATGTATAATTATAAAAAGTTATCTAATGATATTTTGGAAAATTATATGTATAATTATAAAATTTTAACTGAACAAATATAAATAAAAGTGTCTCCAATAAGGCATTCTATTAGTAAATTTGGTGTCAATACGGTGAAAATTTTCAAGTCTAAATTTCTATGCCCATTTTTTGAAAAAAAAAAAAACTTATAAAAATCCTTAAAAAAAAATGCTTCCATCATATGCTGACTTAAATTACAATGAAAAATTTTGAACTCAAAACTTCTCATTGCCTTTTGGAAAAAAAAAAAACAGAAATTTCAAATTTCTTACCCAAAAAATAAAATGTATATTAGTCAATTATGAGGCAGTCAATTGAATTAATTAGCCACGTGAAATTGGTTCAAATAGTGAATAATTTTCAAATAGTGGGCTTGATTTCAAAGCAAGTTCCCCCTATTGTATGTCATCTTATTTATTTCTTTTTCGAATTTTCAACTGCAAGATTTTGCCCACAACTATAATAAAGATATGGAAATTTCCCTGTCCCGGTTCTTAATTAATTGACCTTGGATATCAACCACCATTAAAAACACTCATTCAAATTAATGCAAAAAAAAAAAAAAAAATACTCCGTCTGTGCTGAATTTTGACTACAGACCTACTTGCAATTTACAACCTTAAATTTCACATGTCATAGCTTATATATATGTGTGCACGTTTCTGTAAACAAGTAAATTGTACAATTTTGAAATAAAACTGATGCATATGGAATTTTGAAGAGAAATTCAGATTTAACTTTGATTTATATATAATGCACTTGATGACCCCAAAATAATATTTGATTAAATCTAATTATTCAATATATTATAATTAATCCATTCTTTTTTTTTTTTTCCTTCTTTGAGTCCATCTTATGCATCATGCATCACTTAATGACAGCCATCCATTTGACTGTTTTAAATCTCCACCCTTTCTTTTTTAACTTACAACATACTTAGAAGATTTAACTTTCTTATCGGATAAAATTTGTGTTTGAAACAGAATTTTAGGATGAGTCTTTCAGTGTAAGAAGGAAACAATGGTCAAGATTTTTTTTAATTATTTAATCTAAGAAAAAATTATGTTATTATTTTATATATTTTATTTATTTTGAAAGATAGCTTTAGTTTAAGCTAAGGTATTTCAATAAATAAAATAATAATAACTTATCTTTAAAAATAATGATGGGAATATATTGCAAACTTAACAGTACCTATAATTTAAAAATAAAAATAAATGATAATTATGAAAAATACATTCCTAAAAGCCCAATTAATGTAGCCCAATAACGTTTGGGACGGCCCAAGTCCACTAGCAAAAAGGCAAAGCGTGAGCTGAAAGATAATACAGGAAAGCGTGATGTCCGATCGGACCGATGGGACAGCCTGTCCTGTCAGGCCCATTGACACAAGCCAATGCCCATACTCTCCATTTACTCCCTATCACATCGCCGCTCACCTACTCTAACTGCCGATTATCACCCCCAAGGTACTCAAGTACCCCTCCAAATGAACATCTGAGATTCTCTCTCTTTTAAGCATTCTCTCTATAAAGTCACTAACTTAAGTTTCGGAGTGCTAACCCCTGGGTCTGATCGGACACTTCCTTTTGCAGGTCCACTCATCCAATTGGCCCTTCAATTGCCAACTCTTCTTCTCACAAGATAAAGATATCTTAAGATTTATCATTTGATGCTTTCGTTGAGAGTAAATGATAGGTTCAAGATCCAATAAGCATGAAACTTCGAGAGAGTATAATCACCGTAGTCAGGGCAGATCTAGGCCCTCAGAAAGAATAGAGGGGTCTCCCAGGTCCCCTATTAGGGGCAACCTTCTTCCAAAATTTAACGATGTAGCCATGCGGTGACCGGAAGATACCCCTATTACCATTAGGGATATGCGCGCCATCCTCAGTGACTTCACCAAAAGCATAGTCCAAACTTAAAAAAAGGGGAAGATGCCCAGGACTTATGATAGAAGTCACAAAGCGAATTTCATGACCGAAGACTTCGAAAAGAGAAGGAATAAGGGAATTTCCTTCAATGAACCAAGAGCTCATGATGGTAGGAGGATGAGGGCCAGAACCCCGAGTAGATATGACAAGGGGAAAGTGACAGGTATCTAACAAGTGTACTAGATCGGCTAGTAATATAGGGAAATAAGATTATGATCCAAAATATCGAACCCAAGGAAAACTTGTGCTTGTATGTGCTATTTTAATTTCAAAACCAATTTTCATGTGCAAAAGAGAGAAGAGAAATCCCAAATTTATGATGATTGAAGAATTAAAACTAAAAACAATAATTTAAAACCAAAATAAAACAATTGAAAAAGCTAAAGTAAAGAAGAAATCTATTGAAAGCAAGTAAATTGAATGAGGTGAAAATCAATATTAAAAACAACTTTCACTAAAGGACTATCCACCTTAATAAGTATTGCTATGTCTTAAATAAAAGAAAACATACAAGTGATTACGGAGAATTCAGTTTAATAAAACCAGATAACTTTATTCAAGATTATCATTCCAAGCATCAAATTTTCTTATTCAGATAAACTTAACACTTAGCATAAAGAACTGAATTAAGTCTCCTAGATGTCTATTAAAGCCTTTCTCAAGAGATTTAATTTTCACATATTCTTGGTTACACTTTTCTTAATCTCAACTTACTCAAATCAACACACAATTATAGCTTATTCAGATTATAATCAAGCATTAATCCAACTAAATTAACCTAAGAGCATGCAAGTCATTATTCAACTTAAACCAATTAATTAACCAATGCTTAATCAAGTTAATAATCAACTTAAAATTGAGAAAAGACAAGACTATATTTAAGAACCAAGAAATAATCAACTTGTATTAAAAATTGAAGAACAAACTCAAGTCATAACAATACAAGTTAAGGATTCAAGTATCCTTTAGCAAAAGTTAAAGAAAACTACTCACAAACCATTCTTAAAATTAAAACAACGTTTTGAAGAAAACAGTAAAAACAAAGAACGTAAAAATAAACTAAGAAAATAAAGCTTAATTCTAAGGATTCGATCCCCTTTCTTCTGTGTTTTGGACTGCTATTTATAGGAAAAATTATAGTAGACTCCTTGTTAAACTCCAGTCACAGAATAGGAATCAAATTCTGCTAAAACAGGAAGCTCGATAATCCTTCGCGAAGTGGGAAAACTGGATCACGTGGCCACGCCCTACTCTTTGATATTGAACACGTGGTCACATGTATTTGTGTTCTTCCTCACACGTGGCCACGTGTGGTCCTTCACTAAGAATCCACGTTGTCACGTGTCTTCACTTCATCTCTTCAATTCTCTTCACATGGCCACGGCTTTTCATGTCTACTTCTTCACGTGGCCACGTGTCTTATGCTTCAATATTTTCACGTGGTCACGTCTCAAGGCTTTAGAATGGACGCTCATTTTCTCGCCTGAATCTCTCATATTTACACTTTTAGCCCTAAACTTTGTCCTTTTTGCACTTAAAGCCCTTTATTAACAATTTAAAACCTGAAAATCAAACAAAACATAAAATTAACTTCAAAAACATAAATATAACAAATTAACTCTAAATTAACCTAAATAAAATCAAAACAACTAAATAACACAACTAAAAATATATCAAAAACTATATATAATTCACACTTATCAAATACCCCACACTTAAACTTTGCTTGCCCTCAAGCAATTTAGAACAAACCCTCCTTCAAAACCATCAAACTTGTATAAAGATATGCAATTTCGAAACCAAACTTTGCATTTTAACACAAGCACTTAATATAACTCTAAATAGATTAACTTCAACAAGAGAATATAAGCTTGTTTCCTTGAGTGTGTGCAAGACCAAATCATTTTAAGCAATTTTGAAAATTAAAATATTAATATAACTAGGTAATGAAGTATATAATATATGAATGCATAAGCATACAATCGGTTTCGTGCTTGAAACTCTAGAAACACAATAGGCCTCTCCTTTAGCATCGGAACCCGTAGGTCATCTCCGCTAAACAACTCAAAACAAACTTAAAATCACATAGGTCTTTCAAAGGTTGTAATGGGGCTAAGGATATGTTTATCAAAGAATGGATAAAAGATAATTAAAATGAATATAGCCACTCTAAGAAAAAATAGATTACAAAAACCCCAATAACTTAAGCAATACAAATTCTGCTCATCCTTGCCTTGATTCCAAACTTTCTTTAAAAAGATAATATATCCTTTCACCAAGAAGTCATTATTTTTCCATTTTTCCTTGTACTACCCCACACTTATATTTTTTTCATATTTGCTAGTTCTTTTTTTCTTTCTTTTTCCTTTTCTCAAACTTCAAACTCTTTTTTTTTCTAATGAACTAGCATTCACAAGCTAACCTCAAGGTAATACAAGGTATATTTTCAATTGACTTCATCAATAACTTTGCTAAGACTTTCTTACTACATCCAATAAAACTTTACTCTTTTCATGCATCCATTTAATCCTAAAGTGGCCAATTCCATAGGGTGAGATAAAAGCTTTTTAGGTTATATGGTTAAAACATTAGGTGTAATAAGAAAATATTAATGGTACGCATTCAGCATACCCTTTTAGGCTCAAAATGGCTTAACAAAGGATAATTTCATCAAGGTAGGACACAAGTTTTCAAGAAAGTTTATCAAGAAAATTATTGCCTGGATCATTTTCTAAGATGCTTGAGTTATTCATATGCTTTGAAGGGTGATGAGGAAGGTTCTAGTGCTCTAAATTTTCTTACTTCACTACTTTATTGCATTGATTTTTCACTAAGTTAAAAACTGGTCTAAGTGCTTTTAAGAATTTAGAAACTAACAAACATTTATCAAGTTGAAAATTAACCCATCCAAAGGCATATTAAACAATATAAATGTTCTCTTGCTAAGCAAAGGTCCAAAACATGCATATTCCATATCCAAGTTCAAAGTGTTCCAAGTTTTGAAGTCAACTAGGGAAAACTAAGTTTTCATGTAAATTAAATGAAAAAGGTGAACTACATAAGTCTTTAATACGTTTTACAAACTTTAGAAAACAAACAAAACATAAACACAATAAAAGAAAAGAAAATAAAACACAAAATTCATGAAAAAGAAAAGAAAAGTTGAAGACAAACTCCCTGAAAGGACGCTACCCCCCTCCTCAAAATATTGCTGTCCACAGCAAATGATGATCTATTCCGATGGAGGTGGTGGTGGAGGAAACCGCTGCCAAAAGTGATGGATAAAATGCTCAACTCTCGTATTTCCTTCCATGACCGTATCACGAAGCATATCCAATCTTCCTTGCATTTGATCAAGTCTAATTTGTTGAGCATCCATCCGGCCACTTAATTGATTAAATGGTGCTTCCCATTCAGGTGTTGTAGGCTCATTGATGGGGGAAGGCATAGCTGTGGCAATATACTCCTCATTTGGTTCCTCTTGTTGCTCCTCTTGCTGCTCCTCAAACCAAATATTGTTCTCTCTTAAATACTCCTCCCGAGTTGCCCAATGACCACGAGGCTTAGGGATCAAAATTTTCATCCTTTTCAGCATTTTATTATCAATACAAAGCAAATCTCCTTTAAGTGGTTCTCCATAAACCGGATGCTCAACTGCAGAAGCTAAAATCATAGCTATCCACCCTATAGAAATATTATCAATATGCCCTGGCATTTTTTGCAAGTCTTTAATTCGAGTAGCTATAATGGCCGCTCCGTTTAGTGCTATTCCATCCATCATGCATCGGAGAACCATGGCTTGAGATACACTAATAGTGCTTGCATTCTTCAAATTGTTGTACATACTTTTTGCAAGAAAACGATGAATGATTCTTAATGCATGAGTCCTTAAAGCATGGACCTTGCATTGTCCCCCTACCCATGGCTCATCTAATTCAAGATCCTTGATTCGTTCCCAATTCTCCACAGGTGAAGCATCTTCCCGTTTAGTAGGGGCATTTGGCACAAATCCAAGAATTTCAGAGAACTGACTAAAAGTTAAGGAATAGCCTTTCTTACCCAACTTAAAACCGACTGTGCCATCCTCCGCATCTCTCTTAAAATAACATTCAAAAGAATACAAAAAATCCCGTGCCATATCTGGATATACTTTCGATTTCTTTTCAATGAACTTCCCCCAACCAATATTTTGGATCAATAGTTCCATCTCATGATCCCACAAATTTCCAGCCGGGATATTGAGGAACAAATGGCTTAAATAGGCGGGCTGGACATAGGTGCATTTGCTGAAGTAGTCAAATTTATTAATCTTGGCCTTGTCCATATATGACGGAATGCGTACCCCGGAAGAACTTGCTACACCAGGATATTTGGTCCTTCGAGGTGCCACTACAAAGAAAGAAAAACACAATGTAAGTATCCACTCATAACCCAAAACAGACTAAGGTGTAAGCATAGGAAGCATGCATTGAATGAATTGAAACACTTTTGGGTGCAATGAGAAATGTGGATAACATATATGGAGATCAAAATGATAGGCATAAAAGACATTCAAAGGTTGAGCACAAAGACTATGTTAAACATAATGCCTATCATGCATGAATAATCCTATGAACCAATCTTTGAAGAGGTGAATTAAGTCATAATGCATCCCTGCAAATCATAAACATGCTATCCAAGAGTGAAAGTTAAATGTTTCGAAAGAAAAAAATCATTGAGGTATTTTATCAAGCATGTTATGAGCACAAATTTGAGCATTAATTTAAAGAGCATAACAAAGATTGTTTACTACCTAATTGCATACCAAGCATCTATAACATGCATATAATACTCATAATCATCCAAAGAAGCAAAAAAAATTAACATGCGACCAAAATGTTAAGTGCAAAGTAACCTAAAAACCACACATTCATGAACAAAAATAGCACAAAACACAATCAATGGATGATAAGCAAACAATAATTAAGGAGTAATGAGAGTAAATACTTACTTGGAAGTGAGAATCACACCAAAATTGCAGCACAAATTTGAGGTGGTGTGTGTGAGTTGTGAAAAACCTAAAATAAGGAAGAAAATGTGGGGAAGGAAGAGATTATGGGTAGGAGAGAGAGAAAAAGTAAAGAGAAAGCAAATGGAGATGGTGATGATCGGTGGTGAGTGAAAATTCCGTGGTCACGGGTTGATCTTTGTGTTGGTGAGGCGTGGGCACGGGAGAGAGCAAATTAAAATGAAGAAGAAGCAAATAAAATGGAGTGAAAATGTGTATATGGGCAGGGATAAGAGGCGTGGCCACTTGAGGTTCATGGGAAGAACCACACGTGGTCACATGTGCCTTTGTTCTTTGGGCATGCGTGGCCACGTGATGGTTCTCCTTTGAACTTCACTTGGTCACGTGAATTAAAAATGAAAGGCCAGAATCTTCAGCCGTGGCCACGTGATTTTTCCTTTTGTAAAACACGTGGTCACCTGTATTATAGGGAACTTGGGCAGTGTATTAACCCGTGGCCACGTGATGGCAAAGGAAAAGCCACATGTGGTCACGTGGTCATGTATTTTTCTGCCTTTCTTCTTTGAAACATACCCGTACAATTAAACTTCCTTAAATGCAATTTTTCCATTTTGAAAACATCAAATCTTGTCCAGGAAAAACATGTCTTTATTTTAAAACCTTGTTAATGTACTTCTTCCATGAATCAAACACACAAACATGCAGAAAACACAAATTTTGACTGAAAACATAAAAGAGATAGAAAGTTGGAGTTCTAAGTTTTTGGAGTCTCTAGCTAGACTCTCCAAACCATTTTTTAAGTATCTTGAAGAACCATGGTTGCTTCAGCAACCTCTTGTTGTCCGATTTGGTATGGTTTGAGTCGATGACCATTGACTGTAAATTCACGTCCATCTTTTAAGCTTTTGATCATCACTACACCAAGATTACTGCTTGACATCACTTGATATGGTCCAAGCCACTTCGATTTCAGCTTTCCTGGAAACAAACGAAAATGACTATTATAAAGAAGCACTAACATTCCCGGAACAAAATCTTTTACCCTTAGATGCTTGTCATACCATCATTTGGTCTTTTCTTTATAAAGTGCAGCATTGTTATATGACCATTGTCGAATTTCATCGAGTTCATTGAGTTGTAATTTTCTCCTTTCTCCTGCATTTCTCAAATCAAAGTTAAGAAATTTGGTAGCCCAATATGCTTTATGTTCTAATTCGACAGGAAGGTGACATGCTTTTCCAAAAATAATTCTAAAGGGAGACATACCTATAGGAGTTTTGAATGAAGTTTGATAAGCCCATAAAGCCTCATCTAACCTAAGAGACCAATCTTTTCTAGAGTTATTTACTGTTTTCTCTAAACTTGACTTGAACTCCCTATTAGATACTTCCACTTATCCATTGGCTTGAGGGTGGTATGGGGTTGTGATTTTGTGCTTAACACCAAATTTCTTAAGTAAGGTCTTAAATTGATGGTTGACAAAATGTTTGCCTCCATCACTTATAATAGTTCTAGGTGCTCCGAATCCAGTGAAAATATTCTTCCTAATGAATTCCAGCACAATTTTTGCATCACATGTCCTAGTAGCTATTGCCTCTACCCATTTACTCACATAATCCACAACTACCAAAATATACTCAAACCCAAATGAATTTGGAAAAGGTCCCATAAAATCAATGCCCCAAACATCAAAGATTTTCACTTCTAGCACATTGTTCATAGGCATCTCATCTCTTTTGGATATATTTCCTACTCGTTGGCATCTATCACAAGTAGCTATAAAAGATCTTACATCTTCAAATAAAGTAGGCCAGAAAAAACCTGATTGGAGTATCTTTTGAACTGTCCTATTTGGTTCGTGATGACCTCCAACTTCACCTCTATGACATTGGTTCATGATAGCTTCTTGCTCTGATTTTGGTACACATCTTCTTAGTATTTGATTTGGGCATATCTTGATAAGGTATGGATCGTTCCAAAGGTAATGCTTGGCATCCGCTATGAGCTTTTTCTTTTGTTGCCAAGTAAATTCCTTAGGAAGATAGCCACCTGCAAGAAAATTAGCTATATTAGCGTACCATGGAACTGAATTCTCATAAGTATAATAAGCACAAATATGTTCATCGGGAAATAAGTCAGAAATTTCTCCCTTTTTGATACTAGCATGATCCAATCTAGATAGATGGTCAGCTACAAAATTTTCCGTGCCTCTCTTATCTTTGATTTCAACATCAAATTCTTGAAGTAGTAGCACCCATAGGATAAGTCTTGGTTTAGAATCCTTCTTTGCAAAAAGATGTCTCAATGTGGCATGGTCCGACCACACCGTAACTTTGGATCCTAAGAGGTAAGACCTGAATTTCTCAAATGAAAAGACTATTGCCAAGAGTTTCTTCTCCGTAGTGGTGTAATTTACTTGGGCTCCGGTGAGTGTATGGCTTGCATAATAGATAGTGTAGAAAATCTTCTCCTTCCGTTGTCCTAAGACTGCTCCAACTGTATAATCACTTGCATCACACATAATTTCAAATGGTAAGCTCCAATCAGGTGATGCAATGACCGGTGCACTAACTAATTTTTGCTTCAATAGGTTAAAAGCCTGCAAACACTCAGCATTAAAATTAAATTCAGCATCTTTAAGCAATAAATTAGAAAGTGGTGTGGCAATTTTAGAAAAATCCTTAATAAACCGACGTTAAAACCCGACATGACCAAGGAAACTCCTAATGCCCTTTATACTAGTTGGTGGAGGTAATTTCTCTATCACATCAATTTTTGCTTTGTCAACCTCAATGCCTTTTTCAGAAATTTTATGCCCTAAAACAATGCCTTCTCTAACCATGAAATGACATTTTTCCCAATTTAGCACAAGATTTGTTTCTTGACACCTTTTCAAAATTAATGCTAGATTATGCAAACAAGATTCAAAATCATGACCATAAATAGTGAAATCATCCATGAAACTTCCATAAATTTTTCAATAAAGTCATGAAATATGGCCATCATGCATCGTTGAAATGTGGCAGGTGCATTACAAAGACCAAAAAGGCATTCTCCTATATGCAAATGTTCCATATGGACATGTGAATGTGGTCTTTTCTTGGTCTTTCGGGGCTATAGGTATTTGCATATACCCCGAATAGCCATCTAAGAAACAATAAAATTTATTTCCTGCTAATCTTTCTAACATTTGGTCAATAAAAGGCAATGAAAAGTGGTCTTTTCTAGTGGCATTGTTTAACCTTCTATAGTCAATACATACCCTCCATCCCGTTACCGTGCTTGTAGGAATTAATTCATTATTTTCATTTATTACTATAGTCATTCCCCCCTTTTTAGGCACATATTGAACAGGACTTACCCAATTACTATCAGAGATAGGATAGATAATACCTGCATCAAGTAGTTTCAATACCTCCTTTTTCACTACCTCTTGCATAGTTGGGTTGAGCCTTCGTTGAGGTTGCACCACCGGTTTAAAGTTGTCCTCCATGGGTATACGATGTGTACAATAGCTTGGGCTAATCCCTTTTAAGTCGGATGTTGCCCAACCAATTGCTCCTTTATGCTTTTTGAGTACTCCAATGAGCATTTCTTCTTCCAAATCTGTCAACAAAGATGAAATAATTACCGGATTAGCATTATCACTTAAAAATACATATTTCAAATGAGATGGAAGTGTTTTAAGTTCAGAATCTCCTTTAGGAGGGGATGGTTCATCCTCCATTTCATTATCTTCACTATGCTCTTGTTCCAGAATTTGTATCAAATTTTTCTCCTTTGTATCCAACTCTTCCATTTTCTTTGGATGCATTAAGCAACTTTGAAGCTCATCTTTGAGAATGATTTCCTCTTGCTTTGTGTTGGCACATTCTTGAACCTCATCAACAAAGTAAATGGATTCTTCAAAATCATACGAGGGGTGTTTTAAAATTTTATTAACATTAAAAACCATTTTCTCCTCGTTAAATCTTAAAGTAACCGTTTGTCCATGAACATCAATTAAGGCTCTTGCTGTGTTCAAGAATGGCCTCCCCACAATTAATGGCACTTTTCTATCTTCTTCCATGTCCATCACCACAAAATCAATCGGAAATATGAAATTTCCTTCTTTTACCAATAGGTCCTCGATGATTCCTTTTGGCCTCTTCACCGATCTATCCGCCAATTGAAGCGTCATTCGGGTTTCCTGTAAATCACCTAGATTTAATTTCCTGCAAATTGAATAAGGCATCAAATTAATGCTAGCACCAAAATCACATAAAGCATTTCCAAAAAAATTACCTCCTAATTCACAAGGTAATGTAAAACTACCTGGATCTTTTAATTTTTCAAGAATTTTATTGGTTAATATAGCACTACAATTACTGAATAATTGAACCGTTTCTATGCCTTCTACCTTTTTCTTATTAGAGCACAATTCTTTCATAAATTTAGCATATTTAGGCATGTGAAATAAAGCTTCAGCAAATGGTAAGTTTATATGTAGCTTCTTAAACATGTCCAAAAATCTACTCAATTGTTCATTTTGCTTCTCTTTTCTAGCTAGAATAGGAAAAGGTAATTGAGATTCATCAAGAACAGTAGAAATAAGTTTTTCTTTACCTTTACCCTTCTCAATCATAGGAGGCACTTTTTCATTATTTTTAGAGTTAGAAACACTTACCTCTGTTGTCGGTTCCACCTTTTTAGAAGAATTCTTACCAAGTTCAGTCTTCTCTATTTCTTTCCCACTCCTTAAAGTGATTGCTTTGGCTTACTCTTTTGGATTTTGGTCTACATTGGATGGAAATATCCCTTGAGCACGGTTTGATAAAGAACTAGCAAGTTGCCCCATTTGGTTTTCTAGGTTCCTAATGGATGCCTCTTGGTTTCTCATCCAAATATCTTGCGATTTCCATCTAGCATCTTGACTAGCTAAAATTGAGTTTTGAAAAGCCATGAAATTTGTAATCATTTCTTCAATATTAGATTTCTTTTCTTGAGGAGGGGGAGGTTGAGGTTTTTGAAAATCGGGTGGTTGGTGGTATGCTTGTGATGGATATTGATTTTGGTAATGAGGTGGAGCTTAGTTTTGGTATGGAAGTTGATTATTGGAAGTTTGATTATGGTTAAATTGGGGTCTAGGATTGGGGTTAGAAGAAGAACCTTGATTACCTTCCCTCCATGAAAAATTTGGATGGCTTCTCCATCCCGCATTGTAAGTATTGCTATACGGATTCAAGGCATTGACTTCTTCTACCATACTTTTAGCATTCTTCATTCCCAAAGGTCCTGGAATTCCTGCATAAGAATCAACTTCATTAGATAACATAGAAACATTTTTAGCTTTAAGCTTATTTATTTCTTTTAAATGTCTTTTTTCCATTAATTCTAATTGAGCTTTTAGCATGGCTATTTCATCAATATTATGAACTCCCTGTTTCTTTTGAGTTGCTCTAGAGGTTGCCCATTGAGCATCATTGGTGGCCATCTCATCAAGGAGTAAAAATGCATCCTCGGGAATTTAATTCATGAAACTTCCATTTAAAGCTGCATCTAGCAAAGATCTTGTGATGGATGGGAACTTGCATAGAAGATATGCATTAGTTGAAAAATAGGAACTTTATGATGTGGACAACTTTTTAAAAGTCTTCTAAATCTTTCCCATGCTTTATGGAATGGCTCCTCATAAAATTGCTGGAAGTCACTAATTTGTTTTTTAATGAGGGCGATCTTAGTAGGTGGGAAGAACTTGCAAAGAAAATTTTCTTGCATTTGTTACCAAGAATGGATGGATTGATTTGATAGCATTTGTAGCCAATCCCTAGCTTTTCCTATAAGGGTAAATGGAAAGAGTTTCAACCTAATTGCATCAATCGATACATTAGGAATTTGCACAATGTCACTAACTTCTAAGAACATATCTAAATGTTGTGCAGGATCCTCTATGTCCGAACCCAAAAATTGGTTTCTTTGTACCATAGTGATGGTAGCGGGTTTAATCTCAAAGGGTTGGTGGTGAGGAATCCTAATAGTTCTATGTTCTTCATTCCACCTAGGGATAGCATAATCCCTAATGGTTCTAGGTCTATACCCATTCCCGGGAGCTTGGTGGGGTATGTGTTGCTCTTCAATCCTAGGTGGTGGATCATTCATAGGTTGTTCTATTTCTGGGTCATTCATGTTGCCTCTTAACCTTCTAATCCTATGGAATGTCCTTTCAATTTCAGGGTCTAATGGTAGGATGGGGTTGTCTCTCACCATGAACCACTAGTTACCCAAAAAGAAAATAAGAAATTAGATGAAGAAGAGAAGAAAACACACAAAAATCACTTTAAAATCAAAATAGATAAACAAACGTCAATGTATTCCCCGGCAACGGCGCCAAAAACTTGACCGGTATCTAACAAGTGTACTAGATCGGCTAGTAATATAGGGAAATAAGATTATGACCCAAAATATCAAACCCAAGAGAAACTTGTGCTTGTATGTGCTATTTTAATTTCAAAACCAATTTTCGTGTGCAAAAGAGAGAAGAGAAATCCTAAATTTATGATGATTGAAGAATTAAAACTAAAAACAATAATTTAAAACCAAAATAAAACAATTGAAAAAGCTAAAGTAAAGAAGAAATCTATTGAAAGCAAGTAAATTGAATGATGTGAAAATCAATATTAAAAACAACTTTCACTAAAGGACTATCCACCTTAATAAGTATTGCTATGACTTAAATAAAAGAAAACATACAAGTGATTACGGAGAATTTAGTTTAATAAAACCAGATAACTTTATTCAAGATTATCATTCCAAGCATCAAATTTTCTTATTCAGATAAACTTAACACTTAGCATAAAAAACTGAATTAAGTCTCATAGATGTCTATTAAAGCCTTTCTCAAGAGATTTAACTTTCACCTATTCTTGGTTACACTTTCTTAATCTCAACTTACTCAAATCAACACACAATTATAGCTTATTCAAATTATAATCATGCATTAATCCAACTAAATTAACCTAAGAGCATGCAAGTCATTATTCAACTTAAACCAATTAATTAACTGACGCTTAATCAAGTTAATAATCAACTTAAAATTAAGAAAAGACAAGACTATGTTTAAGAACCAAGAAATAATCAACTTGTATTAAAAATTGAAGAACAAACTCAAGTCATAACAATACAAGTTAAGGATTCAAGTATCCTTTAGCAAAAGTTAAAGAAAACTACTCACAAACCATTCTTAAAATTAAAACAACGTTTTGAAGAAAACAGTAAAAACAAAGAACGTAAAAACAAACTAAGAAAACAAAGCTTAATTCTAAGGATTTGATCCCCTTTCTTCTGTGTTTTGGACTGCTATTTACAGGCAAAATTGTAGTAGACTCCTTATTAAACTCCAGTCACAAAATAGGAATCAAATTATGCTAAAACAGGAAGCTCGATAATCCTTCGTGAAGTGGGAAAACTGGATCACGTGGCCGTGCCCTACTCTTTGATATTGAACACGTGGTCACGTGTATTTGTGTTCTTCCTCACACGTGGCCACGTGCGGTCCTTCACTAAGAATCGACGTGGTCACGTGTCTTCACTTCATCTCTTCAATTCTCTTCACATGGCCACGACTTTTCATGTCTACTTCTTCACGTGGCCACGTGTCTTATGCTTCAATGTTTTCACGTGGTCACGTCTCAAGGCTCTGGACTGGATGCTCGTTTTCTCGCCTAAATCTCTCATATTTACACTTTTAATCCTAAACTTTGTCCTTTTTGCACTTTAAGCCCTTTATTAACAATTTAAACCTGAAAATCAAACAAAACATAAAATTAACTTCAAAAACATAAATATTAACAAATTAACTCTAAATTAACCTAAATAAAACCAAAAAAACTAAATAACACAACTAAAAACATATAAAAAACTATATATAATTCACACTTATCAGAAAGCACGAGGTCCTCAAGCGAGGATTCCCCATACATCCCCAGTAGATCATCCACTTCATCCATAGGGGATGATTTATCTTTTATGTGTACCCCGAATTGTAGCCGCATGAGGGGGTAGAGGGATGAACTTGCTCCGACTGCCATGAGCAAATAGGACAAATGATTCAAACAAAAGCTTAGGCAGTTTGGTTTGACAGGCCCCAAGAGAAGAATGTTCGAGGACCACACCTGCGGCAACACAGCCTCACCGTTCTATAGAGAAATCACGGAGTTAGAGCTACCTCCCAGGTGGCGAGACGTGATAATGGATAGGTATATAGGTAAGACCGACCCCTCTACACATCTTGCAGAATATCTAACAAAAGTGCATGTATACACCTATGATGAAAGGATCGTTTGTAGGATATTCCCTACCATGATGGGAGGAGACGCTCTCACATGGTTTCATGAGCTCCCACAGGGGTCGATCACTTCTTTCTGACAACTAAAGGAGTTGTTCATTACACGATTCATTGTACAGATGCGAACGCCAAAATCTGTGAGTGATCTGTGCAACCTATATCAAAGGACCGATGAAAGTCTCCGAGACTACATCGATAGATTCCAAGCCACGATGTCGGAAGTGAGGAATGTAAGAGTGAAAATGGCATCCACCACCCTTGCCAATGGCACTGCTGATAGGCCATTGTTCGAGTCAATTACGACAAGGCCACTAACTAGCTTTTTCGATTTGATGGAAAGAGTAACACATTCAATTGGATGACGCCTTGAGATCCAGTCGAGGCAGAAGAGGCAATGTCTTGGATAGGTTAAAACAACCAGACGGACGGACATTTAACAGAGCCCCAATCTTCGAACGGCTCTTAAAAAGTCTCGAACGAGCCTTCACTTCGAGGAACTTGGGAAAAAGAAAGGGTACAGAGCGATTAAGGTCCGATCGGAGGGCTGGTCAGCATTCTCGACCCTTTACTCCACGTAATGCCAATCCCGCACAAGTGTTGATGTGGATCAAAAAGAACCATCAAAGGGTGAATTGGCCCAAAAGGATGGATGAGAAGACCAGAAGAACCTGGAACCACAACAAATACTGTAAGTTCCACAGGGACGTTGGTGATACGACTGACGAATGTCATCAGTTGAAGGAAGAAATCGAACGGCTCATGCAAAGGGGATCCCTTTAGAGGTTTACAGGCCCGACTCGAGAGGCAAGTCCCTGTAAACAATCGGACCATAAGAAAGATGACTCTGACGATGATGATGATGATGACGAGCGGAGAAAGCCAAAAAATGCAGAGCCATGCCAACCTTATGCAGTTGTTATAAATATGATCACTGACGGGTCATCCTATGGAGAAGATCTCTCCAGGAAAAGAAAGGGCAAGGGTGTCTATATCTCTCAAACATCCGAACAGCCAGCCCCAGTCACCATATCCTATGAGGATGCTCGGGATGTAATGTTCCCTCACAAGGATGCCCTTGTTATCAGGGCACAAATTAATAATTTCGATGTAAAAAGGATATTGGTGGATAATAGGAGTGCAGTGAACGTGCTTACATTACAAGCTTATAGAGCAATGGGACTGTCGATCGAAGAGCTCAAACCGAATGCCACGCCGCTGATTGGATTAGGCAACGCCACAGTACTAGTGGTAGGATCAGTTGATTTATTTGTCGAGCTTGACCAGGAAACTCTTGCCCATGCCTGCAAGGTAACATTTATGGTTATTGATATGGTTTTTGCTTATAACGTCATTTTTGGTAAGCCTCTATTATTTCAAACTGCGGCAGTCACCAGCATCCGTTACACGGTGATGAAAATCCCGACCAGAGGAGGCATCGCCATCCTGAGAGACGATCAGAATGCATCAAAGAAGGCTTATATTGCCATAATCAAACACCATAAAGAAGCCATGTTGATAGAATTAGGTCTGGAATGACTTGAGTAGGCAAAGGAACGAAGAATGGATCCTGCAGAAGAAGTCAAGACTAGGATGCTCGCAAAAGGCAAGGCTATCCAAATTGGCACCAGCATGAGCACGGAGCTCAAAGAGGCTGTCATGCAAGTATTGATGATCAACCTGGTATCTTTTGCTTGGAAGCCGGAAGACATCACTGGGATCGACCCCAATATGATCACCCACAAACTCAACGTGGATCCAGCTTGCACGTTGGTCAGGCAAAAATTGCGAAGGCATGCTCCTGATCGTAGGAGATTTATCTCCAAGGAGGTAGACAGGTTGCTGAAAGCGGGAAAAATCTGAGAAGTTGACTACCCCAAATGGCTAGCCAATGTTGTTTTAGTCAAAAAGAAATCGAGGAAGCTGCGAATGTGTGTTGACTTCACGGACCTTAATAAAGCATGCCCAAAAGACAGCTATCCCCTGCCCAACATAGACCAGTTTGTGGATGCCACTACGGGTCATGCCATCTATTCCCTCCTTGATGCATATGCTGGATATCATCAAATTATAATGTGGTTACTAGATCAGGAAAAGACCAGCTTTATCATGGATGATGACACCTTTTGTTACAAGGCCATGCCATTCGGATTGAAAAATGCAGACGCTACATATCAGCGCTTGAAGAATAAAATTTTCAAAGATCAAATCGGGCAGCACGTGGAGGTTTACATAGATGATATGATCGTGAAAAGTAAAAGCCCTGAAGAACATCTTGCCAATTTGGCATAAATTTTCAACACACTAAATAAGTTTCGGATGAAGCTCAATCCTGATAAATGCATTTTTGAGGTGCCCTCGGGCAAATTTTTAGGCTTTATGGTCTCCCAAAGGGGCATTGAAGCCAACCCTGATAAAATCAAAGCAATCTTGGAGATGCAGCCACCAAACAGTGTGAAGGACGTTCAGAAACTGAATGGTCGAATAACAGCTCTTGGGCGGTTCATCTCTTCCTCAGCCAAATGATGCACCCCTTTCTTTAAGAAATTGAGGAAGAACGAAACCTTCAATTAGGACGCTGATTGCTAGCAAGCCTTCGATGAGCTGAAAAAGTTTCTCACCAACCCCCCTTTACTCAGCCAGTCGCTTCCAGGTGAAAATTTATACTTATACTTATCAACTTCTAGCGAAGTTGTTGTAGGTGTCCTGGTCAGGGAAGAAGGAACCCAGCAACTGTCTATTTATTATGTGAGCCAAGTGCTTAGAGGCCCAGAAATGAAAAAAGGTCCGATCGAACAACTCATAATCGCCCTCATGATATGCACAAGGAAGCTAAGACAATACTTCGAAGCACATACAATAGTCGTCCGATCGGGTCAACCAATCAGAAAATTTCTCTAGACCCCGGATTTGGAGGGAAAAATGGTGGGATGGGCAATTAAGCTTCAGTTGTGGGATGTGAGGTACGAACCCAGGAAAGCAATCAAGGCTCAAGCTTTGGCAGATTTCATCGCTCAATTTGCTGGCGAGGAAGTGACCGATCACCCGCAGCCCGCAAAATGGGAAATGATCATGGATGGGGTTGCGAATGACAGCTGAGGAGGTGCAGGCATCGTAATAATAGGCCCTCTAGGCATTGTTATTAGGTACATAATAAGACTTAGTTTTAAAATTTTAAATAACACGGCAGAGTACGAAGCCCTTTTGCATGGATTAAGGTTGCTTCAAGCCTTCCGACCGGACTCGATCATCATCAAAAGCGATTCCCAGCTCGTGACGAGCCAGGTCTTAGTTACCTTCAAAGCTAGAGAAGCCAACATGATTCAATACCTGGAAAAGGTCAAAGCAGCATTCAAGATACTAGAAGAAGGTGGATCCGAATGGGTCCTACAAAGGGTGCTAAGAGATCAAACTATAGTAGCCGATCGGCTTGCCAAAATGTTTGCTTCCAAACAAGGAATGGTGGAAGAAAATATAACCATCATTTACTAACCAAACTCCTCCTTAGACGAACCATAAATGATGGAAATTGAGCCAGCTCAGGAAACATGGATGAGCTCCATCAAACGATAACTACAAATAGGGCAATTGCCCGAAGATAAGGTGAAAGCCCGAAAGGTATCTCGTAAATCTTTAAATTACTCTGTTATTAATGGTGAATTGTTTAAAAAAGCTTTTAGTCACCCCTGGCTCTAATGCTTAACGGAGGAGGAAGGAGACTATATCTTAAGGGAAGTCCATAAGGGCATTTACGGAGCACATAAGGCTAGTAGGGCCATGGCACGAAAGGCACTCCAAACTGGATACTACTAGCCAAGCATCTTCAAAGATGCCCAAGAAAAGGTGAGAAGATGCCAGCAATGCCAAATACATGAAAGAGTCATCAGGCAGCCGGCAGTAGACCAGAGTCCGATCGGATCTACCTGGCCATTCGACCAGTGAGGCCTAGATATTCTAGGGCCTTTTCCCCAAGGAAAAAGGCAAATGAAGTTCCTCCTCATTGTCGTTGATCACTTCTCCAAATGGATTGAAGCCGAACCTCTGGCTACAATCACGATGGAGAAAGTTAGAAATTTCGCTTGGAAGGACATCATTTGCAGGTATGGCTTACCTAACATTTTTATTACAGATAATGGCAAGTAGTTCGACAGTTCAATTTTCAAAAACTTTTGCCAAAGCCTCAAATCAGCCTTAAGTTCACCTCTATCACCCATTCCCAAAGCAATGGGATGACAGAGGTCTCCAATCGGACACTCCTAGAAGGCCTGAAAAATTGAGTCGGCGAGGCAAAAGGCAACTGGATTGAAGAACTGCAAAGCGTCTTATGGTCCTACAGGACCTTTCCACAAGCCGGCACCCATCAAATGCCCTTCTCTCTTGTCTACGACCGAGGAAATGATACCCATAAAAATCGACCTCTCCTCCTATCGGACAACATTATATTCCAGTCAAATGAATGTCCTAGACAGATGCCAAGATTTGGACCTGTTAGAGGAAAGGAGGGAAGATGCTTATACCAAAATTGCTGCTTATAAGCAAAGAGTTGCTAGATACCACAACATAAAAGTAAGGGCAAGAAACTTTAATGTGGGTGATCTGGTGCTCAGAAGGGTGAATATAAGCCTGGAAAATGCCGGAGTTGGGAAGCTGATGCCAAATTGGGAAGGTCCCTATGAAGTCTCCAAGGTTTTAAGCTCCAGTACTTATAAACTGAGAACCCTTAAAGGGACGGATATTCCTAGGAGCTGGAACATCGAAGTACTCAAGAAGTACCATGTATAATCATGTATTATATTCGCATTCAATAAAGAATGTTTTCTCCATTTTCTCCATTTTTCTTCATCCTCGAAAAAGGTATGTTTTTATTTGCTTGTCTGTTTGTTAGTCTTGATATTATTTGCAGGTCATTGGTCTTACTCCATTCTCCACTAATTCGAGGAAGATTGTTCGCTAGGCTTGTCCTAAGCCCAAAATGCGAAAGATTTCTCCAATACGACTCCCGCAACAAGATATGGCTCAATGCTCATCTCGAATACGAAAACTTTTCTCCATTTAGTCTATCTTGCACTCCAAATGCGAAATGTAGCAGTTAAATAAGACATCTCCATCAACGTATATCTCCTCCATACTCAACGTACAAAATTGTAAACCACTCCAATGCATAACATATCCTTATATCTGTTCGACTAATGCTTTGGTCATACCAAAAATTACAAAGTCACCTACTGCTATCGAAATGGTCAAACTGTTACGATTTGTGTCGATCGAATTAGACGATCACTGGCCATAACGAGTCATGTACAACAATGTTTACACAATTCAGGAAGTACTCCCACACTCTCCTTAATTGATTTTGCACACTTTACGCAAAAGTTGCTCTTCATTTAGTAAATTTCATAACGAATCTCACTCCAAGTAAGAATTGCGAGACGAAGGTACGGATGAAAGGCAAACAGAATCTTATATACACATATGAGAATTATTTACAAATTGCAAAAAAGGGGCGGCTAAACCTCTATATCTACAATTTCGATCGTAGAACCGATCGGCTCAGCTGGGGGCTCGACAGTAATCTCAACAACGGTTTGATCATTTGCTAGCTCTGCTGAAGGAGATACAATGAGTTTTAGCTCTAATGGCAAAGGGGCCTCTGGCTCTTCGGTGGGAGGAGGAATGACTCCGGGTTTAGTCAGCAAATTTCCTTTAGTTTCACCAACCGGACAGGTCTCCTCCTCCTCCTCATCATCATCATCACTAGAAGGAGGATCGAGAAGAGCCCCCAGATCCTCCATTCAATTGAGGTTAGCTTTAGGAAACCATTGCTTGGCCGCATAAATCAACCGAATCAGTAACTTTCCTTAAGCCTCGCCTAACTTGTCAGGGGCCTCCTCCTTAGCGCTTTTGTCAAATTTTCAGCCCAAGTCATTTCCTTTTTCGCCAGAATCATCTCTATGGAATTCTTTTCTGCCAGGAGGAGGTCGTGCCTTGATAGAGCCTTATCTCTATCTGCGAGTGCCTTGTCTTTGTCAGCATTGGCCCTGAGGTAGTCATTTTTGAGTTGAGAGCACTCACCCCTCAACCTGTCCAACTCTTCCTCGTATTTCTTGCACAAGGCGGTGTCATCAGTGAGGCACACCACATCTCCCTTCAAGTGGTCCACCTCGCTCTGTGGGGACTTAAGGTCTTAAGCCAATTGGGTTTTCTCCTTTTTTAGCTCATTCACCTTCGACTTTAAGAGCATAGCTTTTTTTTTTGCCAGGGTGCTAGCAGTCTCAGCTTCTTTCCTTTACCGAGTGGCATCCTCCCACTTTGCTTGGGCACAGGCTGCCATGTCATGTATATGAAGCCTTTTATTTATCATCTACGAAAAAGAAGTGGAGGAGTAAGTCAAAAAGGGATGAAGGAGAATAAGAAGTAGAGATAAAAGTAAAAGACACAAGTGTTACCTCCAGGCTCTGATGTTGAAATAACCCATACTCCCGGGAGAGGAAACTGAGTTCTGTCATCACTTTAAAGTCACTCTCCTAAGCAAGACCTTGGCAAACAAAGGTTGGCACATCCCTGTTCGTCATGGAGCAATCATTGCCAAATTGCTCTTTCAGAATGTCTTCCAAAGGCGGAGTCCGGCCCTCTTGAGCTCTCCCTGAAGACCGTCGGCCTGGCTCGTCTTGAGCTACCCGTTGCCCTTTACGACAATCCGAGCATCGACAGTGGCGATAGTTTCGGCAGCCTTCTTCCTCGCTGCCTCTTCAATCTTCTTACGCGTCGTCTCATATGCCAGTGAGCCCAATTGCTGAGAAGATGGTCGGGTGGTGGACAGTTGTGGTCCTTCCCCGTAAGATTTATCTCTTAGTCGCCAGAGCGTGAGAGGATGCTATTTTGCTGCAGTTTGAGGGGGAAGTAATGGGCCTAAAATAGTTAAGAGAGGATGGGTTGTAGGAACAACCGCAATGGCAGAAGGGGTAGTTGTTGTTGCAATAGCAGGAACGCTAGCTGCACTTTTGAAAGCTTGAATTTCAGAAGCAGGCAGAATTTTCCTCTTCTTTGCCCTTCTTTCCTCCTTATCCAAACGATCGGATCCCTTTTAGCCTTAGCCCGATTGGCTAGTTTTTGTGCATCCTCCTCTCCTCTTGCCATCTCGTTTACAGCTGCATCGCACAAACAAAACAAAGATAAGTATCTCGTTTAAAATTCAGTACATCCTTTTTCACATTCCAATACGAACGCTTATGTTCTGTGCTCGTGCCAGCATTGGAGCCTGCAGGCTCAGATAGAGTCCCCAAAAGGTAATCAGATTCGTAAGGCCCACCGTTCCTATCCACGACTTCCATCAATTTTTTAATGTCGGCCTCATACATCGATCGACCGACAACATGATCGTCTAGAACGGTTGCCCCTTCTGATCGAATTAATGGTTCTTCAAAGCCACCAGCCATCCCCACTAAAAGGTATCTTTCCCTAAAATATTTCATAGAAGATGGGATATCAAAAAGCTTTCGATGCTGCCGGTTGGTAAACCAATATTGTGACCTATCGATCTGGCCAAAAATACAAAAAAGTGAGTAAAAAGATCCAAAGTGGGGGCCATCGATTCTGTCTTGCATAAAATCTTAAAATAAGACACCATTCTCCATCCGTTCGGAGTCAATTGGTTTGGGGCAATTCCATAACCCCTAAGCAATGTCGATTCAAATGTGCCAAAGGGAAGCCTCAGGTCTGCATCCAAACTCCATAAAGAGCAAATAAACCATTCGTTCCTTTCATGGCCAAAAGGTCCCTCTGTAATTGCCATGAAAGCAGGACAGGCTATCACTGACACATCAGTCGGAAGGTGGTACCCAGAAGGAATTTTTGCCACCTTTGCTTCTGTCAATCACGAGGGCTGAGCAAGCAGCTCGCGATTCTTGTAGTCCTCCAAAAAACTTCTGTCTATTTGTGGACTACTGCTTGAAGCCATTTTTTAGCAAGGGAGGAGAAGTAAAAAGTGTATATGCGATGAATGAAAAATGAAATCAAAGGTAGGAATCGCTTACTTACTTGGGTAATCTCGTAGACACTCTGGAATTCTCTGAAATTTGAAGTACTTCCCTTAACAAAAATTATTTTCGACAAGAGTATAGAATAACAAAGTTCACAACGAGATTTTGGCAAAACTTCATTAAGGATCATTGAAAAGTGAAGAAAATCTGCTTCAAACTTGCCCTTTTATAGGTAAAAAGCTTCCAGAATACTCAAAAACCTCCTTGTCGGATAGATACCACGTGTACTCAACCCATCATTATGGTTGTAAAAAATGAAGCGTGGTTATAGAAACACACACGACATTAAGTACAAGACAGCTGTCCGAAGTGAACAGATGCATCGAGCGGGCTTCTCCTAAAGTTTCAAAAATCCTGCCAAAGAATAAAATAATACCTCACCCGATCAGATCCGTTGGAGGGGGGACAAGTGATAACTATGGAAAATACATTCCTAAAGGCCCAATTAATATAGCCCAATAATGTTTGGGACGGCCCAAGTCCTCTAGCAAAAAGGCAAAGCATGAGTTGGAAGATAACATAGGAAAGCGTGATGTTCGATCGGACTATGGGATGGCCTGTCCTGTCAGGCCCATGGACACAAGCCAATGCCCATACTCTCCATCTACTCCTTATCACATCACCGCTCACCTACTCTAACTATCGGTTATCACCCCCAAGGTACTCAAGTACCCCTCCAAATGACTCCTATAAATCGCCCAAACATGATGGCTCTAGGTATTGAACATTTGAGATTCTCTCTCTTTTAAGCACTCTCTCTATAAAGTCACTAACTTAAGCTTCAGAGTGCTAACACCTGGGTCCGACCGGGCACTCCCTTTTGCAGGTCCACTCATCCAATTGGCCCTTCAACTGCCAGCTCTTCTTCTCACAAGATAAAGATATCTTAAGATTTATCAATAAAGTTAGTTATAAATTAAAATTTGATTAACAAAATTAATTTATATTATATTCGCATAATATTACCTTTTTTTAACTTTCAACAAAATTTTATACAATAATTTCAACAAAATTTCTTCAATAATATTTAAATAGTGAAATGGAAAAAATGAACATAAGATGAAAATGTTGAAAGTGAAAGAATGAAAATAAGTAGAACGTAAAAAAGAATGAAATGAAAATGAAAGTTAAGGCAAAAGAAATTCTAAAAACTAATGGTGTTGCTGTAACACACAGTAATTTTCATTCGCCTGCAGCTTTATATATAAAAAAAATTCTAAAAACATCAATAACATGTGACGTTTTCAGTTAGATCGTGGATCACTCACACAATCCCAAATCTGCTTACAAAATGACGCCATTTTGATCCCTAAAAACAACAATTTTGCATGCCGTTTTTATGATAAATTTCTGACAATGATAACTAAGTCCCACTCTTACACAAAATAACAATATGTTTGCCATTTTCTGACATATCAATTTTCTAAATAATTTTATTGTAACACTATAACCCTAAATAATTTACCAAATCACCTCAAATATGAAAAAATCCCAAGCTAAAACTCATCCAAGTGGATAAAAGCAATGAATGCAGAGTGAGATGCTTTATAATTATATCATAGACTAATTTTTTGATTGTGTTTAATTTATATATAGTTATTTTTAACTATTTCATGAATAAATTAATCAGAATTCTTAATTATTTTGTTATTTTTTAACTATTATTATTTTTTTGAATGCAAATTAAATTTTCATTAATAATATAAAAATTACATTTAAATAGTACAAATAAACTTATAAAATTTACAAGTACGTAAAATGTATGAAATTAATGAAATAGTTGGAATATATTTTTGAATTTTTTTGACAAAAATGCTGGATAATGGTAACATGTCATGGATAATTTAACTTTTAGCGAAAAACTTAGTCCATAGGAAAATTCATTCTAGAAGGACGAAAATTTCCATAAAAGAAGACAATAATCTCCACATTTAGAGGACAAACTTGCACGATAAAAAAAAACAATATTAGTTAAATGAACCAAATGTATAAAAACACAAATAAGATCTAGACAATTACAAAAATCAAATTTAAAATAAAAATTTTAGATTTGAGTTTATTGAAAAAAAATCAAACACAAATAAAAAATAACGAATAAAATTAAAAATTTAGATTTATACCGATCTAAAAATTATTATAGAGAGATTTGGAAAAAAAGAAAAAAATATGCAAAAAATTGAAAAACACAAATATAAATTCAATAAAACAATAAGATGAAAAAGGAAAGGAGTTGCCACCTGTAAATAGACTGACGACAATTCCAAATTTAGATAAAAAATGAAATTTTTTGAATTCAGCGAGAAAAGGAGGTTAGGATTTTTTTACAGTTTTTTTCATTTAATATTAAAAATTGAAATTTGTATACTGTTTACAATACGTTTCTCTTTTTGGATATTACAATTTTAATTTCGCTATAAGTACATTTCTTGACTTGCACGCTAATGTTTCAAATATATATATTATTTTATTAGTGTTTAGATTTGTGTTAATGGATCTATTTGGTTCCTCCATTTTACCTTTATAAGTTTAAAGGTGACATCAAAATATAAACAAACCATGAAATAGATACTGTTGGAAAAACATGTATACAAATATATATGAATGATAACAACTTGGAGGAAATATATTTACCTCTTATAGCTAGAACCTTTGATGAAGTGAAAGTACAATATCTTAGTTTTGTATCACTGGTTAGGCCTTTAACCACAAGTAATTATGCCTAAAAAAGACAATAAATCCACAGTCTAAAAGGCCCTTAGAGTTGCAGAGAAAAATGAAGTAGGAGAACCAAATATTTTTTTTAATGTCAAATAGAGATATAAATCAATTGACAAAATTAATAATCTCAAATAGGTATTCTGATCCCCTTTATACATCGGTTTATTAGAGTCACAATCCTAATGAAACTCTAATTCCTTTTTGGATCAAAATTAGCTAATCTTAAATCGATTAGGATTAGTACAAGTAGAGTTATGGACGTATCCAAACTCTATCATCTCCCACTTGCACATGATGGAACAAATTCCAATCATTATCTCTAGTTATACAAGCAGATAGATCGTACAACTAGTATACATCGAAAGCACTATTGCTATAAACCTATTAGGGATATATAGCATCTCAGAAAACAAAATCCTCTTTTTCATGTATCCTTTTCTCACATTCATTATTTTGACTTATGATCTCATAAAAAGTTTTCATGTTCACTATTATGCTCTATTCATAGAAGCCATAATAGGTATACTGGTGAACCAGGAAACTATTGAATGTAATCAAAAGGCTATCTTTCCCTTTTATTATATGCCATCTATCATGTTTCAACTTGCTTTTATAGCTAGATCCGATGGGCTAAATTATTTCATAGCCTTTTGGAGACTAACTAAGCTAGCCACATTAAAGCATACTTTAGGGATAAATTAAGGGTTTTGAGGGTCAATATTCAATAAGGTCTCACACTTGGGAAAGTTGAGATCATTTACTTATTAAATTTCCATCCCTTGGTCACTTAAGTACACATGGCATGAAACATGTGTTATTGTGTTCTTTCCTTCCCTTTAAGGAGTGCATGTCTCGTAAAATATATTTAACACCATACAAAAGCATAAGGTTGTGACGCGTTAGAGCATCTAGTTGTGATGCGTTAGAGCATTCGGTTGTGATGTGTTGTAGCATCCAACTTTAATCCACTTACATAAGAACTACTTCTAGCTTTTAGGGCAGAATATGGCTCAAGAGGCAGGTTTTATGGAGTTGCCACCCAACATAATATTGAGAAATGAATCTCAACCTTTTAATGCCCAAACAGATTCAAGTAAGTTAGACCCAATCATAAAACTAAAGGTGGCACGATATTATAACCTCCTTTTTTATTGTCTCTCTTCTTTGGATCTGATATCTGTTTGTTGTCTAACAAATCCTAAATTTGATTTCTCAAGGTTCCACAATAGTCGATCAGGTGCCCATTGTGCTGATGGTATGCACAGTATTGATCTTCTCTAAGGTGGGTCAACCTTTGACTCTTTGCAAGCCTTGAGGGCAACGATTGCATCTTCCCCTCCTGGCTCAAATGATCCAAAACCCAATATAAGGACTTATCCAAGTTGAAATAATGCCTTTGACTAGCTTCTGTAATAGATACTTTTACAGTCTTTTTAGTTCTATTGGACCCGCTACTGTTCCCAACTACCTTGTTATTACCAAAGTTTTTCCTATAACCCTTGTTGTTCGCTCTTTTAGCTAGGTATTCTCCCTTAGCTTTTATGGCTATGCCCTTTAATGACTCCTAGTCCTTCAGACCCTTTATTTTTAAGCCATCCCTCAAATACATGCTTGTATTCCTAATAAATAGCCAAATTTGATCAATTGTGTCAGGCTTTCTCTTTATCTCCATTACCTTATTCCTCTACCTAGTGAGGTACTTGTGGAAGGATTTATCATGTTTCTGATGAAGTCACTCAAGGTCTTTTAAAGTAACCTCTATTCTAGTGCTGTAGTCATACTGCTTAAGGAATTCCTTAATTAATATATCCCAATCTTCCTTTATGCGCCTATCCAATTAGTGATACCAATGAATTGAAGGCCTTGTCAAACTCAAATAAAAATACTCCACCTTCTGCTTTTTGGTCAGGGTGGTCCCTTTTATAATCAATGGATATTATTTAACATGGGTTGAAGGATCTAAAGTACTATTAAACCTCAACAAATCAGGCATCTTCAACCTCTAGGGAAATGGCTCATCTCCATCCAAGTCCCTATCCTCAGGGTTCATTCCTCTGCCAGCAGACAGCAGCCTAAACATAGCCTTAACTTTCTCTTCCATCTTTTTAAAGGTTGGATCCTCAGCACTAGGACCTCTACTCCTCATATTCATCACATGGGGGACATAGTCTTCATTTTTTTTATAAAATCATTCTTAGGATCATGTCTTCTCTCCCTCATTTGATGATCTTAAGTTATAGTAACATTTACTGCGGTGATGTCCCCGATATGGGTCGGCTCCACTATCCCTCGAATGGATGCTACAGGCTGAGTTCTAAAATTTGGTGTCATAGAGGCCACCATTTTGCCAATCATACCTAGCATTCTTTCCTCAAACTCTTAAAGATGCCTATCTAGTCTCCTATCTAGCTCATCCCTTGTCATTAAGGTCCCAACAACATATACAACTAATCGTTCTCTTAAAGAGGGTAACCTCTTAGCTCCTCAGTAACTCTCTCAATTTCATTGAACTATTTTTCTTCCATGTCTGAGCTTGTTTCCTAACTGCTTGCACTTAACTCTAAACTGACTTTTGAACCTAACTTTGAACTTAAGCTCGATCTTGGCAACTCGAATATTGGTCTTCGAATTAGGCAACCATCCGATCCTCTAGACCACCTAGATAAATTTATGATGGCTTTAAGGATCAAGTGTTAGGAATGATACATGAGTATGGTATATACATGATGTATGTATGCAATGAATGCTTTCATGAGGCATCAATCACAACAACACACAAGCATAACAATAACCTTCTAACCTTATTACTCCCACATAAGAGGTCATGTAGTCTCTTTCTTAGGTGGGTTTAGCCTATAGGTTAATAGGGTACCCAATGGATGTGTATGGTGCATGGCAAAATTTTGACAGCATAACCTCTCTAATTGAAAGTACGGGCATATGGATTTTAACCATTTGTGTATTTTAACTAACTCATAATAATCGGGTTGGGCCCATCGGGGCATGGCAGCCTTTGACTCGTACCCTCTTAATTTGTTTGAGTTTGATCAATGCATAAAGGTCCACATAACAAACAAAAGCTATTAAGGTTATACAACTTAAGGAAAGTTATCATTGTCATTACATAGGCTTAAGTCAAGGTTGATAAGACTTTAGGGCTACCCAAGCATGGTCCCTACCAATAGGTCTAGCTTATCATAAGTATATCGACCAATGGGTCACCATTTTATATACCATTTGGTACAAAACTCAGGCTGGTAGGTCTCGTTGACACCTCCCTATATTGAGTTAACGTAGAACGTGCTTTAGGATAACATCGAGGCTAAAAAAGGATGCCTAACTTAATACTAAGGCTCTAAGATGTATACAAGGAATGTAGTTTAGAAAAGAGAAAGGATTAATTAGTAATAACAATGTTTTCAAAATTGGCTTGGAGATCGACTCGATCTACCAACTAAGTCAAGAGTCAATTGGTTGAATCGATTAGACTCGGAATTTTTACTTTTTATTAAATATAATTATTTATAAAAAAATAAAAATATAATATGTCAAAATACATTGAAAAATTTATTAATTAATAAATATCAATGTAAAAATATTAAGACCAATAAAATTAGTTGTGTTTCTAAAATTATTTCTATGCTACTTATATACCAATTGCAACATGGTGATGTTTAATTAGTCAACATTAATTGTCTTTGGATAGTGCTTATCAATGTCTAATTGTAGCTCCATTAACATGAAATTTAAGCAATCAAAGCTTAATTCAATTTTTTACCAGCTTTTTAATCCTTAAAAACTAATTATATGTTCAAAGATTTCTATCGTTTCAAAATTTTCAATCATAATTACCAATTCATTAGTTGTAATTACTATGAAAAGATTTTTTTGATCTATATGTAATAAACTCTTATATATATAAAATAATAATTAAAAAAATTATCTACTATTAGGATCAAACATAAAAGATTTTTTTGGTGATTCAATTCTGCATTCAGATATGTATTATAGATACTGTCTTTGTATATTTTGCATATATATAATAATTTGTTATGGATTTAGTTAAAAGAACACGTTATAGGATCTTTAAATTTTATGTTTTTAATTATATTATTGTATTTTTTGGAAATTTAGGGATTGATTTCTTAAAATGCAAATTTTTTTGGTTGAATTGGAATTCGGTCCGAGTCACCGATTTTCGATTTAACCCGATTTTTTTCGAGTCAATCCGAGTTTTTACCCTTTTCGATTTTCATGTTGAATCGACTCGATTTACTTTTCGAGTCACGGTCCAATCGGTCCGATCACTCGAGTCAATCTGAGTTTAATAACCATGAGTAATACAATTATAAAGAACTTAACCAAGATGTTTTAAGGAGCAAGGTCTTTTTAGTCCCTAGTGGAGTCACCACCGTGACGCACATCGGAGCCAATGCTCATTTTTAGGTTCATTCTTGAAGGCCTGATTTTAGGGTTTAAGACCAAAAAAGGCTTACTATAACTCATAAATTGGTTACTTCGTGATAAAAAAGAATCAAGCCCAAATTATTATTGGTAGTCAATCCATGAAAGTGTTTACTAATGGGGTCAAAGAGACAGGTGTCATGGAGTCACCACCTAATAGAATATTAAGAAATGATTCTCAACCTTTTGATGCCCAAAGAGAGATTGGTGTTCGAAACATCACTCTTATTATGCACTTTAGTTATGTGTTATTTTATGGTAGGGTTTTAAATTTCAATTCATTCTCCTTTCTCATACAATGCATTGCGATTAAATAAGATAAACATTCCAAGCAAATAATAAAAAAAATAAATAAACAAATAAATTTCAACTACTTAAACTTATTATAGAAGCAAATCGTCCAACAATAAGAATAAAATGATATACATATATAAATCGAGGTAGTCATTTGAGTTGGGAATATTGGTTCCTTCATACTTATTTTACAAAAATGCTTTTTTGTTTGGCTTTGGATGGAAAATTGAACATTAGTATAAGTTTTGAAGGAAAAAACTCGAGTTAGATAGTAGAAATCATTTTAAGTGCCTTTTCCTTTTAAATGTACACAAAAGCCCTTTTTTACTAGCTATTAATCCTCGAAATAAAATACATCCAAAAATACTAAAATAATAAATAAGTAAAAATAATAATCTAAATAATAAATTAAATAATAAATTAATGGAATGATTAAATGAAATAACCAAACAGGCATGTGGTAATAATCTAACCGGGGCCACGATTTCCAATGTAAAATGCCTCATAAAATCTCCCAAAGGAAAAAGAATTTACATACTCACCAAAAACCACTAAAGGCAACAAATTAGCATTATAGGGAAAGATACAAATAAATAATAAAGTACAGAAAAGAGAGCTTATTCATTCAACCATATGTTCAAAATTAAAATCATACAAGGTGACAAATAAATGTTTTCAGGATCAAAGGAATAATACAAATACAATAAAATGGATAAAATATATGAGAAAAGGCCTAAAAGCCAACCACAAACGCCCCTAAAAGGTAAAGATAGCTACAACCGAAAGAGGGACAGGACGATAATGAACTCCCACAATGTCTTATCTGTTGCTTTGATAGACAATCGTCGTGGGAGCTTTTTCATGTCCGTTACTCATAGAATAAAACAGAATACAAGGAAAACACCAAAAATTCATGAAAAATTGCAACTAACCCTAAACACTAAATTATTAAAGCCTAAAACATGCTAAACCAAGATTATAATCCTAAATAATGCATTAACTATACTAAAACTCACTAAATCCAAAATAATACAACAAAACATAAGCTTGAACATATATAACAATAGGGAAAATCTTTATTTAATCATGCCATTATCACACATATTTATCTAGATTTATATATCATTAGATTTTGAACATGTGTACCGGCAAAAACAACACATTTATTTCAACAATAATCAACATGACCATACATGATAATTTTTAGAAAGAGAAAATAAAAAGAGAGCTTAGAATATTACCTTTAGGAGATATTCTAACTTAAAATTCCTTAAAGTCCAGATCTCCACTCCGATTGTATTCTTTTTGTTGCAAAAAATTGAATGATTCTTTATTTGTGTGTGTGTTTGGATCAAAAGAGTTATTAGAGGCTTTCTTCTTAGAGAGAGAGAGAAACCAATTTTTCTTTCCTTCTAAGAATTGCCTCTGTTTCAAGAATGATTTACCACCCCGAAAACCCTAAATTATATTCATTTTATATTTAGGGTAGAGTTGGAGTTGAATTCTAACTTTATCTTCCCAAATCTGAAGATATTGGTCCCCTAAAATTTAGATAAAAATCCTCTTAAAACTCTATCTTCCTATTTTAAAATTTTAGAAATGTGGAAAATCTAGGATTTTAACCACAGACGGTTGTCCTTGATGACAGGTTGCCGTTCCATAGGCAAAAATCCTAGAATTCATAAAAATATCCCTGATTTGATCTGGACAGGAGAGAGACGGCCACAGACAACTGTTCTTCACATAACGGATGACCATCTATCACCACTGAGGGCCAAAATTAAGGTTTTTCATACACTTTTGTTAAAACCATTTGAAAACACTTAAAAAATCATAAAATCTTTAAAAAAACTGTAAGAAATTCACAATTGATGCATCAAGATCTACACCTATTGTCAATAATATACTATTTTCTCATCATTGGGTAACCCTAATCTAAGTTATCTCGATTCACGATGTCTACACATGGTAGCTTTGATCGCCATGTAAGTAATTCGGCCAAAACCTACACTCTGCTCAACTCTTCTCTCACTATGGTTTTAATATAGATAGAAAAGAAACACAAAAAAGTGAATTGGCCAAAAAACCTTTCCAATCGGTCATACAACCGAAGGGATAAAAATAGATATTGTGAATTTTATAAAGGCATAGGTCACACCACTGACGAATGTAAATCATTGAAAGAAGAAATTGAGAGATTAATACAAAAGGGGTCCCTGAAAATATTTGTGACATCTTGGCCGTAGGAAACATGTAAAGTGCCAACAGGTAATAAAGGCAGGTCAGATTCAGAAGAAGATGGTGAAAGGCATAAACCTAGAGATGTCGATCGGCAAAATAAAAACTTAGCATAATTGATATGATTGCCGGAGGTTTATCCTATAGAGAGAATTTTGTAAAAAGAAAGAAAGGGAAATGTGTATACTTATCTGCTCAAACTGAGAAATTACCATCAATCACCTTTTCCCCTGAAGATGTGGCTAATCTAAAGTTTTCGCACGAAGATGCACTAGTATTTCAAACTGCAATCAACAACTTCCTTATAAAAAGAATTTTGGTGGATAATGGTAGCGCAATGAACATCCTCACCATAGAAGCTTACAAATGAATGAATCTACGAATGGGGGAATTGATACAAATAACCACCCCGCTAATTAGACTTGGCAATGCCATTGTCCCGGTGGTTAGATCCATAGAATTCTTTGTGGAAATGGGAGATGAAGCAATGGATCACACCTATAAAACCCTATTCATGGTTATAAATGTGAACTTTGTATACAACACAATCTTTGAAAGACCATTATTATTTTAAACAAGAGTGGTCACCAGTATAAGATACACGGTGATGAAAATTCCTACTGAAAAAAGGGTAACAATTTTGAGAGGAAATAAAAAAGCCTTGAGGGAGGCCTACATTGCCATGGTAAAAGAAGCAAAAAAATCATACATAGTACAACCTAGCCTAGAGAAAAATGAAAAAGAAGATTGACCTAGGATGAATCCAAAAGGCGACATTGTCACAAAAGAACTATTTGGAGGGAGGTAAGTCGAAATAGGCTTAAATATTTTGAAAGAGGTGGAGGACCAAATAATTCAAGTATTGATGATAAATCAATTCTCTTTTGCTTAGAAGCCAAATGACATTCAGGGTATAGATCTAGAGGTGATCACTCACAAGCTAAACATGGATCCCAACCATCTGTTGGTCAAAGAAAAAATAAATAGGCATGCACCCGATCGTAAGAAATTCATTTTTGAAGAAATAGACAGATTGTTAAAAGTTGGGACTTGATAATGTGGTATTGGTAAAAAATAAGACTTGTAAACTAAGAATGTGTGTGGATTTCACTAATCTCAATAAGACTTATCCGAAGGATAGTTACTCGCTTTCGAGCATCGACCAATTATTAAATGGTATAACATGTCATTTAATCTACCATTTGTTCGATGCCTACGCAAGGTACCATTAGATTATGATGTGGTTGCTTGATCAAGAAAAAATGAGCTTCATTACTAATGATGGCACTTTCTGCTACAAAATCATGCCATTTGAGCTAAAGAATGTCGGCATGACGTATCAACATCCGATGAACAAAATCTTCAGGGGTAGATCGAAAAGAATTTGGAAGTAGATGTTGATGATATGATTGTGAAAAGCAAAAGTATGGTGGAGCATCCTGCTGACCCGATGAAGGTACTTGACACACTTAATCAATTCAATATGAAATTAAATCCAGAAAAAAAAATGTGTTTGGAGTTCCTTCGAGAATGTTTTTGGGGTTCACGGTCTCTGAAAGAGGCATGAGCCTAACCCTAAAAAAGTCAAAGCTATGATGGACATGTGCCCTTTAACCAGCATAAAAGATGTTAAAAAATTAAAAGGGAGAATCATAATATTAGGAAAATTTATTTTGTCTTCAGCCAAGCGATGTACACCTTTTTTCAAAAAACTTAAAAAAATGATGCTTTTGCCTAGGGACAAGACTGCCAAAAAGCCTTTGAAGAATTAAAATAATTTTTTAGCAAACCACCATTGCTCAATCAGCCAACTACAGGCAAAAAACTCTACTTATATTTATCCACTTTTGGAGAGGCAGTAGTCGCAGTCTTGATCAGGGAAGAAGGAACTCAATAACTTTCTATATGTTATGTCAATCAGATATTGAGAGGTCCGAAATTGAAGAAAAATCCAATCGAACAACTGATCATTATGCTTATGATGAGTACTTAGAAACTAAGAAGGTATTTTAAAGCTCATATTGTCATAGTTCGAATGGATCAGCCCTTCCAAAAAATTTTTCAAATGTCGGATTTGGAATGAAAAATGGCTGGATGGGCCATCAAGCCACAATCTTTTGATATCTGATATGAGCCCAGGAACACTATTAAAGCAAAGGCTCTAATAGACTTCATTACGGAGTTCACTAGAGAGTGCAAAAAGCAAAGGATGGAAGGAATATCCTAGGAAGTAATCATAGATGGAGCGTCTAATAGCAGAGGAGGAGGTGTCGACATAGTCCTCAGAGGACCTTTGGGCATAATTGTCAGGTATGTAATAAAATTAAACTTTAAATCTTTTAATAATTTTGCAAAATATAAAGCACTACTCTAGAGCCTAAGGTTGGTCAAGTTTGTCTAATCAGAGAATCTTAAGGTTAAGAGCAATTCACCATTAGTATTGAGCCAAGTTTTGGGCAATTTTAAAGCAAAAGAGGAAGATATAAAGAAATACTTGACAAAAGTTAAAATTTCCCTTAAAGACCTTGAAGAAGGGGAACAATGTGGAGCATCGAGAAAATCCTAATAGAGGAAATAACAATCACCGATCAGCTAGCCAAACTAGCAGCCTCAGATCAGCGTACGATAGAGGAAGATATAAAAATTAAAAGGCATTCACAATCCTCTCTAGATGATCCAGAGATAATGGAAATTGATTAAAAGCCAAAAAGATGGATGGCCCAGTTGTCTGTTATCTTTAGATAGGTAAACTGCCAGAAGACAATAAAAAGGCTAAGAAGATCAATAAAAAAGTACTCAACTACGCCATGACCAAGGGAAAACTTTACAAAAAGGCATTTACTCACCCTTGGCTCAAATGTGTGACAAATGAGGATGGGAATTACATCATAAGGGAAATACATAAAGGAATATATGGGGCTCATAAAGCTAGTAGAGCGATTGCAAGAAAGATATTGCAAACAGTTTATTTTTGGCCAAAAATCTTCAAAGATGCTTAAAGTTGGGTTAAATGATGCTCGCAATGTCAAATGCACAGAAGAATCATATAGAAACCTGTGTCTAAATAATCCTCGATTGGAGTATCATGGTTGTTTGACCAGTGGGATCTAGATATTTTAGGTCTATTCCCTTAAGGCAAGCGACAAATGAAATTTCGTATCATTGTAGTTGATCATTTCTCCAAGTGGATAGAGGCTGAACCTATAGCCACTATCATAGTAGAAAGAATAAAAAGCTTCACTTAAAATGGGATTATCTGTAGGTATGGGTTGCCAAAAGTCTTCATCACAGATCATAGAAAGCAATTCAATAGCTTCATATTCTGGTTTTTTGCTCTAACTTGAAGATCAATTTGCAGTTTACCTCCGTCACTCATCCATATACCAATAGCATGACCAAAGTATGCAATCAAATAATCCTAGAAGGAATAAAGAAAAGATTAGAAAATGCTAAAGGAAATTGGACTAAGGAATTATAGAGCATCCTATGATCTTACAGAACTTTCCTAAGGGAGGGAACATATCAGACGCCATTCTCTCTAATATAAGGATCGCAAGTGGTTATACTAGTGGAAATCAGAATCCCTTCCTACAGATTGACCCACTTTTTTAAATAAGAGAATGAGCGAGAAAAAAAAACAAGACCTCAATCTCATTGAAGAAAAAAGAGAAGATGCTTATGCAAAAATTGTAGCCTACAAGCAAAGAATGGCTAGATATCATAACAGCAAGATAAGGCTCCAAACTATCAATGTTGAAGATTTGGTCTTAAGGAAAGTGAAAATTGGCATAGGCAACATATGAGTTAGGAAACTCATACCCAACTAGGAAGGCCCCCACGAGATATTGAAAGTATTAAGTAAAAGTACTTATAGGCTAAGGTCAATGGATGGATTTGAAATTCCTAGATCTTGGAATATAGAGGTGCTCAAAAAATAAATGATGTAATAACTAAATGTAATTCCTGACCCATGAGGTCGATGCAGGCTATTCCGATCAAATAACTTTTTCACTTATAATTTAATGAGATATAGAAAATAGTGCGAAAGAACTTTAAACGGAAAAACCAAAATACTCAAGCTTTCATTTAAAGAATTTTCTTAAAATACAAAAGAAAATCTTAATTCTCTACGTTTACATTTTCTTCATCTTCTTTTGAATCTTCTTCATTGATCAAAAGCTCTATAAGTGCAGCAAGGTCTTTTATAAAGCTGAAATCTCTTTCAGGAAAACACTTTTGACACTCTTAAATAATCCTAGCAATCATTCCAGATTGCACGACTCGTACTTATTCAGCCAATTCATTCTTCTATCGCTCTATTTCTTTTTATGAAGCTTATGAAGATACTTTTCTTTGTTTTGGAGATCTTCAACGACCGAGCGAAGTGAGTTGATTTCCTTCTGAAGATGCTCGATCTGACTATTTAGTTTAGCATTCCTATTAGATAATTCTTTAGTTTTAGCCAAAGATTCTAAACGGATGGCTCGCAATTTCTTATCGAATTCTTTATTTGTGGTCGCCATTTTCTATTTCAACTCCTATTCACCATTAGTTTTGTCTAGAAGCTGCTTCCTTTAAGGCAGATTCATTGTGTATAAGTGCATCACCCTTTGTATAACCTAAAGAGATTGAACTGCTTAGAAAAAACTTTTTGACAAAAAATATATAAGTAATAAACAAGCTTACCATTATAGCCTCGAAGTTAATTTTGGCTAATTCCTTACAAGGCAAAGAAGTATGACCAATCTCATTTAAATCCTTTTACACTATTAGTGTGACGTGTGCCCTTCCCTTTCTTCTTTTGGAGTCATCGACACTCGATTTCAACCCTAAAACTAAGGGATTGTCGAGCTTGATTGAGGAAACCTCTGACCTTTAGCGGTTCAGTCCCACTTTTAGGGTTCGACCAGGTTAAGGTTCCCTGCTCAGGCCGACAGTTGCTTCGCGATGGGAAAGAAACTCAACTCGACTTACCGAATCTTAAACCTCGAAGGGTATGATATGGCATGCCCAGGTGTCTTTATCTCATCGCTAATCATCGATGGCTGGGAAGCATCTAGTTGGACACTACAAGGATGATAATAAAGAGTTACCACCCAATAGGACATTGGAAAAGAAGGGTATTCTGGCCTTGTGAGGCCAAAAAAACCCAGAGAGGGTTCAAAACTCCGCTCTTATTTTTACCTTTGATAAATGTGACATAACGGCTTTCAGATTAATCGTGTTATCCCTTTCCTTTCATGTAACATTAGAGCAAATATAGAAATTAAAGGCGCACCTAATCAAGTAAGAAAGTGATAAATCATGACATAGAATAAAGCAATAAAGATATATATAAATCGAGCAGTTTGTTCTAACCGTTTAGGTGAGGACTTTGGTCCTCACATGTGAATTATCGAAGAAGCATTTCATTGTGAGGTTTTAAAGATAGGGACTTGTCAGTCCAAATTTTATTTAGGAAACATATCGTGTTACTTAATTATATACAAAATTGTTTACATTATTAAATGCTAATTTTTACATGTGAGTTTCCTAGGAAAAAATATGGACATTGGTCCGATTTTATTAATGAAATATCCCAATTAATTACTATAAACATTTTTGGTGATATTTTTCATTAGCGATCAAAAAAGCATTTTTATAGTGAAGAGAAAGGATCACAAACTTACTTGTAGAGCTCGCCCAACCATATCCACGAAAAGGCTTTATTCCACAGGAGCAATAATAATAACAATAATAATGATAACAAAAATAATGATGATAACAAGAAAATGAAAAGAAAATATACATAAAACCAATTTGAATTAAAAATATGAAAAGGATAAGGATTTAGCACATATATTAAAAAATACATAAGAGCACACCTTATGACATACGATTGACTCTTTTACCTTAAAAAGTAAGAAAACATATTTTGGGCCATGCATCGCTTAACGTGTGGGTGCACATCAAATGATACATGGTTGTATCGGTCTGATGATAGTGATTTTTCTTTTTCTCTTTAAAATAATGTCGTTATCAACAATAGATCCAAAAGGGAGCAAAAAAGAAAACTAAATATGAAGAAAAGTTTTTAAGCCAGATCTTACTTCGAGAAAACTGATTTTAAAATGGACAGAATAAAATTTAAAGTAGATAGCCTAATAATTTCTATTACACAGTGATGTACCCTTTTTAAGGGTTTCATAACCTAAATCTAGCAGAGATTAATATATAATAAAACTATAAATAAAAATAGAGGCAAAATTTATGATAATCATGAAAATAACAAGGAAGGCTTTTTATATTACCTTCAATATACTTACTTGATTAAACTGTTGAATATCAAATTTGTGGACCTTTTATGGTGTTGAAATAGTCAAGGAATAGTTGAAAAATCAAGAACTAAAAGACAAAGATCTCTTTTTTGCTTAAAAACCTTTGAAAGCTTTTGGAACTTTTGAAAATATTTTTATAAAGGCAAATATAACCTTTTGCTCTATGAATTTCCAAAAATTGACCAACCTTTCCAACCTTTTTGCAAGTATCTGAGCAAAAACTTATATAGGGGTTAATGTACAACTGTACATTAAGTATGTACAGTTGTATGCTTAAACGATGCTTTACTTGTCCACTTGCTTTATGGGAAAGTCAACCAACTTTTGAGTGTACAACTGTACAAAAGGGAATGCATGATTGTATACTTCAAAAGTAGGTCAACTTGCCTAAAAAGGCAAGATTATTACAATGCATGGGTGTACACTCCTTGTGCAAGGCCGTACATAGCCAAAAATGGGAAACTCTAACATTTGGGCCAAATGATGAGATTCTTCTTAGTGTACAAGGGCATACATGCTATAAATACTTGGTGTGTAACCTCATAAACCTATGTAACTCATTATTAAGCCCTCGATTAAGGGTATTTCTCATTATTTAACCCTCTGTGCCACTTGGCTACCTAAATCAAGGACACAACATTTTAAAATACTTTTTTAGTTAGAAAATAATTTAAACATAAAAAGGATTTATCGTCCTAAATTCTCTATCTTTAAAGAAGCAAATTTTCTCATTAGGTAACCCTGACAAAAGCCTCCTCAAGACCCAATGCTTACAGGTGCCCCTAACTTTAAGGAGACTAGTATGCATAGGAGTCTAGATGAGCCAAAGTTCAGAGTAGGAGAGAGAAACACTAACCTGAGGAGGTGATCTCCCTCTTTGCTTTTTAAGAAAGCCTATGGCATGTTCCTTGGTTCAAAGGTGATTCCACTTCTACAGCTATACCCCTGACTTAAAAGTGATACCACTTTGTGGCTATACCTTAAGGCCATCCCACTTTATGGTTATACCTTGATTTTGAATGCAATCCCATGCTATGGCTATACCTTGAGGCAATTCCACTATATGGCTATACCTTGAGGCGATCCCACTATGTGGTTATATCTTGAGACGATCCCACTTTATGGCTATATCTTGAGACTGCAGCTACTGGCATAGAGTTAGCTGATGCTTATTCCCCAAATATCATCATTGCTTCTTCTTTGAGAAAAAAAGTTCACGACTCATAGGCCTTCTACCTCTACGCGGCATTGCTCTATCAGGCTTTCGCCCATTGCAAAAAATTCCCCACTGTTGCCTCCTATAGGAGTCTAGGCTGCATCTCAGTCCCAAAGTGGTTGATCATCCTCTTGAATCCCACTCTATGGCTATACTTGATTTTGAAGGCAATCCCACTATATGGTTATACTTTGATTTTAAAGGTGATCCCACTCTGTGGCTACACCTTGAGACGATTCCACTCTTTGGTTATACCTTGATTTTAAAAATTTGGCATGAAAATGTTAGGGTGGCTTGGATCTAAAGTTAATTCTAACTCGCATGACCACTTGATCCCTATAGCAGAGAAAGTACCATCTCAAGCGGTGCCTACGAGGTTGCATTGGTCTATGCTATGTAGCCAGTTAAATTTTGTTTGTTCTGTATTTTTAGTGTTGTAAAGTTAGATTGGGGTTTGTTGCCCTTTGCCTCATTCATTAAGTAAATTATTTTATTTCTCTTATATATATTTTCCTCTCTATAATATTATCTCATATATATATATATATATATATATATATATATATATATATATTTTTATGGCAATATGGCATACAAATTTTGTCGAGCTCAGTGCCTGTTTAGCATTGTAGCATATAGCTTATTAGTAATCAATCATTTTTTTTCTTGTAATGTGAACATCTTGAAAGCATGCTCAACCTGTTAACAACAAGTAATATCGATTTGTGGCATGAAACATCTTATAATCTAGCAAACAAACCTATGTCAATCATAGCAAATAAGCGATAATTTCAAAGTAAATTCAAAAGAATAATCCTAAAAAATTTAAGACAAACATCCGAACTGTAAAAACAACACAAATATCCAAAATGTAACTGGGAAACAAACAACAATATAATCCATAACAATTGTCCAAATCTAAAATAAATGTATATAAAAGGTGTGTGGTATAAGAATATATGTAAAAAAAGTCATCATCTCCCTGAAATCCTGGGATGTCAATGTAAGATATATTTTGTGGGACCCTCTGATGGAGAATGGAGCTGGGAATGGTGCTTGTAGAATGGTAGGCTTGGTGCCTAAGAAGTAAAAGGGCATGTCTGTGCGAGTCCCGAAGGATGAATTGTGATAGGATGTAAGAACTCATTAATATACCCTGCGAGGCGGTCCATATACCCCCAAATACCAGCTAGCTCTGTTGTCTATGAAGTAATGCGGCCCGAGATTGTCCCATCTATACCTATTACATAGGCCCTGAAGTTGGCATCTAACTTGTTAATCATTTTCTCTATCTCATCGTTGGCTCCTTTGACAGCCTCTTTGCCAGTCAGAAAGGTAGTTTCCAATGCTGTGATGTGCTTTGTGGCCTTCTCTACGCTCTTATCCACATTCTAAACCCCAGTCTTCGTCCTAGCCAAATCATATATAAACTACTATTGGAGAGTATCAAAGTCATTAAACATTTTCATATATGCCTCATTCTACCTAGTCTGCTCCTATCGTATCACTTATATATCCGAGGCTATAGCAATCTGAGTCATAGTCAGGCTTTGAATACCATGCCATATAGCATCCCATAAGACTGCTTGCTGAGGTAGAGGCAGTGCTGAAGATGATGATGAACCCAAATGACCATAAGCCCTAGGAGATAACCTCTGATGAAAAGTAGGGAAATCCTGCATGGGAGGTGACACAACTGGCTCTTAGTGGGCGTCTCCTACAAAATAATTTGTGAAGGGGACCTCTTCCTCCTGTCTAAGTCCTGGCCTAAGAACGTCCTCCCTTTGCTGATCATTACTTGGCATTTGCTCAGGACATGGGGGCTATGGCTCATGATCAGGTATCTCCCTGCCCGGGTAGAGGGCGGCATCTATCTCCTTTAGGATCATCAACCTAATCTTGTTGAGAGTAACTTCATCCTCTTTGTCCATGCACATTTCATATGCTATCTCTCTGTCTAAGTATATTCCTTATCTAGCAAACGGTCCCATCCAAGTCTTTGGCATACCCTCAGTTAGGAGTAACCTAGTGACCAATCCCCCAATGGTTCTAGCATCACCCAAAATAGCATGGCCCAAGTCTATTGGCCTACCTACCATCATACCCTATAGGTTGTATATCTCTGCCACCATAACATAACTAAGACTAGCTAACCTCCCCAAGTACGAACAAGAAAGGACTCTATACAAGTATCGTAGCAACCGCGGTTGTAGCAAGGTAGACTTTGCTGTTATTCTCACATATGGAACCTCTGGCCGTGCAATTACTGCAATTACTAGCCGTGCAATTGCTGTTCCATCTGAACAAAATGCTTGCGTGTCATGGACACCGGCTAACCTTGGATGCTGTATGTAATGACCCCTTCCTCATCATCTGGCCTTTGATGCCCCAAATACCTGAATGTGGCTAGGAATTGCCTAGTCATTTTTGGATAAGTTCAATATGCCCCTGTATAAAATTTTGTCCACCTTGCTCGTGCTATCAGGTCATCCACCTCATCTATCAATTCCAGCTGTGTCAGCAGGTGCTTGACATGAATCGAATAGGTATCATGTGGGTTTTTCCTAGAGCGCGATAAAGGTCACCTTGCTCAGGTGTCATCTATATAGGGTACTAAGGATCCATTCCTTCACAATTTAAGGTTTTATAGTTAGTCATATTGCATTGGTCAAAGATGTCGCTTAGACATTGTAACATTTTGTGCCTAAATTTCGGTAGCATAATGACTTAGAAAAACTAGTCCCAATCCTGCATAAATCTCATTCGTAAAAGCTATAATGCTAAACAACCCTTGATTTCTCCTAAACCACCACCAAGAATCTAGCAATCATGCAAAAGTTCTCATAAAAGCAATGTATATACATCGACTAAAGCAAGCTATTCAACTTTTATATTTTTTTAATATTCTCTCAAATTTTATTCTCTCTTTATGAGTCACATTGGATGCAAGCAAGATCTCTTTAGGGTTATATTGAGTCCCAAGATTAAATAAAGTAGTGTTTGTTGAATTAATGTCAAATATGAATGAGTCGTGACTATGATCATACATGATGTAATTAGAACATCACACAAATAAGTAAAGTTATTCATCTTATTAACTTGAGCAGAAAAGGGTACATCATTACAAAATAACTCAGGAATATAAATTACATCAGCAAAAGAATCATCTTTGAAATCAGAAGCAGTTGATGCAGCAGCGGATGCCTTTTCTTCTTTTGATGGTGTCTCCTTCTCAAGGACTATAGCCTCACATTTGATATTCTCTTTACCTTTGGCCTTGGTGGCTAATGACTCCGATGTTAGTACCTCCTCGAGGTCCAAATCGGTAAGCTTGACCATAACTTATTCATCCTAGAATGCCAATACAATCTTAATAGTTCTAGCTGACCAATCAAAGACATCATCAAAGATTTCAAATCCAGGAACAATCTTCCTTTGAACTATCATAGGTTCAGCCTTCGCATAATACTTGCATTCCTCAAATACTGGGACAAAGTTTTCTAATATATGATGATTTTTTCTCGGTTGTATCTCATGTTATTTTTTATCATCAACCTCACAATAGCCCAGACCCTTCCTGTCTTTTAGACCAATAGAGACGATAGGTGTGGGGATCCCCTGAGAATTCTTTCCTAACCTGGCACCTAGTAAGTAATTTATTTTCTTCATCATGTTAACGACATGAGAGCTTGCAAAACCCATTTCTTCTTCCTCAACACTAATTTTGGCCATATGAAATCCGTTGAAAGGCTAATTGGCTATGCTCAAAGTAAAAACCTTTTACCGCCTTGATAGTAGCCATACCTTCCTCGTGTGGAATTTAAACCATTTGGTCTAGGGTAGAAGGGACCTCTCCCAGCTTGTGGAACTAAGGTTGCCCTAATAACAAAGAGAAATTAGCCAATATTTGCAACACTGCAAATTCTACCTCAGTCTCGATAGGTTTCGTCTTTACTAATGCCTTAAAAGTGCCAGCAGCTTGCCTTTTAGAGTTGTCATAAGCTGTTATAGTAAATCAAAACATAGTGAGCATAGTCTCATCAATACCATAGGCTGCCATCACTATAAAAGAACATACATTGATAGAAGAACCATCATCTACCATTACACCTGTAATGTGTTTGCCATTCACCTCAGCCCTAATGTATAAAGGGTGGTTATGCTTATGTCGTTTCAAGGGAAGATCTACATTAGTGAACACAATCTTTTCTTTAGAATCTTCTTTCACCATTTCCAGCAGTTTGGAAAGAGATATGGTGGTAGCAACTGTTGACTCACATAAAGTTTCCACCAAATTTTGAAGGTGGAAAGGCGATTGCCTAAGTAAATCCCAGATCAAAATTTGAAAGGGATTTTTCTTAAATTGCTTCAAGACAAAATTATCCTCCATGGTTCTTTCCTCTATGGGAGCAGTAGGTTACTGTGCCCTGTTAACTTCTGGCATGACCCTTCTACTTCTGGTGACTGCTTGGACCATATCTCCATCTGTTACTTTCTTTTCATCTTTATCAGTTTCCCACAGGTCTTTTGGTTCCTTTTTAGCCTTGACTGAACCTATTTTGCTATCTGTATCCGAGATATCCACTAGTTGAATTGATTCCTCTACTTTTGTTGACCCTCCTATACTTGTATTTGGACCACTACTACTCCCATGAGCCTTACGCATGATAGCCAAATACTCATTTCCATACAAATCCCTCAAAATATACCATTTTGGCGACTCGAACCTAACCATGAATACCAGTGGTGGCACAACATTATAGGCTTTCTTCTTCTTGGCTCTCTTCTCTGGATCAAAAATATGTCAAGAGTCAATTAAGTCTTCGATATGATCCCTCAAAGTACGATAATAATCAATCTTATACCTTGTATGTTGGTGAAAGGCATAATACCAATCAGATTTATGTCATGGCTGGCCCTAACTCCTTGTAGGTTTGGAAGGCATTGACTGTAACTTCCCTTTTTTCATCAAATGGTTAAGGCACCAGGATAGTGACTTACCTAACTTTGAGTACCGATGGTGATTGACTCCCGTCATTGATACCTCGACACTCCTTCCATTGTTACCTCCGTTACCACTACCGTTACCAGTATTCTTACCGAATCTTGAACTTCCAAAACCTCTCTTGTTATTATTATAACCTCCATTATTTGGACTTGCAGCACTAGCTTTCTTTGCCAAATATTCTTTCTTAGCTTCAATTGCTATGTCTTTTAAAGATTTACAATCCTTTAACCCCTTGATTTTGAGACCTTCCTTCAGATAAGGACTAGCATTTTGAATGAATAGACAGATCTGATCCTGTGTGTCAGGTTTTTTCTTAATCTCTATCACTTTATTCCTCCATAGAGAGAGGTATTCGTGGAAGGACTCTCCAGGCTTCTGTTGTAACAACTCTAAATCCTTCAAGATAACTTCCATACGTGTACTACAATCATACTACCTAAAGAATTCTTCCGTCAACCTCTTCCAATCTTAATTTGTCTTACTATCTAGATTATAATACTAGTCAACGGTGGGGCTCACTAAACTGAGGCTAAAGAGAACTACCTTTTGTCTCTTGGTGAGGGCAGTCCTCTTTATGAGTAAGATGTACTATTTGATGTGAGCCTGTGGGTTGGATGTACCATCAAACTTCATCAAGTTAGGCATTTTAAATTGACTAGGCAAAGCATCTTTGCCATCTAAATCAATATCCTCGGGGCTAACTCCTTTCCCTACTTACAACATCCTAGTCAAAGCTTCCAACTTCTCTTCCATCTTCTTCAAAATAGGATTTTCCTCCCTAAGGATAAGGTTTTTTAGTACTTCAGAGGCTCGTAATTCATCCTCCTTATCAATTATAAAATCACATATGGGACCACCTTGAACTACATCCCTTTTTACTCCTCACGAAGTCACATTCCTGACATCTGGTTTTAGTAGGGGTATCATGATAGAAGCTACTGGAATCTCCCCTATAGGACTCGGTTTAACTTAAGCAGCAACTGGCGTAACAGGTTAAGCAGCTGAGATGGAAGCAAAACTAGCCATGAGAGTAGCAAATATTGACATCATTTTTCTTTCAAGATCATCCATCCTTTTATCGATATCTTGAGAACCAGAGGAAACAATTGGAGGAGTGAGCTTAGCCATAACTTCCCTTTCTAACTATTCTGAGTACCTGTTTGAAAATTCTTCTGAAACACTATCTATGCTTGATTCAGATCCCAATCCTGAACTCTACACTGAAACCAGCTTTTTTGTCTATTCAGCAAACCACTTCTTAACCAAATGACAATCCAAACTCCAAAACCACCTGGGAAATGACGACTCTATTATGGATGTCAAAATAGGGTTGTCAACATGATGCATAAGTAGATGCAGATGTATGATCGTGAGATGCAGCATCGACAACCACATATAAGAATCCTCTTCACCTTATTTCTCCCATACATGCGGTCAAAGTTCTCTTTTCGACGGCATAATGTCTCTAATGAAAGGCACACAAAAAAGGTTTTGATTGGTGCATATTCGGGCAACCCAAATAAATCAGAATAGGCTTAACGAGGCATTGTAACCTTTGATAAGCAAACATTTGGACTTGTCTAGGCATGCTTAATACACAAGGATCCACATCATAAGCAATGCAAGATTATTACAGTAGCCCTAATGGAGATTTCTATGCCATTACATGGGTTTTTAGTCTAAGTACTTGATTATAAGGCTACGTAAGCATGGTCCTTGCCAATGGGTCTAGCTCATCATAAGCATAACAACCAATTAGATCACCATTTAATAGACCCTGAGGTACTATCTTGGGCTGGTGATTATCCACAACACTACCCTCGGTTGAGTGAACAACAAGAGAGTGCTTCAAAAATGCACCTGGGTCAGAAAACTGGGACACCTAACTTATTCTAAGACTCTAGGTTGATTTTAATGCAATTTCAAAAAGAGATAAAATTTTTTACCCGAAAGCCTTTTATGTTACATAAATAAAAAGTAGTTTCGAAGCGAAATCTTGAACAATCCCCAATGGAGTCACGACTATGATGCGTGCCCTTCCTTCTCTTCTTTTGGAGTTACCAACACTGGATTTTACCCCTGAAACAAAGGGATCATTGAGCTTGATTAAGGAAACCTCTGACCTTTAGTGGTTTGATCTCACTTTTAGGATTTGACTAGGTTAGGGTTCCCTACCCAGGCAAACGATCGCTTCTCTATGGGAAAGAGACTTAACTTGACTTACCAAATCTTAAACCTTGAAGGGCATAATATGGCACACCCAGGTGTCCCTATCTCATCGCTAAGGATCGATAGCTAGAAAGCATCTAGTTAGGCACCACAAGGCTGATAATAAAGAGTCACCACCCAATAGGACATTGGAAAAGAAGGGTGTTCTGACCTTGTGAGGCCAAAAAAATACAGAGAGGGTTCGAAACTCTGCATTTATTTTCACATTTGATAAATGTGATATAACGGCTTTTAGATTAATCGTGTTATCCCTTTCTTTTCATGAAAAATTAGAGGAAATATAGAATTAAAGAAGTACCCAATCACGTAAAAAAATGGTAAATCATGGCATAAAATAAAAGCAATAAAGGCATCCATAAATCGGGTAGTTTGTTGTAACCTTTTAGGCGAGGACTTTGGTCCTTGTATGTGGATTATCGAAGAAGCATTTCATTGGGAGGTTTTGAAGATAGGGACTTGCCAGTCTAAGTGATATTTAGGAAATATCATATGTTATTTAATTATATATAAAATCATTTACATTATTAAAAGGTAATTTTTACATGTGAATTTTTCGGGCAAAAATGTGGACATTGGTTCGATTTTATTAATGAAATATCCCAATTAATTACTATAAACATTTTTAGTGATATTTTTCATTAGTGGTAAAAAAGCATTTTTATAGTGAAGAGAAAGGATCATGAACTTACCCTAGTGCTTTCCCAACCATATCCACGAAGAGGCTTTATTCCACAGGAGCAATAATAATAACAATAACAATGATAACAAAAATAATGATGATAACAAGAAAATGAAAAGAAAATATACATAAAACCAATTTGAATTAAAAATGTGAAAAGGAAGGATCCAGTGCATATGTCGAAAAATACATGTGAGCGTAACTTAAAACATATGGTTAACTTGTTTACCTTAAAAAAAGAAAATATATTTTGGGTCGTGCATCTTTTAATGCGTACCATCGTTTAATGCATGGGTACGCATTAAACGATACGCGATCGTATCAGTCTGATAACGGTGAATTTTCTTTTTCTCTTTAAAATAAAGTCATTCTCAACAATAGATCCAAAAGAGAGCAAAAAAGAAAACTAAATAGGAAGAAAAACCATATCTTACTTTGAGAACATTGATTTTAAAATGGATAAAATAGAATTTAAAGCTGATAGCCTAATAATTTCTGTCACATGGTGATATACCTTTTTTAAGGGTTTCACAACCTAAATCTAGTAGAGATTAATATATAATAAAATTATAAATAAAAATAGAAGCTAAATTTATAATAATCACAAAAATAACGAAAAAGACTTTTTATATTACCTTTAGTGTACTTACTCAATTAAATTGCTGAATATCGGATTCATGGACCTTTTATGGTGTTGAAATAGTCAAGAAACAGTTAAAAAATCAAGAACTAAATGCCAAAGATCTCCTTTTTGCTTAAAAACCTTTGAAAGCTTTTGGAACTTTTGAAAATCTCTTTATAAAGGCAAATATAACCTTTTACTTTATGAATTTCTAAAAATTTACCAACCTTTCCAACTTTTTTGCAAGTATCTGAGTAAAAACTTATATAGGGGTAAATGTATGGTTGTACATTAAGTATGTATGATTGTACACTTAAATGGTGCTCTACTTGTCCACCTGCTTTATGGGAAAGTCCATCAAGTTTTGAGTGTACGACCGTACCAAAGGAAATGCACGGTTGTACACTTCAAAAGTAGGTTAACTTGCCTGAAAAGGCAATATTCTTGCAATGCACGGGTGTACACTCCTTGTGCAAGGCTGTATATTACCAAAAATGGGAAACTCTGACATTTGGACCAAATGATGAGATTTTTCTTAGTGTATAAGGGCATACAGGCCATAAATGCATGGTGTGCAGGGCTTATAAACTTACATAAATTAATTTTGAGCCCTCTATTCCACTCGGCTACCCAAATCAAGTACAAAACATTTTAAAATACTTTTTTCGAAAATAATTTCAACACAAAAAGGATTCACCATCCTCGATTCGCTATCTTTAAAGAAGCAATTTTTCTCATTAGGTAACCCCGACAAAAGCCTCCTCAGGACCCAATACTTACAATCAATCCTTGGCTAATGAAGCCCAGCACTTTGGCATTATGAATGAAGCACCCATCCCCAAACTTATGCTGCAAGAACCCCTTTATAGTTAAAGTCTCAACTCTGGACATTAGTGTTAGAGTCGAAACTGAAGCATGCTCTTTAGAAGCAATCTGATCAGATGCACATCTTGCAAAATTGAGAATAGACTGAGTATCAAACACTGCTTGGCCCTCAACGTTGCACCTAGCTGGCGGGGTAGTAATGGTTGAGGTTGGAGGACGAATCTTTATGACTCCCACAGCCTCATCTTGGGGAGAAATATCTATCACTTCTTTAGGCTCATCTAAGAGGGTCAGCCCTATAGCTTTGCTAGACTTCTTAGGCCAAGTGGATTTATCACCCTTCAGTGTAAATTTTCTCTTTTTCTTCTTATCGAGATTTTTTTGACACCTTTTTTGCAAAATTAGAATCTATGGAGGCTACAAATAAAGAAGATAAAAGGATTAGTAAAGAAAGATAAAAGTCACAAAACAAAATATTATAACACGACAATTATGCTTACGATCAGTTTTAAGACAATCGAAAATAGGGTGATAGGCCTTAAGAACTGTCAGCCCATAAAAAGAATCCAATGAAGAGTCAGAATATATCGATTTGCCTTGGTGGTCCTCAAGATACTTCATTAACGCACTAATTTCTAGCTTAAAGTCATCAAAACCAGTCGTTAAATCCTTTAAATTGTGTGGTTTATTCGATCAGCATAGGCTCACTCCAAAACCTCCCTTCTGCCCAACCAAAAAGAATCTCTTTTTTGAATCCTTTAAGGGAAGTAAGAATAGTAAACAACCTTCTCTTACACCTACTTAAGAAATGATATTCGTTTCCACCATCATGACTAGAAAGGTAGAAGAAATGGGTGAATAACCCCAGGGAAGAAACTACCTAAACTTTCTTATAGATAATTTTAAAACAACTAATAGGCCTCTATCCGTTCAAATTTAGTTGATTAGGAGGGACCTCATAAACCCTAAGAATACTAGCATCTTGACCAGTGTCTAGCAAGTGTACTAGATCGGCTAAGTAATATAGGAAAATATAATTATGACCCAAAATATAGAACTCAAGGGAAACTTGTGCTTGTATGTGCTATTTCAATTTCAAAACCAATTTTGTGTGTAAAAGAAAGAAGAGAAATCCCAAGGTTGTGATGATTGAGGTTTTAAAACTAAAAATAAACTAAAACAAAATAAAGAGTTAAAATAAATAAAGTTCTAATAAAAGCAAGTAAATTGAATGAGGTAAAAATCAATATTAAAAACAACTTTCACTAAACGACTATCCACCTTAACAAATATTGCTATGACTTAAACAAAAGAAAACATACAAGTGATTATGGAGAATTCAGTTTAATAAACCTAGATAACTTTATTCAAGATTACCATTCCAAGCATCAAAATTTTCTTATTCAGATAAACTTAACACTTAACATAAAGAACTGAATTAACTCTCCTAGATGTCTATTAAAGCCTTTCTCAAGAGATTTAACTTCCACCTATTCTTAGTTACACTTTTTTCAATCTTAACTTACTCAAATCAACACATAATTATAGCTTATTTAGATTATAATTATGCATTAATCCAAATAAATTAACCTAAGAACATGCAATTCATTAATCAACTCAAATCAATTAATTAACCAATGCTTAATCAAGTTAACAATTAACTTAAATTTGAGTAAAAACAAGACCATGTTTAAGAACTAAGAAATAATCAACTTGTATTGAATTGAAGAACAAACTCAAGTCATAACAATACAAGTTAAGGATTCAAGTATCCTTTAGCAAAAGTTAAAGAAAACTACTCACTAGACATACTTAAAATTAAAACAAAGTGTTGAAGAAAACAGTGAAACCTAAGTAACGTAAAAACAAACTTAAAGAGAATAATGCTTAATTCTAAAGTTGATCTCCCTTTCTCTGGTTTTTTGGAATGCTATTTATAGGGAAAAATTGTAGTAGATTCCTTCTTAAACTCCAGACATAGAATAGGAAGTGAACTCTGCTAAAACAGGAAGATCGAGAAAATCCTTGGTGAAGTAGGAGTCTTCATCACGTGGCCACGCCCTTCCCTTTGTAATTGAACACGTGGTCACATGTTCCACAAGCCTTCCTTCACACATGGTCACGTGTGGATTAACCCTTCCTCACATGTGGTCACATGTTTGCATGGTTTTCTTCGGTTTCCCTTTCACGTGGCCATGGGTCTTCATCCTTCATTCCTTCACGTGGCCATGCATTCCATACTTCACTCCTTCACTTGGCCATGGGTAGATTACTTCAATGATTTCACGTGGTCACGTGTAAAGGTTCTGGACTGAACGTTCAATTTCTTGCCTAAATTTCTCATATTTGCACTTTTGACCCTAATCTTTGCCCTTTTTGCAATTTAAGCTCTTTTGTATCAATTTTAACCTGAAAACCAAACAAAACATGAAATTAACCTCAAAAACATAAATATTTATAATTTAACTTCATTTTAACCTAAATAATATCAAAATAACTAAATAACCAAGCTTAAAACACATCAAAAACTATATATAACTCACACTTATCAAATACCCCACACTTAAACCTTGCTTGCCCTCAAGCAATTTAGAACAAACCCACCTTCAAAACCATCAAACTTGTACAAAGATATGCAATTTCAAAACCAAACTTAGCATTCTAACAAAAGCACTTAATATAATCTCTAAATATATCAACTTCAAACAAGAGAATATAAGTTAGTTTCCTTGAGTGTGTGCAAGACCAAATCATTTTAAGCAATTTTGAAAATCAAAATATCAACACAACTAGATAATGAAGTATAGAATAAATGAATGAACAAGCATACAACCGATTTTAAGCTTGAAACTCTAGAAACACAATAGGCCTCTCCTTTAGCACCGGAACCCGAAGGTCATCTCCGCTAAACAACTCAAAACAAGCTTAAAATCACTTAGGTCTTTTAAAGGTTGTAATGGGGCTAAGGATATGGTTATCAAAGAATAGATAAAAGATAATCAAAATGAATAGCCACTCTAAGACAAAATAGATTACTAAACCCCAATAACTTCAACAATATATATTTTGCTCATTCTTGCCTCACTTTCAAACTTTTTTTTAAGAGATAATATGCCCTTTTACCAAGAAGTCATTATTTTTTCTTTTTTTTTTCCTTGTACTACCGCACACTTATATTTTTCATATTTGCTAGCTCTCTTTTTCTTTCTTTTTCCTTTTCTCAAACTTCAAATGTTTTTTTTTAAATAAACTAGCATTCACAAGCTAATTTGAATAATCTCAAGGTATACAAGGTAGTTTTCTCACTTGATAAGACTTTCTTACTAAACCTAATAGAACTTTTAATCTCCTCACATATCCATTTAATCCTAAAGTGGCCAATTCCATAAGGTGAGATAAAGGCTTTTTAGGTTATATGGTTAAAATATTAGGTGTAACAAGAAAATATTAATGGTATGCCTTAAGCATACCTCATTAGGCTCAAAATGACTTAACAAAGGATAATTTCATCAAGGTAGGACAAAAAGTCTTTAAGAAAGTTTATCAAGAAAAGTGTTGCCTAGATCATTTTCTAAGTTATTTGAGTTGTTCATATGCTTTGAAGGGTGATGAGGAAGGTTCTAGTGCTCTAAATTTCCTTACTTCACTACTTCATTGTATTGATTTTTTCTAGGTTAAAAACTGGTCTAAGTGCTTTCAAGAATTTGAAAACCAACAAATATTTATCAAGCTGAAGATTAAACTATCTAAAGATTTATTAAACAACATAAATGTTCTCTTGCTAAGCAAAGGTTCAAAACATGCATATTCTATATCCAAGTTCAATTGTTCAAAGTTTTGAAGTCAACCGGGGCAAACTAAGTTCTCATGCAAATTAAGTGAAAAGGTGAGCTACATAAATCTTCAATAAGTTTTACAAACTTAAAAAAACAAATAAAATATAAACAAAACAAACTAACAGAAAAAAAAACACAAAACCCAAAATAACAAAACCCGATTCATGAAAAAGAAAAAGAAAAGTTGAAGACAAACTCCCTGAAATGAGGCTACCCCTTCCTCAAAATTTTACTGTCCACAGCAAATGAAGATCTATTCCGGTGGAGGCGAAGGTGGAGGAAACCGCTGCCAAAAGTGGTGGATAAAATGCTCAATAGTCCTATTGCCCGCCATCACCGTATCCCGTAGCATGTCCAATCTTCCTTGCATTTGATCTAGCCTAATTTACTAATCATCCAAACGGCTACTTAATTGATTAAATGGACCTTCCCATTCAAGTGTTATAGGTTCATTGATGGGGGAAGGTACAACTGTGGCAATATGCTCCTCATTTGGCTCCTCCTGCTACTCCTCAATCTGAATATTGTTCTCTCTTAGGTATTCCTCTCGGGTCGCCCAATGAGCTCGAGGCCTAAGAATCAAAATTTTCATCCGCTTGAGCATCTTATTATCAATGCAAGGTAAATCTCCTGGAAGTGAGTCTCCATAACCCGAATGTTCAACTGCAATTGCCATCACTATAGCTATCCACCCAATGGAAATATTATCAATACGTCCTGGCATTTTTTGCAATTCCTTAATTCGAGCTGCTATAATTCCTGCTCCATTGATTTCTATGCCATCCATCATACATTGGAGGACCATCATACATCAGAGGACCATACTTGAGACACACTAATAGTGCTTGCATTCTTCAAATTATTGTACATACTCTTTGCCAAAAAGCGATGAATGATCCTTAATGCATGATTCCTTAAAGCATGTACCTTGCATTGTCCCCCTACCTATGGCTCATCTAATTCAAGATCCTTGATTCTTTCCCAATTCTCCACAGGAGATGCATCTTCCAATTCAGTTGGGGCATTTGGCATAAATCCTAAAATTTCAGAAAACAGACTGAAAGTTAAGGAATATCCTTTCTTACCAAACTTAAAACCAACTGTTCCGTCCTTCACATCTCTCTTAAAGTAGCATTCAAAAGAATAAAGAAAATCCCGTGCCATATCCGGATATACTTTCAATTTCTTTCCAATTAATTGCTACCAGCCAATATTTTGGATCAATGGTTCTATATCATGATCCCACAAATTTCCAGCCAGAACATTGAGGAACAATTGACTTAAATAGGTGGGCTTGACATAGGTACACTTGCTGAAGTAGTCAAATTTATTGATCTTGGCCCTGTCCATATATGATGGGATGCGTACACCGGAAGAGCTTGCTATGTCAGGATATTTGGTCCTTCGAGGTGCCACTAAAAAGAAAAAGAAAACATAATGTAAGTGTCAACTCATAACCCACATATACGAAGGTGTAAGTACATGAACATGTATTGAATGAAATGACGCACAATTGAATGAAATGAAAAATGTTGATAGCATAAATGCACCATATATGAGTGAAGATTAAAATGTTAGGCATAATATGGATGAAAGAGTTGGGCACAAAGAGTATGTCAAAATAATGCCTAACATGCATAAATAAGATCGTGAACCAATCTTTCAAAAGGTGAATTAGATCGTAATGCATCAATACAAATCATAAACATGTTCACCAAAGAGTGAAAGTTAAATGATTTTAAAGAAAAACTCATTGGGACATTTCATCGAACATGTTGTGACCACAAGTTTGAGCATCAATTTAAAGATCATAACTAAGATTGTTCATTACCCAATTACATACCAAACATCTATTACATGCATGTATTACTCATAATCATCCAAAGAGGTAAAAGGAATTACTATGAAAGCAAAATGTTAAGTGTAAATTGACCTCAAAAATGCGTGGCCACGTGATGGTTCTCCTTTGAATTTAACATGGTCACGTGATGCTTAGATGTATGGGCAGTAGATCAATGCATGGCCACGTGATGTTTCTCCTTTGAAATACACGTGGTCACGTGATTTTCATGAACTGGGGCAATGAATCAACCCGTGGCCACGTGATGGCAAAGGGAAAGCCACACATGGTCACGTGTATATGTATTTTTTTTACCTCCATTTGCATCTTTTGAAACATATATGCACAATAATTCATTTTAGCCTTGATTAAATGCAATTTTTTTTCATGTTAAGCTTTTTAAACACAAACTCTTTTATGGTGAAAACATGTCTTCTTTGAAAACCTGATTTACCCACTCATTTCATGAATCAAAACACACAAACACGCAAAAATGCAAAAAAAAAACACAAAATTTGACTGTAAACATAAAAGAGATAGAAATTTAAAGTTTTGAGTTTTAAGAGTCTCTAGCTAGACTCTCCAAACCGTTTTTTAAGTATCTTGAAGAACCATGGGTGCTTCAGCAATCTCTTGTTGTCCGATTTGGTATGGTTTAAGCCGATGACCATTGACTGTAAATTCAAGTCCATCTTTTAAGCTTTTGATCGTCACTACACCAAAGTTACTGCTCGACATTACTTGGTATGGTCCGAGCCACTTTGATTTCAATTTTTCTGGAAACAAACGAAGACGACTATTATATAGGAACACTAGCATTCCCGGAACAAAATCTTTTACCCTTAAGTGCTTGTCATGCCATCGTTTGGTCTTTTCTTTATAAAGCGCAGCATTGTCATATGACCATTGTCGAATTTCATCGAGTTCATTGAGTTGCAATTTCCTCCTTTCTCCTGCATTTCTCAAATCAAAGTTAAGAAATTTTGTAGCCCAATAAGCTTTATGTTCTAATTCAACTGGAAGGTGACATGCTTTTCCAAAAACAATTCTAAAAGGAGACATACCTAAAGGAGTTTTGAATGCAGTTCGATAAGCCCATAAAGCTTCATCTAACCTAAGAGACCAATCTTTTCTAGAGTTATTAACTATTTTTTCTAAGATTGATTTCAACTCCCTATTAGATACTTCCACTTGTCCATTGGCTTGAGGGTGGTATGGGGTTGTGATTTTGGGCTTAACACCAAATTTTTTAAGCAAGGTCTTGAATTGATGGTTGACAAAATGTTTGCCTCCATCACTTATAATAGCTCGAGGTGCTCTGAATCTAGTGAAAATATTCTTCCTAATGAATTTCAGCACAATTTTTGCATCACATGTCCTAGTAGCTATGGCCTCTACCCATTTACTCACATAATCCACTGCTACCAAGATATACTCAAACCCAAATGAATTTGGGAAAGGTCCCATAAAATCAATGCCCCATACATGAAAGATTTCTACTTCTAGCACATTGTTCATAGGCATCTCATCTCTTTTGGATATATTTCCTACTCGTTGGCATCTATCACAAGTTGCTATAAAAGATTTTACATCTTTAAATAAAGTAGGCCAGAAAAAACATGATTGGAGTATCTTTTGAACTGTTTTATTTGGTCTGTGATGTCCCCCAACTTCACTTCCATGGCATTGTTGCATGATAGATTTTTGTTTCAATTTCGGTACACACCTTCTTAGTACTTGATCCGGACAGATTTTGATGAGATACGGATCATCCCAAAGGTAGTGCTTGGCATCCACTATGAGTTTTTTCTTGTGTTGCCAAGTAAACTCCTTAGGAAGATAACCACCTGCAAGAAAATTAGCAATATTAGCATACCATGGAACTGAATTTTCATAAGTGTAACAAGCACAAATATGTTCATCGGGAAATAAGTTAGAAATTTCTCCCTTTTCGATGCTAGCATGATCCAATCTAGATAGATGATCAGCTACAAAATTTTCTGTTCCTTTCTTGTCTTTAATCTCAACATCAAATTCTTGTAGTAGTAACACCCATTGGATAAGTCTTGGTTTGGAATCCTTCTTGGTGAAAAGATGTCTCAATGCAGCATGGTTCGACCACACTGTAATTTTGGATCCTAAGAGGTAAGACCTGAATTTCTCAAATGAAAATAATATTGCTAAGAGTTCCTTCTCCGTAGTGGTGTAATTTACTTGGGCTTCGGTGATTGTATGGCTTGCATAGTAGATGGTGTAGAAAATCTTCTCCTTTTGCTATCCTAAGACTGCTCCAACTGCATAATCACTTGCATCACACATAATTTCAAATGGTAAGCTCCAATCGAGTGATGCAATGACCGGTGCACTAACCAACTTTTGCTTCAATAAGTTAAAAGCCTGCAAACACTCAGCATCAAAGTTAAATGCAACATCTTTAAGCAATAAATTAGAAAGTTGTTTGACAATTTTAGAAAAGTCCTTAATAAACCGATGATAAAACCCGGCATGACCAAGGAAACTCCTAATGCCTTTAACACTAGTTGGTGGAGGCAGTTTTTCTATCACATCAACTTTTGCTTTATCAGCCTCAATGCCTTTTTCAAAAATTTTATGCCCTAAGACAATGCCTTTTCTAACCATGAAATGACATTTTTCCCAATTTAGAACAATATTAGTTTCTTGACACCTTTTTAAAACCAATGCTAGATTATGCAAACAAGATTCAAAATCATGACCATAAGTAGTGAAATCATCCATGAAAAATTCCATAAATTTTTCAATAAAATCATGAAATATGGCCATCATGCATCGTTGAAATGTGGTAGGTGCATTACAAAGACCAAAAGGCATTCTCTTATATGCAAATGTTCCATATGGACATGTAAATGTGGTCTTTTCTTGGTCTTTCGGGGCTATAGGTATTTGCATGTACCCCGAATATCCATCTAAGAAATAATAAAATTTATTTCCTGCCAATCTTTCTAACATTTGGTCAATAAAGGGCAATGGAAAATGGTCTTTTCTAGTGGCATTGTTCAACCTCCTATAGTCATTGCATACTCTCCATCCCGTTACTGTGCATGTAGGAATTAATTCATTATTTTCATTGATCACTACAGTCATTCCCCCTTCTTAGGCACACATTGAACAGGACTTACCCAATTACTATCAGAGATAGGATAGATAATACCTGCATCAAGTAATTTTAATACTTCCTTTTTCACTACCTCTTGCATAGTTGGGTTGAGCCTTCGTTAAGGTTGCACCACTGGCTTAAAGTTGTCCTCCATAGGTATACGATGTGTATAATAGCTGGGGCTAATCCCTTTCAAGTCGGATGTTGCCCAACCAATTTCTCCTTTGTGCTTTTTGAGGACTCTGATGAGCATTTCTTTTTCCAAATCTATCAATAAAGATGAAATAATTACCGAATCAACATTATCACTTAAAAATACATATTTCAAATGAGATGGAAGTGTTTTAAGTTCAAAATCTCCCTTAAGAGGGGATGGTTCATCCTCCGTTCCTTTGTCTTCACTGTGCTCTTTTTCCAGATTTTGCACCAACTTCTTCTCCTTTGCTTTCAACTTTTCCATTTTCTTGGGATGCATTAAGCAACTTTGAAGTTCATCATTGAGAATGATTTCCTCTTGTTTTGTGTTGGCACATTCTTGAACTTCATCAACAAAGTAGATGGATTCTTCAAAATCATACGAGGGGTGTTTTAAAATTTTATTAACATTGAAAATCATTTCCTCCTCGTTGAATCTTAAAGTAACTGTTTGTCCATGAACAGCAATTAGTGCTCTTGCTGTGTTCAAGAATGGCCTCCCCACAATTAATGGCACCTTCCTATCTTCTTCCATGTCCATGACCACAAAATCAACCGGAAAGATAAAATTTCTGACTTTCACCAATAAGTCCTCAATGATTCCTTTTGGCCTCTTTACCGATCTATCTGCCAATTAAAGCATCATTCGAGTTTCCTTCAAATCACCTAGATTTAATTTCCTGTAAATTGAATAAGGCATCAAGTTAATACTAGCACCCAAATCACATAAAGTATGCCCAACAAAATTTTCTCATAATTCACAAGGCAATGTAAAACTACTAGGATCTTCTAATTTTTCAGGAATTTTATTGGTTAATATGGCACTATAATTATCGAATAATTGAATCGTTCCTATGCCTTATAGCTTTTTCTTATTAGTGCATAATTCTTTCATGAATGTAGCATATTTAGGCATGTCTAATAAAGTTTCAGCAAATGGTAAATTTATATGTAGCTTCTTAAACATGTCTAAAAATCTACTCAATTATTTTTTTTTCTTTTCTAGCTAGAACAGGAAATGATAGTTGAGATTCATCAAGAACAGTAGAAATAAATTTTTCTTTACCTTTACCCTTCAACCGTAGGAGGCACTTTTCATTATTTTCTGAGTTAGAATTACTTACCTCCATTGTCGGTTCCACCCTTGGAGAAGAATTCTTACCAATTTTAGTCTTCTCTAACTCTTTCCCACTCCTTAAGGTGATTGCTTTGGCTTCCTCCTTCGGATTTCGATCTACATTGGATGAAAATGTCCCTTGAGTCCGGTTTGATAAAGAACTAGCAAGTTGCCCCATTTGGTTTTCTAGATTCCTAATGGATGCCTCTTGGTTCCTCATTCAAATATCTTGCGATTTCCATCTAGCATCTTGGCTAGCTAAAATTGAGTTTTGAGATGCCATGAAATTTGCTATCATTTCTTCAATGTTGGATTTCTTTTCTTGAGGAGGGAGAGGTTGAGGTTTTTGAAAACCGGGTGGTTGGTTGTATGATTGTGATGGGTATTGGTTTGGGTAATGTGGTGGAGCTTGGTTTTGGTATGGAAGTTGATTATGGGGAGGTTGATTATTGTTAAATTGAGGTCTAGGATTAGGGTTAGAAGAAGAACCTTGATTACCTTCCCTCCATGAAAAATTTAGATGTTTCTCCATCCCGTATTGTAAGTATTGCTATACGAATTCAAGGAATTTACTTCTTCCACCATACCTTCATTATTTTTCATTCCAAAGGTCCTGAAATTCCTGCATAAGATCAACTTCGTTAGATAACATAGAAACATTTTTAGCTTTAAGCTCATTTATTTCTTTTAAATGTCCTCTTTTCCATAATTCTAATTGAGCTTTCAATATAGCTACTTCATCAATATATGAACTCCCCTGTTTCTTTTGAGTTGCTCTAGAGGTTGCCCATTGAGCATCATTGGTAGCCATCTCATCAAGAAGCAAAAATACATCTCGAAAATTTGGTTCATGAAACTACCATTTGAGGCTACATCTAGCACAGATCTTGTTGATGGATGGACACCTATTAATAGAAAATGTACATTAATTGAAAAACAGGAACTTCATGATGAGGACAACTTTTTAAAAGTCTTCCTAAATCTTTCCTATGCTTCATGGAATGGCTCAAATAAAATTTCTGGAAATCAATAATTTGTTTTTTAATGAGGGTAGTCTTAGTAGGTGGGAAGAACTTGCACATGAATTTTTCTTGCATTTGTTGCCAAGAATGGATGGATTGATTTGGTAGCATTTGTAGCCAATCCCTAGCTTTTCCTATGAGGGTAAATGGGAAGAGTTTCAATCTAATTGCATCAGTCGATACATTAGGAATTTGCACAGTTCACTAACTTCTAAGAACATATCTAGATGTTGTGAGGGATCCTCTATGTCTGAAATCAAAAAATTAGTTTCTTTGTACCATAGTGATGGTAGCGGGTTTAAATCTCAAAGGGTTAGTGGTGAGGAATCCTAATAGTTCTATGTTCTTCATTCCACCTAGGAATAGCATAATCCCTAATGTTTCTAGGTTTATACCCATTCCTGGAGAGCTTGGTGGGGTAATGTGTTGCTCTTCGATCCTAGGTGGTGGATTTTTCATAGGTTGTTCTATTTCTGGGTCATTCATGTTGCCTTTAACCTTCTAATCCTATGAAATGTCCTTTCAATTTTCAGGGTCTAATGGTAGGATGGGGGTTGTTTCTCACTATAAACCACTAGTCACCCAAAAAGAAAATAAGAAAATTGATGAAGAAAAGAAGAAAAAAACACAAAAATAACTTTAAAATCAAAATAAATAAACAAACACCAATGTTTCCCCGGCAACGGCTCCAAAAACTTGACTGGTGTCTAGCAAGTGTACTAGATTGGCTAAGTAATATAGAAAAATATAATTATGACCCAAAATATCGAACCAAGGGAAACTTGTGCTTGTATGTGCTATTTCAATTTCAAAACCAATTTTGTGTGTAAAAGAAAGAAGAGAAATCCAAGGTTGTGATGATTGAGGTTTTAAAATTAAAAACAAACTAAAACAAAATAAAGAGTTAAAATAAATAAAGCTCTAATAAAAGCAAGTAAATTGAATGAGGTAAAAATCAATATTAAAAATAACTTTCACTAAATGACTATCCACCTTACAAATATTACTATGACTTAAACAAAAGAAAACATACAAGTGATTATGGAGAATTCAGTATAATAAACCTAGATAACTTTATTCAAGATTACCATTCCAAGCATCAAAATTTTCTATTCAGATAAACTTAACACTTAGCATAGAGAACTGAATTAACTCTCCTAGATGTCTATTAAAGCCTTTCTCAAGAGATTTAACTTCCACCTATTCTTATTTACACTTTCTCAATCTTAACTTACTCAAATCAACACATAATTATAGCTTATTCAGATTATAATTATGCATTAATCCAAATAAAATTAACCTAAGAACATGCAAGTCATTAATCAACTCAAATCAATTAATTAACCAATGGTTTAATCAATTTAACAATTAACGTAAATTTGAGTAAAAACAAGACTATATTTAAGACTAACAAATAATCAACTTGTATTGAATTGAAGAACAAACTTAAGTCATAACAATACAAGTTAAGGATTCAAGTATCCTTTAGCAAAAGTTAAAGAAAACTACTCACAAGACCATACTTAAAATTAAAGCAAAGTGTTGAAGAAAACAGTGAAAGCTAAGTAACGTAAAAACAAACTTAAAGAGAATAATGCTTAATTCTAAAGTTGATCTCCCTTTCTCTGGTGTTTTGGACTGCTATTTATAAGGAAAAATCGTAGTAGATTCCTTTTTAAACTCCAGACATAGAATAGGATGTGAACTATGCTAAAACAGGAAGCTCGAGAAAATCCTTCGCGAAGTGGAGTCTTCATCACGTGGCCACGCCCTTCCCTTTGTAATTGAACAAGTGGTCACATGTTCCACAAGCCTTCCTTCACACGTGGTCACGTGTGGATTAACCCTTCCTCACACGTGGTCACGTGTTTGCATGGTTTTCTTCAGTTTCCCTTTCACATGGCCATGGGTCTTCATCCTTCATTCCTTCATGTGGCCATGCATTCCATACTTCACTCCTTCACGTGGCCACGAGTAGATTGCTTCAGTGATTTCACGTGGTCACGTGTAAAGGTTCTGGACTGAACGTTCAATTTCTCGTCTAAATTTCTCATATTTGTACTTTTGACCCTAATCTTTACCCTTTTTGCAATTTAAGCCCTTTTGTATCAATTTTAACCTGAAAACCAAACAAAACATGAAATTAACCTAAAAAACATAAATATTTATAATTTAACTTTATTTTAACCTACATAATATCAAAATAACTAAATAACCAAGCTTAAAACACATCAAAAACTATATATAACTCACACTTATCACATCTAAAGGAGGTAGGGGAAATCGCATACCGCATTTCAAACTATCCTCATGACATATAAACCATTCATTACTATTCTCTCCAAATGGACCATCAAAAACAAACATATATACAAGGCATACTAGATTCAATACACTCTCTAAAAATTTATATTTTATCCTAAGTTCGTTCAATTTAGCAGTGGTAACCTTAGTGTGTTCGACTATGGGTTCTTTTCCTTGGTACTCTTTAAGGAACCCTGTATCAAGATAATCTCCACTCCCACTTACAATGCTACTACTAAAAGCCATTCTAAGAGGTACAATTTCAAAAAAAGAATTCCTAATTTGCTCCCAAGAAGCATACCTTAGAATGATAAAAAAAATGTTTAACTCTGATAACGAGGAAGATGATGAAGATGTTGATGAAGAAGATGTAACAACATTAAAAGAACTCATACAAGTAAAGAAAGCTAACATGATGAAATTGGCAGAGAAATTAGGAACGAAATATCAAAAACACAAAGAACTCTGAAGCCCCAAAATCTAAAAGAGAAGAAAGCCTGAGAATTTTTGTAAAAGTATGAAAGGAAAAACCCAACACCTATTTACAAGCAAAAGGGGTGACTTATCTAATACGCTTGATGCGCCTAATGACAAAATACTAGGTGACCCGAGTTCGCAAGAGCTATTAATGGCACGATAAATTAAGCGTTATTTTTAACTGACGACCGTACAAGTGAAAGGTTCCATTCAGAATTTGAAATTCAAATTTCAAATAAACCTTACCCTTATGGCAATTAAAACACAGAGTTTCAAAAACATTATTTTATAAAAATACCAATCGGATTGATTTATGAGAGGGACAAATGGTAACATCCTCTACAAATGGGTCCCAAATCCCAAAACTCTAATTCGCATGCAAGCCCACAACTGGGCACCAAAGACAATTTGATTAGAGTGATGTGACAAGATTTTCACATCAGTACGATAGTATGGGCCCTATATCATCGCTTGATACTGATTACCTAACTGGTATGTGGCTACAGTGCAATTGTGTCATTACCCTAGGTTACTGTTCTAGGCACTCAAGAGCCTAATAACTTATCACCATCAGAATGCTATAAATAGAGAAAATATGAAAAGCCTTTAGTAATGTTAATCTCTCTCTAAAAATATTTTTTTCTTGTTTTTTTCTCTAAAGGTTTATTTGCTAACTTAAGTATTAAAGTGTTTACCTAGTCTGACTGAGAGCTCTTTTTCTTGTAGGTTTTAGAAGGCTTCATCCTACTAGAATCCCCCTTTTTTTCCATTTTCATACTTTTAAAAATATCACTTATCTTTTCCTCCAAAATACAAAAGGATAAGTGTAAACACTGTTTCATAAGGCAGCCCTAGATCAAGGTTATCTAATGATAAAAAATAGTATATTATTGATAGCAGGTTCGGATCTCGAATCTTTCGATTGTGAATTTCTCGTCCTCCCGCATTTTTTCAAAATCTTTATGATTTTTCAAGTATTTTCAAGTGTTTTAATAAAAGTGCATAAAAAACCCCCGATTTTGGCTTTTAGAGATGACAGATAGTCATCTATCATAAGAGGGACGACTGTCCATGGATTTTCTTTCCTCTCTAGGTCAGATCAGGGGTATTTTGGTAATTTTTGGATTTTGGACAGAGGGACGACCACCTCTCAATGAAGGATACACGTCTTTGGTTTTTTTTTAAGATTTTCCCATGTTTATAAAAATTCAAAAAGGGAAAGATAACTTCTAAAGGAGATCCAAATTTGATGGGAATAATCTCCCTAAATTAGGAGAGTTAGAATTAGATTCAACTCCAACTCTAGCCTAGGTATAAAAATTAAAATTCTAGGGTTTCCAAAAGGGGGAAATCACTATAATATAAAGAAAGTTTCAAGGAAGAAGAAAATCAATTAAGATTTAATAACTCTAAAAATTTCCTTGATCCAAACACACACACACACACAATAAAATTCATTTGATTTTTGGAGAAACAAAGAACACAAATCAGAGTAGAGATCTAGACTACAAGAATTTTAGAGTCAGAATATTTCCTGATGGTAATATTCTAGGCTCTCTTTTTATCTCTATATCTATTTATTTTCTCTCTCTAAAATTTCCATGTATGATTATGTCATTATTTGTTGAAATAATTATGTTTAAATGTTATATTTGAGTAATATGCATGTCTAAATCGAGATGTGATGTAAATTTAGATCAAAAAGCATGTAAAGACATGATTAGAATTAAGATTCCTCCATTATTGTAACTTTGGGTTTTTTCTCTATTATTTAATTCTATATTTTAATATATTTTTATTGAATTTCGTGCATACTTTGATGTTAGAATACTATTTTGGCATGATTTTGGGCCTAATAATAACATGTTTAGGGTTAAAATATGTTTTGTATGATTTTTGTATGTGTTTTACATTATTTTCTAGCATTCTATTCTATCCAGCGAGTGACAGATGAGAAGAATCCTCGATAAATGCCCGTTTATCAAAGCGACATACAGGACATTACGAGGACTTCCTTTCGTCCTGTCCCTTATAAAGTTGTGGGAGTCCCTCGCCTATTTAAGGTGTTCGTGGATGATTTTTAAGCATCTTTTATTATATATTTCATGTATTTTATGTCATTTATTTGATTTTTATGATATTTATGAATTATTCTGCATGTCATTTTATTCTGTATTGTATAATTAAATTTATTATTTTCTTTATTGTATGTGTTTTCTTTTTACAATACTAATTTATTTGCCTTTTTGTGTGGTTTCTTTCGAGTATGTTGATCTTTTCACTTTTGGAGGATTATATAGGATTTTTTGCATTGGGAATCATGCTCCCAATTTGACGACCACCCTTAGCCCATCCGATTACCTTTCGTCTAACCATTCTTTTTATCATTTATTTATATATTGTCTTTGCTTCTATATATTTTTTAGTTATTATTTATTTTGTGTTCATTTATTGATTTGGTATTTTTGGATGAATTGTTTTTTGGGATGTAATAGATAGTAAAAAAGGAGTTTTTGTGTATGTTAAAAGAAAAAGGCACTTAAAATATTTTCTATTAATCAATTTAGGTTTTTTTTTTCAAAACTTTGACCAATGTCCAATTTTTCATCCAAATTCAAACAAAAGAAAAAAATGAACATTTTTGTAAAATATTTTTTATGAGGGAACCAATATTCCCAACCCAAATAAATGTCCTGATTTATGTATGTATATTACTTTGCTCTCGTTGTTGGATGATTTGCTTTTATAACAAGTTTAAGTAATTGATTTATTTACTTATTTATTTATTGCTTTTCATGATTGATTGGGATGTTTATTTAATTTTATGCTTTTGCATTGTATGAGAGAGGAGAGGAGATTAAATATGAAACTTAATTATAAAACAATACCTAACCAAGATGCCTAATAAGAGTGATGTCCTGAATACCAATCTTTTTTTAGGCATTAAAAGGTCAAGATTCTTTTTTCGATGTTCTGTTGGGTGGTGACTCTATGACACCTACATCTTTTGGGCATATTAGTAGATGTCTTCATTGGTTGACTACCAACAATAATTTGGGTTTGATCCCTTTTTATTGTGAAGTAGCTAATTTATGAGTTGAAGTGAGCCTCCTTCGATCTCGGCCCCTAAAATCGAGCCTCTGAGAGTGAACTTGGAAACGAACGGTGGCTTTGGCAAAAAGTCAAGGGTTACCCATCGTAGAAAAGATTAGTACTGTGCATACCACCAGCATATTAGGCACCTGACTTATTATCGTTGCTCTTTGAGGAATAAAATATAGGATCTGATAGATAACAAATAAATTTTAGATCTTGAGAAGAGGGATAAGAAGAAGAAGGGAGGTTACAATGTTTTACCACCTCTAGTGTTTATGATTGGATCTATTCTACCTTAATGGTATGTCATTGTTGGATTTTAACGGTTACATGCATCACATACATGAGCGAAATTTTAAAATTTTTTTAACCATTAGATCTGATCTTGCCATGAATACACAATATAACTATATGAGAATAAGAAAAATCACCTTTGATTTTTGTTGAACAGTTGATTTTACTTCGTACCGGGTTGTCGCAAATCTCAGTGTCCAAAATCGAACACCTCTAATGAGTAATCCACACTAGAGAGGGATAAATTGAACCAACAAATTGGTGTTTAACTACGGCTGGCCGAAATTTCAAGAAGCTAGCTTGGAGTTGGAGCAAAAAGGAAAGAGAGATTAGAGAAAAAGACTTTCTTTTTGTTTTAATCACTTAACCCTAATTTCTCATTAGTTGGCCTTTTATAGTTAGGTTAAAATTCCAACACCTTAATGAGATTGGGCTCTTTAAAATTACTGGAGAATTATTAATTGGGCCTCTGGAATTAATTATAATCATTTGGGCTTAATTAAATCCAATTTAAACCTTTTCATAAAAGACTGCACAAAACCCACAAACTAGGCCCTTTGAGCAACTAATTGGATTTAAATACCCAAATGGATTCCAAATCTAACCAAATTAAATATGTGAGTTCTATAACACTTATGTAACATATATAAATTAATTTGGTGCATGAAATAGGCCATTAATTCCTTCTGTTCTGGACTTGGCGTGTGGCCCTTATAGAAGGGCTTTCGCCAACTGCTTCATTCCTCTGGCCCTTAATAATTCTTCCAATGGACTTATTAATTATTATACCAGTCCTATAACACTTATAGTAGTCCTATAATACTTATAAGATAATAATAATTAATCATGAAATACATTATTTCAATTAGATCCAATTTACAGAACATTTCTCAAAAGTTCCGCGGACAATTTTATTTGATCATAATTAATCAAACTCTTTCGTTAATTATTATCATATTCACTTCTCTACCTTCATAATAATATCAAATATTATTATCCTTATCATTTTACCATTTTACCCTTTTCTCTATATGCGTGTGACCTATTGGGTTCCTATCCATGTTGGCAGTATAATATGTAATTATGAGTTCTATTGAGAACTCACATGATTTAAACTCCTTTAAATCATTTTATCAATCTCTATTGATATTTTGATACATCATTATACAAGTCATGATTAGCCTCTAGCTAGGCATCATGACTACCCAAATGTCAGGAAAGTCATGTGGTTTGACTGTACCCTTCCATAGAAACAGTTACCGTACAATTACTCCTTTCACCACTCTTATCTCAATTAGATTTTGAGTATAGATTTCTGTCAACTCATATAAATCTAATTATGTATGTTCTATTAATTTAACCATTGTTCCCAAAATGCCCTCCATGGATCTCTATCCATCTTGGTATTTTACTCTAGCCAGAGATTCTCTGAACAAGGCAATTATAGAATCATGCGAGATAACTTCCCTTATTAAATCTGGGATGGTGAATCCTTTGTCAATCACTCAACTATCTTCAAGTAGGTCATGATATACCCAATCTCCTAACTATGTTCACTCCCAGTTGGAAGTAATCAGTTATGGAGTTAAAGTATACCACTTGCTACTTAAGATAACTTTGGTGATCTCAAGTCTGAGGATACTTGCACAACAGCTATGAAGAGATTCCTCACTGACATAGATTTAATATCCATGTGAGGATTCTCTTTATAGGTCTCCAATGAACTTGTTCTTCTGACAAGTATTCATATGTTAGCTTTGATTATCTTTCATAATCACAGTTATGAGAACCACTGCTTGAACCATTCAAGAAGCATACTATGTGCTAGTCTGTCCGAATTAATAATGTCCTATCTTATTAATTCTATGACTAGGGATATTTACATATTAACACATTTGCATGCAATAGACATCTCACATCATGAACACCTTCATGATTGCCTTTGCACTGTGTTTATAATATCTAGGACTTCATTTATTAATTTAAGATTTACAAACTCATGTATTTAAACATAGCATTAATAAATGAATAATGCCTTTTATTAAGAATATAAATTTTATACATATGAATAACATCCCTATTTACATGGGCTCTAGGGCATACTCTCTAACAATCTACCACTTGCACTAGAGCCAATCATTCATATGTCTCAGACCCATGCTATTTATATGGTGATCATACTTAATCTGGGATAGTGCTTTAGTGAGGGGATCCGCCACATTGTCATATGTGGGAACCCTTTCTATTTTCACATCATTTCTAGCTACTATTTCCCTTATGAGATGATAGCGTCTGAGAACATGTTTGGATCGCTGATGAGATCGTGGTTCCTTTGCTTACGCAATGGCTCCATTGTTATCACAATATAAAGGAATCGGATCAACAATGCTAGGTACCACTCCTAGTTCAGTTATGAACTTTTTGATCCAGACTGCTTCTTTGACTGCTTTTGAAGCAGTAATGTACTCAGCTTCCATTATGGAATCAACAGTTGTTTCTTGTTTGGAACTTTTCCAACTAACTGCTCCTCCTCCCATTATAAACACATAACTAGACTATGATTTACAATCACCTTTGTCAGATTAGAAGCTGGCATCTGTATACCCATTTACTTCCAAACTGCCCTCTCCATATACCAAGAATATATCCTTAGTCCTTCTCAAGTACTTAAGGATATTCTTGACAGCTGCCCAGTGTTCCTCTCCAAAATTGGATTGGAATCTGCTTGACACTCAAAGCAAATGCTACATTTGTACGTGTACATAACATAGCATATATGATAGAACCAATTACAGATGCATATGGTATTCTATTCATGCTCTCTTTATCCTCTAGTGTTTGCGGACACATAGACTTAGAAAGGTGTTTCCCATGGACCATGGATATAAACCCTTTCTTAGAGAGATCCATATTGAACCTCTTCAATACTTTATCTATATATGTACTCTGAGAAAGGCCTAGAAACCTATTGGATCTATCTCTATAGATCCTTATTCCCATAATATAGGATGCTTTTCCAAGGTCTTTCATGGAGAATTACTTGGATAACCATATTTTAACAGATTGGAGAAGAGAAATGTCATTTCCTATGATCAATATGTCATCCACATATAGAACTAGAAAGATAATTGCACTCCCACTGACCCTTTTATATACACAAGACTCATCTTCATTCTGTGAGAAACCAAATCCTTTTATTGTCTCATTGAATCGTATGTTCCAACTCCTGATGCTTGCTTCAATCCATAAATGGATCTTTGAAGCTTGCATACCTTTTCGCCATTTCCAGATGTGAACCCTTCTGGTTGCATCATATACACATCCTCAGTAAGATTTCCATTAAGGAAAGCTGTCTTCACATCCATTTGCCAAATCTCATAATCATAATGAACTGCAATGGCTAAAAGTATTCTTATAGACTTAAGCATCGCTACTGGAGAAAAAGTTTCATCGTAGTCAATACCTTCTTTTTGACGATAACCTTTTGCTATTAAGCGAGCTTTATAGGTAACTATATTCCCTTCCATATCGGTCTTCTTTTTGAAGACCCATTTGCACCCTATGGGTTTTATCCCTTCAGGTGGTTGAGTTAAAGTCCATACTTTGTTCTCATACATGAAGTCCATTTCAGACTGCAAAGCCTTAAGCCATAAATCACGTTCTGAACTGTTTAAAACTTCTTGATAGCTTCTAGGCTCATTGTCCTCTACTACAGTTATGCCTCTATCCGAATCAATGTGAAATCCATATCTCACAAGGATATACCGCATCCTAGTAGATCTTCTAGGATTTTGTGTATAATCAAGTTCAACTATAATCTCATCATTATGAAATTCAGTTTCGGATTCAATCGGTTGATCATCTTCTATTTGTGGGTCGTGAACTTCACCAAGTTTAATTTTACTCGCACTATCCTCTCGTAGTAGAAATTCTCTTTCCAAGAAAACAGCATGCCTTGAAACAAACACCTTTTGTTCTAAGGGATGATAGAAATAATATCCAAACATTTCTTTTGGATATCCCACAAATAAACATTTGTCAGACTTAACATCTAGTTTGTCTGACATTGTCCTCTTCACATAAGCAGGACAACCCTATACTTTCATATGAGAAAGCATGGGTTTCTTGTTATTCCACATCTCATACGGAGTAACATCAACCGATTTACTAGGAACTCTGTTTAACACATAAACAACAGTTTCTAGTGCATATCCCCAAAAGGACTTAGGCAAGTCCGCTCGGCTTATCATTGATCGAACTATATCTAATAGTGTTCGATTTCTCCTTTCAGATACACCATTGTGTTGTGGTGTATATGGTGGAGTCCATTGAGATAAAATCCCATTATCTCTAAGATAATCCTAAAACTCTTGACTTAAGTATTCTCCACCTAGATCTGATCTAAGTGTTTTAATACTTTTGCCAAGTTGTTTCTCTACTTCATTTCTGAACTCTTTGAACTTTTCAAATGCTTCAGACTTATATTTCATTAGATAGATTTATCCAAACCTGGAATAATCATCTATGAAAGTAATGAAGTAGCAGTAACCTCCTCTGGCATGAGTAGTCATTGGACCACATACATCTGAATGTATTAAGTCCAAAACCATTTTAGCTCGTTCTCCTTTACCAATAAAGGGAGCTTTTGTCATTTTTTCCAATAAACAAGATTCACATGTATCAAATGATTCATAATCAAATGATCCCAAATCACCTGACTTATGTAATTTGGTCATGCGTTTTTCATTTATATGGCTTAAACGACAATGCCATAAGTATGAGGTATTTAGATTATCATGTTTCATTCTCTTGGTATCCACATTATGTACTTCTTTAATTAAATCAAGAACAAATATACCATTCTCAATGATAGCTTTTGCATAAAACATATTGTTCTTAAAAATGTAACAACATTTGTCCTTTAAAGAAATATCATAATCGTTCATCAAACAACTGAAAGAAATAATACTTTTGGACAAAGCTGGAACATAATAACAATTATTCAATTCCAGTACTAATCCACTAGGAAGAGGCAAATAGTAAGTCCCCACAACTATTGTAGAGATATTCTGTCCAGTAGCTGACTGCAAACATATCTCTGCCTTTCCAACGCTTCTAAAGCTTCTAAGCCCCTATAGATCATTACATAAGTGAGATCCACATCCGGTATCTAATATCTAAGATTGTTTTGAAGCAATAGAATAAGTATTAATTTCAATCATATGAATACCTGAAGTAGAAACATCAGCTTGCTTCTTCTCCTTGAGAGAATCTAGATAGGCCTTGCAGTTACGCTTCCAATGACCATCCTTTCCACAATGGAAGTAAGTTCCTTTGGGATTCTCTTTCTTGGCAACCTTTTTCTTGGAGATCCCACCATTCTTTGGTTGTGCCTTGGTTATCTTCTTCTTTTTTTGCTTCTTGCCTTTAGCAGAAGTGACAACTATGACACTTTTTGGATCCTTCTTAAATGATCCATCAGCTGTCTTGAGCATATTGATTAACTCAGGAATGGATACTTGGATCTTGTTCATGTTGAAGTTAAGCACAAAAGGTGCATAACTTGGAGCCAACGAGTATAAGATTAAATCTATATATAGATCATTATCCATAACATAGCCAAGTCTACTCAAATGCTCAATATACCCATACATCTTCAATGCATGAGCAGCAGCTGAAGTGCCTTCCACCATTTTGCAGCTAAATAAAGCTCGAGCAATCTCATATTGCTCAGTTCTAGCTTGAGAAGAATAAAGCTCCTCTAGATACAAAACGATGGTTCTAGCATCCATCATCTCATGTTGCTTCTGAAGCTCCGAGGACATAGCACCCAGCATCAGACATGCTGCAGCTTCACTATCCTCCATGTATTTTCGATAAATGCCTTTGATCTCATCAACGACATCATCTGATGGAAGTGGTGGTGGATCTTTATCCAAGACATAGTGGATCTTTTCAGCTCTGAGAATAATTCTCACTTGCCTGATCTAGTCAGAATAGTTATTGCCAACCAGCTTGTTATCCAAGATTGATCGTATATTAATGTTTGATGTGCTCATGATGATGACCTAGATGTGAAAAAGAAAAGATATGAGAGTATGTTCATATATATGTATGCATTAATAAGGTTTTTAATTAATCCATTTACTCCCACTATTTTATTGCGAATTAATAGCCCTCACTATATAATTCAAGAAAATCCGATGGTTTTCTTAGTGGGCCAATATCCAATCTTTGATATGTAATTTGACCTTGATTGTGGTCAACAAGCCAAATTCCATATCCTTGAAAGGTAGGTATCTATATACCAATTGTGTCTCTACACAACGATTGGATCATTAGGTTATCAACTCTTGATGCATGCATATCGTATATGCATTCCCTAATCTTGCCTCTATAACCATTAGCCTTGACTGTGGTCAACAAACTAATGGGCTAGCTAAGATGACGTATTTAATTAGATTTGAACATATTCGATATAATGTGAGTTGACTGTGGTCAACAACCCACACTATAAAGAACTCTGGTTCTTCTCAAATTAATGAAAGGCTTATATACCTTAGTATTTATTTGAGGGTTTTAGTTAATTAAGTCTCATCATACATGGTTGGCATACATTGGTATGCATCCTATATCTATCACATAAATATAAGCATACAAATATGGTATAGTTATGGACTTCACTACATTGATTTCCCTGAGCCAAGAGGGAAATCAAAAGGTCACACCTAGGTAGTATGCATGATTCAAACAAGAAAAATAATTACATTATCTTTAAGCTTGTTGGATCTCCATCCGGCCCATCTTGCTCCTTGAAAATGGTCTCCATCTCTATTTCTAATTCTAATCTAAGTAATCTAATTACTTATTAAAACTTAAAAAGAAATACAAATCAAAAACAAGTGGCTGGGATATGAAAGTCCTCATTAGGCCAAAACATGCATAATGCTCAATCACATTGGGCTTTGTCCATAACTATCCATCATGCCAATCATACACCCTTATATGCCTTTCTAATGCATAAATAAATGGATTAATAACTTTGTTTCAACCTTTGAAACAATATTTTGAGTTATTTTAATGATGTGATCAAATTAGGAAACTTTTTCGATTTTGGAAACTTTCATTTTAGGAAACCTTTTTGCATGTCTGTGTTTTTGCCTTAATAATCAATCCAATTGATTATTAATTAATTATAAATTGATTATTTAATTAATTAATCATATTAAATAATTAAAAGAGTCAATTTTAGGCTTATAACCAAGGGTGGGCTGAAACCCACAAAAGTAAACCCTAAATGTGTTCACACACAAATTAGTTTTGTGTCTTTTGGATCATTTGGGCCTTTTGCAATGAGCCAAGCCCACTCCAGACCTTAAAACCCATTAATAAAATTAATTAATGTTTATAATGTTTAATATAAATCAGCTCCTTGGGCCCACCAAGTCATTCACTAATTTAAACCAAGTCCGTAAATATAATTAAGCCCATTAAGTGGTTTTAATGAATTAAAATTAATCAAATTAATTTAAGGCCCATTTTAATTAATCCAATTAATTAAAAACACTTTAATATATCATATATATCAGATTTAGAAGATTAAAAATCGTTCTAACCAAGAACACATCAAGAACATATGAAGAATACCAATTTATCGAATTTTTTGACTAAACTAGTTTTCATGCAAAACTTGTTCGATTTTAATTTCGTTCGATCTTACGGCTTAATATCCCATATTAAACACATAAAATATCATCTAAATGATGTTTTAATGGATCCATAAGAAATTAAATTAGAACAGCCCCTTAAATCACCTAGGGTTTCACGCCAAACCCTAATCACAATCCTTCAAAAGTTTCGTTTTTGTTTCCACCAAATTTTTTTGATCACACATACAACCAGAAATCAATATTTCTCATTCATGAAAAATCAAATCTAATATTTTAAAGTTCATGAAATAAATAACTTAAAACAAAACAAAACTTATTCCGCATAAAAATATAGAATTGTATATCCATGGCAAAACTGAGGCTCTGATACCATGTTGGATTTTAACGGTTACATGCATCACATACATGAGCGGAATTTTAAAATTTTTTTAACCATTAGATCTGATCTTGCCATGAATACACAATATAACTATATGAGAATAAGAAAAATCACCTTTGATTTTTGTTGAACAGTTGATTTTACTTCGCACCGGGTTGTCGCAAACCACAGTGTCCAAAATCGAACACCTCCAATGAGTAATCCACACTAGAGAGGGATAAATTGAACCAAAAAATTGGTGTTTAACTAGGGCTGGCTGAAATTCCAAGAAGCTAGCTTGGAGTTGGCGCAAAAAGGAGAGAGAGATTAGAGAAAAAGACTTTCTTTTTGTTTTAATCACTTAACCCTAATTTCTCATTAGTTGGCCTTTTATAGTTAGGTTAAATTTCCAACTCCTTAATGAGATTGGGCTCTTTAAAATTACTGGAGAATTATTAATTGGGCCTCTGGAATTAATTATAATCATTTGGGTTTAATTAAATCCAATTTAAACCTTTTCATAAAAGACTATGCACAAAACCCATAAACTAGGCCCTTTGTGCAACTAATTCGATTTAAATACCCAAATGGATTCCAATTCCAACCAAATTAAATATGTGAGTTCCATAACACTTATGTAACATATATAAATTAATTTGGTGCATGAAATAGACCATTAAGTCCTTCTGTTCTTGACTTGGCGTGTGGCCCTTACAGAAGGGCTTTCGCCAACTACTTTATTCCTCTGGCCCTTAATAATTCTTCCAATGGACTTATTAATTATTATACCAGTCCTATAACACTTATAGTAGTCCTATAACACTTATAAGATAATAATAATTAATCATGAAATACATTATTTCAATTAGATCAAATTTATAGAACATTTCCCAAAAGTTTAGCGGATAATTTTATTTGATCATAATTAATCAAACTCATTAATTAATTATTATCATATTCACTTCTCTACCTTCATAATAATATCAAATATTATTATCCTTATCATTTTACCATTTTACCCTTTTCTCTATATGTGTGTGACCTATTGGGCTCCTGTCCATGTTGGCAGTATAATATGTAATTATGAGTTCTATTCAAAACTCACATGATTTAAACTCCTTTAAATCATTTTATCAATCTCTATTGATATTTTGATGCATCATTATACAAGTAATGACTGGCCTTTAGCTAGGCATCATGACTACCCAAATGTCAGAAAAGTCATGTGGTTTGACTGTACCCTTCCATAGAAACAATTACCATGCAATTACTCCTTTCACCACTCTTATCTCAATTAGATTCTGAGTATGGATTTCTGTCAACTCATATAAATCTAATTATGTATGCTCTATTAATTTAACCATTATTCCCAAAATGTCCTCCATGGATCTATATCCATCTTGGCATTTTACTCTGGCCAGAGATTCTCTGAACAAGGCAATTATAAAATCATGCGAGATAACTTCCCTTATTAAATCTGGGATGGTGAATCCTTTGTCAATCACTCAACTATCTTCAAGTAGGTCATGATATACCCAATCTCCTAACTATGTTCACTCCCAGTTGGAAGTAATCAGTTATGGAGTCAAAGTATACCACTTGCTACTTAAGATAACTTTTGTGATCTCAAGTCTAAGGATACTTGCACAACCGCTATGAAGAGATTCCTCACTGATATAGATTTAATATCCATATGAGGATTCTCTTTGCAGGTCTCCAATGAACTTGTTCTTCTAATAATCATCCATACGTTAGCTTTGATTATCTTCCATAATCACAATTATGAGAACCACTGCTTGAACCATTCAAGAAGCATAACATGTGCTAGTCTGTTCGAATTAACAATGTCCTATCTTGTTAATTCTATGACTAAGGATATTTAGATATTAACACATTTGCATGCAATAGACATCTCACATCATGAACATCTTCATGAATGCATCATGAACACCTTCATGAATGCATCATGAACACCTTCATGAATGCCTTTGCACTGTGTTTATAGTATCTAGGACTTCATTTATTAATTTAAGATTTACAAACTCATGTATTTAAACATAGCATTAATAAATGAATGATGCCTTTTATTAAGAATATAAATTTTATACATATGAAAAACATCCCTATTACATGGGCTCTAGGGCATACTCTCTAACAGTCATGAGAGACCTGTATGGTAATGAGTATGTGGCCGTTACTCGCTCCACCCTCAAAGTATTAGAGCTATGTAAAGAAAATCGATCAGTTTCCATGATTTATTGTTGGGATACCCTCATAGATAATGAGGATAAAGGGATTTTGGTGCCCATTAATATCTGATGTTCAGCCAATGAAAGTAAATAGGAGGTAAGAGAAAAGAAAAAGGTTAAGGTAGTCACGAGGAGCGGAAGAGTGGCCCCAGAGATTAAAAAGCAGCCAGCTTATGCTATAGTGCCAATAGAAAAGGAAGTCGAGGAAGATCATATAATTAAGCAGTTGAAGAAAACAAATGCACAGATTTCCATCTAGGACTTGCTGAGATAGTCTCCCTTATTAAGGTAGAAGTTAGTTGAAGCCTTAATTGAATTTACTGTTACAACTACCATCTTGGCTTTTAAGCTATTGGACTTAGTTAAGGGAGGAATAAGAGAAAATATTATATACTTTAATGCTGAATTACCTTCTAAAGGAAGGAATCATAACCGCCCCTTAATGGCAATTTTGGCTTTTGGGTTAAATGAGAACATGTTAAGTAAGTCTAACTTAATTATTTCTGCTCATGACAATTCTATAAGACAAGTTGTTGGGACCTCCAAAGCTTTAGTGAAGATAGGGCCCATTGAGATAAAAGACGAGTTTGTGATGCTGCCTATTCCAGCTGACTTCTCTGTGCTGTTAGGAAGACCATGATTTCACAAGTTGGGTGGGATGCCTTCTTTACTGCATTAAATGATCAAGATTCCTCATTATGGTTAGGTGGTTACTATTAAAGCTACAAAGGAGAACCAAGTATTTGTACTTGAGATAGCTAAATAGCCTTTCAGTGGGTTCCATATGTCTGCTATCGGTGATGAAGAAAGTGAGGGTAGCTTTATTGATTGCCTATAAGTGGTTAACATGATGAAAAAATGAATTTTTTGTTGGGTGCCGGATTAGGCAAGAACACCCAAGGGCCTTAGATTGTTATAATTGCTAAGGGTTAGAAGGATAAAAAGGGGTTAGACTTCACTAGTTCCATTCAGAAGGGTAAAAGAAAAGAAGCAGTGAAAAGAATTCCCCACAACTCTCAAAATTTTATGCCAGCTTCAGGTAATTGTTTTTACTGTGGGGAGAACGAACCTTAGCTGATAGGGGGTAAGCCAGTGCCAGGATTTGAGTTGTTTAATAATGTCTTCGACTGAGAGCAAGGGATCATCAAGCCAATTAAGGGTTTCTGGGACAAGAAAGTGCTTGAAGAGGTTTTGACAGAAAAGCTATTTATAGTTCAGTTAAAAGGCAAACGAAAGGTCGAGGTTGAAGATCCACTAGAGGCCCCTAGAGAGACATCTGATACTGCCAAGACTGAAGAAGATGCTTTTATTAACATTATTTATGTTCTTCAAATTTCTTATGAGAACATTGATTGCTTTTCTGATTATATTATTAAGATGAACAATTTTACTTACTTGTGTGATGTTTTTTCTAATTTCAATATGCATAATTATGATCATGAATCATTTATATTTTACATTAACTTAACAAACACATGTTTATTTAATCTTGAAACTAAAGAAAATCTAAAAGAAATTTTATTGGCATTAATAATTGTGAATAATAACTATTTTATTAGTCTATTTTTAGGTGTTTAATATGTTATTTTAGTGTTAATTTATTTAATTTTATGTTTAATTTCTTAATTTCTGTGTTTGTGGACTTAATTACATAAATTGGTGTTTTTAGGTGTGAAATTGAAGAAAAAGAAATATTTAAAGGCAAAAGAGGAAATTCAGCCATTAAGGGACTTTTAAAGACAAGATTTCATGTGTTTAGTCCAGAAGCCAGTCACTCAGTGGAGTGAATTCTCCCCATATCGAGTAAGGCATGAGAAGCAGGGCATGAAAAGAAGGCTAACTCGATGGAGTGAATTTTCACTTTACCGAGTCAACCCAAAAGGCACATTTTTGAAGATATCCTCGGTGGAGGGAGAATTCCCTCTACCGATGCATGGTTTTTGAAATACGATAAAACTATAATTTTTATCAAATAAAAAGTTTAATTTCAGCAAGATTTCTTCCTATTTGAGGATTTTTAGCAGACAAAAACACCAATATAAAAGGGAGAAAGAATTCTAAAGAGGAGAGTTTTTTTTAGAGTTAGTTTTTAGGGTTTTTATTCTTACTTTTTGTAAATTAGGGTTTATTTTTCTCTTTTAGCTTAGTTTTCTTTTCTCTAAAAGATTTAAGCTTTTTATTGTTGCTCTGATAAATCATCAAGAGCAAGTTTGAAGCTTCATGAGTATGGCATCTTTTTATTTTAGTTTTTCTTTCATTTTAATCATATTCGGTAAGTAGTTTTTCTTACTTCTGCTGAGGGAAATTTGAACACTCATACTTTTATTGTAATGAATTAGTTTGAGCATTAATTCAATGTAAGTTTGATTATTTCTTAGTTCTTGACCAACTTCTTATCTTTGATTGTTATTGGATTGATTATTAACTTATTTGATAAATGGTTGATGATTGATTTCAAGTATGATTTATGATATGCATATTCTTATATTAGTTCATTAATATTGATGCATGATTATATTCAGAATTTGAGATAGTTGTGTGTTGGTAAGAGTGGATTAAGACTAAGAAAAGTTGAACTAAGAATAAATTAAAGTTAAGTTTGCTTGAAAAAGAGTTTAATGGATGTTTAGGATTTTAAAATTAGATCTTTGTGCTAGGTGTTAGATTATTGCTAAATAGAAGATTTAATGCTTATAATGATAGTCTGAATAAGATATGTCTTTATTTAACTGATTTTTTCATAATCACTTGTGTCACTTTTGATTTGAGTTATAGCAATGAAAGTTGAGGTGGATATTGAAAAATATGAAAAAGTCTTTGCTTAGACCTATGAAGACATGCCGAGAATAGATTCAGAAATCGCTAAACATGCCATCCTAACATATCCAGGGTATAAGCCAGTTAAACAAAAGCTTAGGAGGCTTAGACTAGAATGGGCTGAGATGAAGTTAAGAAACAGATAGAGGCTAAGTTCCTAGTGGAAGTTTCATATCCCATATGGCTGGTAAATGTAATTCTCGTAGCAAAGAAGGATAGAAGAGTCAAGGTCTGTGTAGATTATATGGACTTGAACAAAGCCCATCCTAAGGATGATTTCCCTCTACCTCACATAAATGTCTTGGTTGATAGCACAACTGCTTGTGCCATGTATAGTTTTATAGACGGGTATGCAGGGTATAATTAGATTCAAAACAAGATAGTAGATTAAATTAAAATAGCTTTCATAACTGAATAGGGTACATATGCCTATCAGGTTATGCTTTTTGGGCTTGAAAATTTAGGTATAACCTATTAGTGGATGATAACTAAGATACTAAATGATTTAATTTATAAGGAAGTAGAGATATACGTGGATGACATGATGATTAAGTCAGTTACTCGAGAAGGTCATTTTGAGGCACTAAGGAAGTTCTTCTAGAGGATTGATAAGTACAACCTTCGCCTTAACCTAAAGAAGAGTATCTTCGGGGTCACTTTAGGTAAGCTTTTAGGGCACGTGGTGAGCCAAAAAGGTATAAAAGTAAATCCTGATAAAGTAAAATCCATTAAAAAGATGCCAGTACCTCAGAAGCAAAAGGAACTTAAAGGGTTCCTAAGAAGAATTTAATACATAAGCAGGTAAATAACTAAGTTGACTTTAATTTGCGAGCCAATATTCAAATTACTCAGAAAAGATCAGCTGGTGGTCTGAAACAAAGATTGTCAAAAGGCATTTGATTCCATTATGAAATATCTGATGTATCCACCAATATTGAGACTACCTCAGACAGGTAAACCTTTGATTTTATATTTAGCCATAGAGGATAGTTCAGTAGGGGCAATGATGGCTCAAAATGATGACTTTGGAATTGAATATGCAAGATACTACCTCAGTAAGAAGTTTCTCCCTTATAAAGCAAAGTATATAAAGATTGAAAAGATTTTTCTGGCAGTTATATGGGCATCGAAAAGATTAAGACACTACTTCCGTTCCTATTGGATACAAGTAGTGGCTAAAGAGAACCTTTTTAGGTATTTGCAAGAAGCATCTTCACTCTTAGGAAAAATGGCAAGATGGTTGATTCTCCTACAAGAGTTTGACATAGAATACATCAATAGGAAAACTATTAAAGGAGGAGCAGTAGCAGAGTTCTTAGCTAATCAACCTTTAAAAGGAGAGGAGATAACTTTTATAATTCCTGATGAATGCATTGCAACTATAACAATGCAGGGTTGGCAAATGTACTTTAATGGGGCTGTAAATAAGAAAGAAGCCAAAGTAGGTGTAATCTTGATCACCCCAGAAAGAGAGAAAATACAACTAGCCAAAAAACTAAGGTATAAAGCCACGAGTAATGAAGCCAAATACGAAGCCTGCATCTTTGTTTTGGAAGCCTTGTTAGCTGTGGGGGTAAAATCTACAGAAGTGTTTGGAGACTCATCTTTGGTAGTCTATCAAGTGAAAGGCAAATGGTCGGTGAAGAAGAACAATTATTGCCCTATCTCAAGTGTCTAAAAGCTTTGAGGAGCCAATTCAAGCTTTAAAATTTTGGGTATATGCCTAGAGAGGAGAATCAACTAGCAAATGCGTTGGCCACTTTAGGATCAATGTGGGATAATCCAAAAAGGGGCGAGTATAAAGCCTATGCTAATTTCGAGTTCAACCAAGCTATGCTTTAAAGATGAGCATATTATGAATATCGAGGTAGACTATGGAAAACCTTGGTACTGTGATATTTAGAACTATTTTGAAAGGTTGGTGTTTCTTAAGTAAGCTACTAAAAAGGACCAAAGAATGATTTGTAAGCTATGTACCCAATTCATTACTTTAGGAGGAGTACTCTACAATAGACACCTTGATGGAATCCAATTAAGGTGTCTGGATGAAAAGAAGGTAAGGAAGGTCATAGAAGAAGTGCATGTGGGAGTGTGTAGAGCCCACATGAATGGTTTGTCTTTAGCTAAAAAGATTATATGTCAAGGATTCTTTTGGCTCGTAATTGACATTGATTGCTCTAAGTATGTTAAAAAATGCCAACTATGCCAATAGTCTGCGGACTTGAGGCATTTTTCGGTTCTGAGCTATGCAATATCACATCACCATGGCCATTTACTGCATAAGGCATAGACATTATAGGCATGATCCACCTGCATACTTCAAACACGCGCAAGTTCATTATAGGGGCCATTGATTACTTCACCAAGTGATATGGCCAAGTTCATTGAAAGGAATTTGATATTCAGATATGGTTTGCCTCATCATATAATGTATGATAATGGGTTGTAGTTTTCTGATGAAACCAGGTAAATGATCATCAAGTATAGAGTTCAACATCATAAGTCTTCTCTTTATAGACCTCAATCAAATGGAGCAGTTGAGATGGCTAACAAGAATGTCAAAAGGATTCTAGCCAAGATGGTTTGGACTTATAAAGATTGGACTGATAAGCTACCCTTTACATTATAGGGTTATAGGACCACAGCCAAAAACTTCAACAGGGGCTACTCCATTTTCTCTAGTCTATGGGACTAAAGTAGTATTGCTGGTAAAAATTGAGCATCAATCCTTGAGGGTAGTTTTAGAAGTTGAGACACCAGAAGTAGAATGGGCTAGATAGAGACTATTGCAACTCAACCTGCTAAATAAGGATAAAATGAGGGTATATTATCACAACCAGGTCTATCAGAAGATGTTAGCTCTATCATTGAAAAAGAAGGTTAAGAAGCATCATTTGAAGGAGGAAGATCTGGTATTCAAATAGATAAGGCCAGGAATTCCAGACATTCAAGGCAAGTTTAGGCCCACATGGGAAGCACCTTTTATGCTCAAGAAGCTGTTATTCAATGGAGCTGCCATTTTATCAAGCAGTGATGGCAATAAGTTCAGAGAATTAGTGAACATAAATAGATTAAAAAGGTTTAATAGCTAAGATTAAAAGAGAAAAATAAGAGAATAAAAGCCTCACAGGTCGAGAACCAAAAAAAATTATGGCCTTACTAAAATTTGGCACCTCGTTAGGGTGAAAATCGAAAAAAGGCATCGTGGGTAAAAGTTAGAGGTTGAGAGAAAATAATAAATCAAGAAAACCTAAGAGGGCTGATTGATGATATGAGTTATAATGCTTGTAAAGTTTCAATTCAGGATTAAATAATACGTGTTATTAGGATAATATCAAATGCTAATCATGCATATTGAAATCAGAAAGAAATGTCATGCAAGTATTTATAATATCATCAATGTAACTAAAAGTAGTATACTCTTTTTGCATGTTCAAAATTAAAAGGTTCAATAAAAACAAAAACACAATTTGTAATGGTATCTAATATAGTCTATCTGTATCACACCTCTTTCTCCATCTAGGTGCCTAAAAGTCCATAACCTATTGTCAACCATTAGACTGGTGACCCATTATTTGTATAAAGTAGAGGTGATAAAGTCATAAGTGCCAATCTTGGGAATAGAGGTCCTCATAGATAGTCAGGTCCAAATCCTCTGATAGTGCTCTAACATAAAGAGAAAGACAAGTTTGCCACCTTAGAAGCCCAATAGAACCCTAATGATGTCCTGTCGATCCCCGAATTGGCGAGCACAGTTGGCAGTGATGTAGAAAGTAGCATGATGTAATCTACATAGAGGAACACATCCTGATGATCCATCCCAAACCACAGAGGTGATAGGCAACCAAGTGCACCTAAATATAGTATCATCATCTGTTAGTCGGCTAAACCAATCAACTTCGTCCTAGATTGTCAGAAGCTAATGCTATAGGGATTTGTGTATGACATATCTCATAGGATAAGTACCTATAGCGCTAACTCAAGGACAAGGTTCTGACAATAACTTCACCTTTTCACAAAGCTATACCTAAAAAAAGGTCGTTGGAGTGAGTTGGATTCATTTTAGGAAAAAATAAGGCAATAAAATATGTAAAAACCCGAAAGGACATGTTTTCCAACAGGAAAAGCTAGTGTGAAAACCCTCAAGGGGCATCTTACATTCAAAATCAAGGATATACCTAGAGCAACATAGGGCTACTGGTGAACCTAGAATAAGGGTTGTGATGAACAACATCCAAACTAATGATAGTTTCTTCCAGAACTAGGGAAAATGGATTGTGCCCCCGAAGCACGCCATCTACTATGTTGAATAACTTATAATCTCCAGTCATAGGGTCATCAGTACGCATTAGCAAACACTGAGCAAAACAATAAAGCAGTATCACAATTAAGTGAAAAGTGGGTACGTCGTCAAAGTCAACCAGTATAGCAATTAATGGCTTTAGTGAGAACGTTTCCCCATAAGGCACCAAGTCTCTGACCTCAGAAAGAAGGATGCCCAAGGCAGAAGCCACCTCCATAGGGTACCTAAAAACAAGACAAGGCAAGCATGGTCGAGTATAAGGCTCAAACCTAGCATCAACTATAGCAACAAACTCCTCCTGAACACATGAAGCCTAGGGTCCTAATATCGAGTAGCAGCAAGTAATAAGTTCCTATCTAAAGACACTTTTCTCAAAAATCTCAGAATAGAGTACAGAGCCAAAAGGGGGCCCTCTCAGGTTTTCGAATCATCCAATAGTCGTTGTAATTTTACAAGTTCAGAAGTTATAGTGATAGGAATTTTCAAATGGTCTAGGTGCAAAAATAATAGAGGAAAATAAATAAGTAAAAGGAAAAATAACCAAAAATAAAATAAAAGAAAGAGAAATACCTAGTAGAAGCTTTCTAGGAAAGGGAGAAGTCAAAGGCACAAAGATCAAGAAAATTTAGGCACTATTTATAGAAAGTGATGGTAGATGTTCGTCCCTCGAGGAATGGGCCACGGCTAACCCATCTGTCGCTTCTAGAAGGCCCAAATGCATTTTTTCTGCATATCCCATGCATTGCACGTATATACTATTGCATTTTCTTTTTTTTTTTGTAGGGGATCCAAAAACCCCATGATCAAGACAAATGGCTTCAAAAAATTTTGGACATGAAAAATTAGAAAGTTCAAAAAGCACAATAAATTTTAGGGAGTATTTTTAATTTCCAGTAAATATGTACAAATAAATAACGCATGTAAATAAAAAAGTTAGGTATGTAAATAAAATAATTGAGTAAATAAATAGTTGGATAAGTATGTAAATAATAGTAAATAAAGGGTTTTTATGTAAATAAGAAATAAAAGTGAGGACTGAAAATCTAAAAAGAAATGAGAAAGGGCAAAATTATCAAAAAGTTGTGAGGGACAGTACGTCCTATATGCCCATCTGTTGCTAGCAAAGGACGAGCTTCTCGTCCCTCGCTTGAAAATTTGAAATATAAGGCCTTTCTTCTTTATTTTTTAGTAATCGCCATTTTTTCAGATCAAAAGCTCTCCCTCTCAGTTTTTCATCCTTTTCTTCCTCATTTTTGGTCCGTTTTGTGAGTCATTTGCGCCTAAAATCTCCTAGGAGCGACGTTCGCATTAGGGAGCAATTTGTGCTACCTTTTATTGCATTCTCTTTCATTTTTGTTCATATTATAAGTAAGTATTATTTAAGTTTTTTACATTTTACTCATTTATTTTATTAGTTTAATTATATTATAAGCTTTTGTTATTATTATAAACCTTTAGTATTAGGTATGATTGATGTAACCATGTCGCCTTTTAGTTTAGAATTAAATGTTTCCTTTAGGACAAACCCTAGGTTACAAAACCTTTTTGCATGGCACTATAGTTAGGAAAAACCTTGTATATGAGCATGTAAATCTGTAAAAACCTTATATATGAGCACGTAAACTCGTAAATATTTTTTTAGCGAACAATATATTTTATGCCTTCAAATGCATATTGTATTGGAAATTGTAATTACACCCAAATAATCCCATCCAAAGTTAATTTTCTCTATTAATAGTATAGACTATGTTGCTTGGTGGCTATGATGGCCTATGTGTTGTTTAAATTATCTTTTTGTGTAGGAGACAGTCACATACCTAGCCAGAATGCTGCCGAAATTTTGTTAAAATTTTTGTAAAATGTGTATTATATTTCATTTGTTGTGCATGTTTACTAGAATACTCAATAATGGGCTTAAGATGTTATATATTGTGTTGTGGCTAGCGCACATTTCTATGCAGGTTGGTTTTCTCCCTTTTAGCCAAAATGCTACCAAAATTCTAACAATTTTTTGCATATTGGTTTACTTATAACCCAAGTTAGCAATAGAAACTAACATGTAATCTTCTCTTGTAGGATGCCTCGTAGAACAACACATGCAAACCTGCCTCAGCCTATACCAAAGTATATGACACCCGCGAAGGTTGCTAGATATTGAGCTTTGCTGAGAGTGCAGTACAAGTCGAGCTGCTTCATGTCCAGATAGTTCCTATAGGACGTCATGCTGATGGAGGAGGTTAATGGACTCCTCACCAGAGCAAGTTAAAAGGAATTCTTCGCTTCATCTTTTATAAGACCTACCCTGATGTCACCAAAGAGGTCTTAGCTACGTTGCAGAACGGTGGTTACCAGAGGTCAGATACAGAGGAAGGGGTGGTCTTGTAATGCCCCAAAAACTAATAATAATAATAATAATAATAATAATAATAATAATAATAATAATAAAAGGTGGGATTTAAAAAAAAGTTAGGTGTGTAGTAAAAAAAAGAATTGGGATTTAAAAAGAAGGGGTAGGTGTGGTTTAAATTAAAAAAAAGAGAAAAGAAGAAAGAAGAGATGAGGAGGGGAGGAAGAATGGGCACCAATCGAAAAAGGGAGAGCTGTCCGGCCATCGCCGTGTGCGACACTGTGAGGAAGCCAGATCGCCACCGCCACGGTCCTCCGGTCACCTCCGCATGTGTCGTCTCCCTTCGATGGCGTCGCTCCTCCGTTCTTTCTCCCCCCCATGGTTTCCTCTCTCTCCCTTCTTTTTGATGGTTCCTGATGGCAATTGAGAAGGATGACGGTATCGGTGGGATCTCGAGGCTGAGGTGGTTTCTCTAGTTGCTACCGCTCCTCCTCACTTGCCGACGGCAAGGAGATCGGCGATGGTGAAGGTGGGACATTCATGTTCAGATCTCGGTCAACTCCGGTTGCCGTTGGATGCATGACTACCCACCGTGGAACCCTTGGGCCTGGATCTTCAAGTGGACAGCTTCAGTGCATTTTTCAACGAGTCTCCGGCGAGCCCAAGGATGACAAAATGTAGAAAAATGAGAAGATCGATGCCAACGGGTATGTGGATATAAACTACACCTTATTTCATTTAAATTGTGAATTTTGACATGAAATTTATATTATACAATTAAGTTAATATAAGGAATAGTATGACATAAATAAGATTATATGATAAGATGATGAATGAACATGAATTAATCATATAATTAAGAAGACATTGCTAAATAAGAGAAGTATGGAGTGGGGACCGAAATTTATCTATTGAAGAATAAATGATTAAGTGATGTTGCTTGTAATTAGCTCAAAATATGTTATATTAAGTAAGGGAACATAATTAAAATAAAGTGAGTATGAATAAATGTACAAAGATGGAAATTAACATGAATGTGTAATAATATACTATATTATTGGAATATGTATAATGTAGTGAAAATTAGAAATGGATTAAAAATAACTCAATAGAATAATGAATTGATAAAATAACCTTAGGGTTAGTAAGAAATGGAAGATTAAGTAAGGAAAAGGGTGAGGCCGAATTATGGATATTAGTTTATTTTAGTCAAATTTAGTGCTCAATAAGCTATTTAAGTATAATTGTGTAATTCCAGCAATGTGGTAATAATTTGATAGCTTGAGATGAATTAGACACAAAAATAATGAATACATGTGAAAGTGAATATGAAACATGATGGTTTGTAAAGGATTAAATGTTATGGTAACATCACAGAGATAAATAAATGTATTATGGTGTGATTGAATTAAAAATAATATATGGGTATGGAATATTGAATGAAAAATAAGATTATTCATATAGGAAATTAGTTGATATTAAGGTAAATGAAGAATTAATTAGGGTATATTTATATAAATTAATATTACAAAGCATAAGTCGCATTTTAAAAATAAGAAGAAATTTATACTGAAAAATTTAGTATGTGGACCGAATTATATAGTGAGATGTAAGGCTTGAAATAATGTTAAGTATTAGTTAATAGAATATATTATATAATTTCAAAGAACAAAATTTATATAATCTGAGTTTGAATAAGCCTTGAATATAATAATTCTTATGGAAACATTAATGCCATAATAGTGTGGAATTAGATAGATAATTAAGGAGAGTCTTGAAATAAGTCGGCATAATCTAATAAACTGATGAGTAATAGTAATATGAATTTGGATTGTATAAGAAACAAAGCGATAATGGTAGAATAAGGTTAGACCAAATTACGTATATTAGATGGAATTATGGACAATTTGATGATAATTAGTAAATTCTTTTAAATTGATTAATAATTCAAGAAATAAGTATACTATAGTTGAGTGGTGTTTTAATTGTTATTCAAATTTAATGATTAGTCTGAAAATTATATTATGTAACTATACTAAATTATGTGTATTAGTGTAATATATATTAAGTTAAATATTATGATGCCAAGTTAAAACATTGGAAACTCAATGAGTGAAAAACATTAAAATAAAAAGAGAAAGAAACCAAAGTAACCGAATTGGGTACCTTAATGTATTTGGATAATTAATTAGGTATTTATGGGTAAATAGATAAATTTTTAATATAAAGATGACAATAATGTTAATTCGAATGAAACATAGTGAGATGCATCTAACGATGAAATAGCTACATAATGGAAAAAAGAAGAACTTGTGGAACTTAGTAATTTTCATGTGAAATTGGTATATATATACAAATATGATATGAAATTGGGGAGAGAAATATTTTGAAAGTGTGATATTATTTAATGGCTAACGGTATATGGATGACAAATGCTTTTGAGAGTGCAATGTGATTAACTATGGTAATAAAAATGTTATGGGATATGAAATCTTGATAATGCCCTTAGTATATAGCGGGTAACCAGGACTTTAGGATAGTATGGCTAGCCATAGGGGCAATTACCCCACGATTTCTGACTCTGTTATTGTTTCTGATATAGGTATTGCAACTGTAACTGTATGGGACTAATATTATGGGACTGATATGAGCCGGCACATTCTGATATGATACTGGAGTATAATATCATACCTTAGTGGTATGGTCCCTCCAGCATATGGGATATTTTGTTCCGTTTATCTAGTTTGTTGGTATCCCATTATTATTTACTAGGGGCAAGGTTATAAATTAGATATGTGAACAGAAGGAAAATAATTATCATATTTAAAATAAATTATAAATGTTCATAAACTGGAAATAAAGTGAACATAATGAAATTAATATGGTAACGGGGGCAAAATGATAATCATGGAGGAAACGAGAAATTTGGAATGTGAATTAAGAGATGAGAATATCATAATATTAATTGGATCAATAATTAATGAAAAATATAATAGATTGTTAACACAGGCAAAAAGGTAATTGTATCACTGATATAGTGGTTAAAGAAATTAAATTGAACCAGTAAGTGAAAAATGTGGTTAGAATTGTGTAGAAGAATAAAATTGTAATTGTGCAAGTAATCAAGGGTAAAAGGGACAAGTGATATGAAGAAAATAGGATACAAAAGAGTAAAACAATTATTTTAACCAATAGAGTAATACTATAATTAAAGTAATGTTGGGGGATTAAATCATAAATTACCGCCCCAAGAGAAATTTATAGGGACTAAAATATAACTTAGGTGAATAAGGTAAGCATAAGTTAACTAAACTAAAATTAAGATTTATTAAGTTAAATTAAGGAAAAGTCAAAATAAGTCAATTCAGTCAATTTAGGAATAAAAAAAAGGAAAAGGAAGTTATTCATGGTTGAAGAGATTTGGAGCTTTTAAAAGGTATGGGAACTTGCATGGTTGTGTGTGTGTGTACTTGAGTTTTTGGACATGAGAGATGTCTTTACTACTGCTATTATATGTTTTAAGTGTTGATCTTAAGCTTGATAGTGGTTTAAAAATGAAATAAGCAAGTTTTATTGAAAGATACAAAAATTTGTTTTAAGGATCAAAGGACCAGTATGTATTCTTTTGGCCATATCTTGAATTATTGTTATTCAAATGACAAAAGTCTAGTTGTTATAGAAACTAGACACACATATCTTGATTTTGTTAGAAGAAACCGAGAACTGATTTTCACTGCATAATAGTGAAAATTTGTGTTGAAATCTGGTTATGGCTGTTACCCCATTTTTGTGAACAGTATATGGTTTTCCTTTTATAACTTAACATTTACAGGTCTTATTGAGATTATTTTTGGTGTTTTGGACACTAGAAACATATGCCTAAAACTTTGTAGGGCATATCGGCTAGAAATATTGTTTTACAGGTCAAAATTAGCTTAGAACCCGGAATAGGAAATCTGTCGTTGGGCATATTAGGGCATCACTGTTACTAAGTTTTTGGTAGTAATCGTGAGCCACCTCAGTTTTCAGTCCAGAATCGAAATCCATCCTAGCTTATTGTTACTATGAATTTTATAGTAACCGTGACCCCTTTCCGTAGTCTTACTTCATGGTTACCATCCAAGGGCTAGTAACCGTGAGGTAGTTAGCCTTCAGTCCAGTATCGAAAAGCAACCTATGTCACGGTTACTATGAATTGGGTAGTAACCGTGAACCCTATTGAATGACTTGGCTCACGGTTACCATGATTTTGGTAGTAACCGTAACCCTTCCTTATATTTTGATACTTGGAATTTTATGATTCCATATGGCGCCTAAACCTACCTAAGACCTTTCTAAGATAGTAAATCATTTTAAACCTAAAAGTATAGGGTAATATACCCCTTTAACCATATGAATTAGAAAGGAACATAGAGGTAAAGCATTGTAATACTTAATATATGTACATGATTGCTTGTATATGGATGCATAAATGATTATATTGGCTATTACTTGATAATTGTTATTTACAAAGCTATAAGATGATAAACTTGAGTTAGTTTATCTTGTATCGAAATAAATTAATGAAAATTAATGATATATGCGATATAATTTATTTTGCCTAAATATAAAACTTGGTGGTGGATAGATAGGCATGCCTATAGGGTTACAGTCGCAAATGCTATAGTCTAACTCTTATGAGTACATAGTATGTTTCTAAATGAGACCACAGTTCTGACCCAGTTGGGTCCATAGATTTAATACCTTCGGGTATTTATATGTTTGATATCTTATGGTATCCACAGCACCCGTTAGCCACACCTACAGAAATTTAAGTAGGCAGTTTATAAAATGAATGACATGCATACATAGTTTGCGATCTTTTATTACTGTGAGTAAATGATACAGTTATTTCTTCCAATAATGTACTTAGTATTATTTCTTAATGAAGTAAATGAAATTTTATTATGTATTATTGTTGCATGCTTGGTGGTAACCACTGTGAGTGGTTATCAACATGTTATTTTGTTCCCCACTAAGCTTTATAGCTTACCATGGGTGTTTATCCGTATTGGTTCGCAGTCTAGAACTTTTCTTCAGGGACAAATCCAACAATCTCAGAAGCCAACATCAGACTAGGAAGAATCATTTTGAAGTATGAGATTCAATTTTATGTCTTTTTGGTTATATGATGATGTATTTTGTATTAAAATTATGTAATTATCAAGTTTTGTAATTAATAACCAGCAGCATGTTAATGTATCAAACTTACTCTTATATGATTTATAAAGTATATATGTATGTATATACATATATGCATTATTAACAGATGACTCACAGGATTAATGGAATGTAATTAGTAACAGTAATTAGAATTATCTAGTATAGTCATTACATTTTTGGTATCAGAGCATCTTAGTTTAGGTGGTTCAGGCCTATAGGAATTTAAAGGTTCATAGATATAAAATTCTTATTGATGTTGGCTGATTGTTGTTGTCCCTGCGTATCTTTTGATATAGTTAGAAATGGAAAGACATCGTGAAGTGGTAGATGAATCGGCTGAAAGCAATCTACCTGGTCAATTGAATCCTTCTCAACTAGAATCTTTTGCATCTACTAGAGGTGGTGTAGCTGTTGTTGAGCCTGGAGAAGCATTGTTGAAAATTTTCATGATATGGCTCAAATTCTACAAAGGATGACTGCACCAAAAGCCTTTATTTTTGAGATCAGAAAACATGGTGCAGAAGAGTTCCTAAGCACTACTTGGGAGGAGTCTGAGAAAGCTGAGTTATAGCTTGAAAGGTTGGAATGGGTATTTACAGAAGTTCAGTGCCCAACCAATCAGAAGGTGACCTATATTGTGTCCTTGCTTTAGGAAGCAGCTTATGATTAATGGAAACTAGTTCAGACACAACCTCAGCTACCTGATTCTCTTTCTTGGGAATTCTTTGTAGCAAAATTCAAAAAGAGGTATGTGACTGAAGCATATAAAGATGAGAGGTTGAAACAATTCCTGAACCTAAAGCAGAAGGGTATGTCAGTGGCTGAATATGAAGCAAAATTTAGTCGCTTGAGCAAATATGCATCAAAACCCATGCTGACTAGGACTTTCAAGTGTCGCCAGTTTGAAGATGGGTTAAATGACTAGATCCGAGAGTATTTGATAGGGCCTATCTCTTTGCACCCAGTGGATTATCATCAGTTGGTTTAAGCAGCTATTCGGGTGGAGAAAGAAGAGAATGCCAAAAGAGAAAGAGAACAAAGAAGAAGAAGCTTCTCCAGGGATGGTTCTTTATCAAGGAAATGATCGAGAATGACTCCAGGAGATCAAACAATGGAGTATGGTAATCGCCCTGCATCTAGAGGTAGACAACAGGGAACGTTTACTTTAGCTGGATCTGGTAGAGGTACTGCATCAGGACACAATAGAGGTCAAGCTCCAGAATGTACCTATTGTTTTAGGTGACATTGGGGCACTTGTAGAATGCTTACTGGTGCTTACTTCAGATGTGGTAGCTCAAACCATTTTATGGCAAATTGTTCTATAAAGCAGGAGCAAACCTCCAGTCAACAAAGTAATAGAAGAGCTTCTAATGTACCCTCTTCAGGTAGAGGTTGTGGTAGAGGTAGAGGTGGATTGGGTCAGTTTAGAGCATAGTCCAGGAATGTTTCTGAGATAGTGAATCGACGATTTGCTCCTACACCTCCTGTCAGAGCTTATGCCATGAAAGCTCGAGAAGATGCTGATGCTCCTAAGGTCATAGTTGGTACATTCTCTCTCTTTGATACTGATGTGCATGTACTTATAGACCCAGGATCTACACATTCATATATTTGTAATGGGGATTTTGGTAGAAATGAATCTGCTGTAGATCACCTAAGTTATGATATATGTGTAATCAGTCCTTTGGACCACATTATACATGTAAATGAAATCTATAGAAATTGCCCTATTGTGATTCAAGGAAGAGAGTTTCCAGCTGACTTAATTATTTTACCTTTCCATGATTTTGATTTAATCCTGGGTATGAATTGGTTGTTTAGATACCAAGTTATAGTTAACTGTAAAGCTAAAACAGTAGTAGTTAAGAATGACAGGGAGTAAGAGACATTGATTCAGGGTATTAAGTCTAAACCCTTACCCAATGTTATCTCTGCTTTGAAAGCGAAACAATTTCTTAAAAAAGGATGCAAAGCATTCTTGGCTTTGGTTCTTGACTCTAAAAGGGAGACAGTTAATCTTCAAGATATTTTAGTAATCAATGAGTTTCTTGATTTTTTCCCGAAGAACTTTCGGGTTTACCGCTAGAGAGAGAATTAGAGTTGTCTATCAAAACTCTGCCTGGAATTGCTCCTATCTCCAGAGCACCTTACATAATGGCACCATCAGAATTGAAGGAGTTAAAGGTTTAGTTACAAGAGTTATTGGATAAAGGCTTCATCAAGCCTAATGTGTCACTTTGCGGTGCACTGGTATTATTTGTCAAGAAGAAGGATGGCACTTTGAGGATGTGTATTGACTATCAGCAGCTCAATAAAGTAATCGTGAAGAACAAGCATCCTTTACCTTGAATTGAAGATCTATTTGACCAGTTAAAGGGTGCTGGGGTGTTTTCTAAAATTAATCTGAGGTCGGGATACTATCAACTGCGGGTCAAGGATGTAGATGTTCATAAGACTACTTTTAGGACTCGATATGGTCATTAAGAATTCTTAGTAATGCCTTTCGAGTTGACTAACGCACCAGCAATGTTCATGGATCTGATGAATAGGGTGTTCATACCCTATTTAGACTAGTTTGTAGTGGTGTTTATCGATGACATCTTGGTCTATTCTCGCAATGAAGTAGAGCATGCGGAACACCTAAGAATTGTATTACAAACTTTGCGAGAACAACATTTATATGCAAAGCTGAGTAAGTGTGAGTTTTGGCTTAAAGAAGTTTCTTTTCTAGGGCACGTGGTATCTTCAGAAGGCATCAGGGTGGACCCTAAAAAGATTGAAGCTATTGTAAATTGGAGGGCACCTTGGAATGTGCCAGAAGTTCGAAGTTTTTTGGGCTTGGCCGGCTATTATAGAAGATTTGTGAAAGGCTTTTCAGTTATTGCCTCCCCGCTCACTAAGTTACTTGGGAAAGAAACCATATTTGAATGGATAGATCGATGCCAAGCAAGTTTTGAGCAGCTAAAGAAGATGTTAACGGAAGCTGCAGTTCTTACCCAACTAATGTCGGGTAAAGAATATGTTATGTATAGTGATGCATCGAAAAATGGATTGGGATGTGTGTTGATACAAGAGGGTAAAGTAGTGGCTTATGCATCAAGGCAGTTAAAACCTCATGAACAGAATTATCCGACTCATGATTTAGAGCTGGCAGCAGTCGTGTTTGCTTTGAAGATATGGCGACATTATCTCTATGGTGAGAAATGCAGAATCTATACAGATCATAAAAGTCTTAAATATTCGCTTACCCAGCGAGATCTCAATTTAAGGCAGTGCAGATAGTTAGAATTGTTCAAAGACAATGATTGTATAGTTGACTAACATCTAGGAAAGGCAAATATAGTAGCTGATGCACTGAGTCTGAAGATGATGGCGGCCTTATTGTTATAAGATTGTAAATGAAAGTTTGCATCCGATGGAGCTTTGTTAGCTCAATTGCGAGCTCAACCTAATCTAAAACAGGCAATAATTGATGCACAGGCAAGTGATGAAAAGCTACAATAATTGGCTCAATCAATGCATGAAGGGGGCCCAGTAGAGCATTCAATCGGGATTGATGGTGGTCTCTATTATCGGAACCATTTATCTATGCCAGATGTTAAAGAATTAAAGAGAGCTTTATTGCAAGAAACCCACAATATTGTATTCACCATACATCCCGGTGGCAAAGAAGATGTATAGAGATTTGAAACAGTTTTACTAGTGGCCAGGAATGAAGAGAGATGTAACGGAATATGTTTCCAAATGCCTGACATGTCAGCAAGTAAAAGTAGAGCACCAACTTCCTTCAGGATTGTTGAATCCTCTTAACATTCCTTAGTGGAAGAGAGATAATGTTACTATGGATTTTGTCACAAGTTTACCCATTACTCATAAGAAGCATGATGTCGTGTGGGTCATAGTAGATAGACTGACAAAGGTGGCCCATTTTATACCGATTTGAACCAACTACTCGATGGATAAGTTGGTTGAGATGTATATAGATCAAATTGTTAGATTGCATGGGGTACCCATCTCAATCATTTCAGATCGGGATCCGAGATTCACTTCTAGATTTTGGAAAAGTCTACAACAAGCTTTAGGTACAAAGCTCCTTCTTAGTAATGCTTTTCACCCTCAAACTGACAGGCAGTCAGAAAGGATTATACAGGTACTGGAAGATATGTTAAGAGGCTGTGTTTTAGACTTTTTCTGGAGTTGGGATAAATATGTGACTTTGATGGAATTTGCATACAATAATGGCTATCAAACTAACATTGGTATGCCACCTTATGAGGCACTCTATGGTCGAAAATGTAGAACTCCCTCCTGTTGGACAGAATTAGCTGAAAGTAAACTAACGGGACCTGAAATTATAAAAGATACTGAAGAAAAAATCCAACTTGTCAAGCAAAGATTAAAAGAAGTAAGTGATAGGCATAAGTCATATGCAGACTTAAAAAGAAAGGACATTGAGTATCAGGTTGGCAATGAAGTATTCTTGAAGGTATCCCCATGGAGAAAAGTGTTACGATTTGGAAAGAAAGGGAAACTCAGTCCTAGATTTATAGGTCCTTACAGAATTCTAGAGTATATTGGACTGGTAGCATACCGATTGGATCTTCCCAGTGAGTTATCAAAGCTACATGATATTTTTCATGTTTCTATACTTTGTCGGTATCGATCAGATGAGTCACACATCGTACCAGTATAAGACATCAGTGTCAGATCTGATTATACATATGATGAGAAGCCTAAAATGATCTTGCCCAGGGAAGTTTGGAAATTGAGAAATAAAGAAATTCCCCTAGTCAAAGTATTATGGCAACACCATGGTGTACAAGAAGCGACTTGGGAGCTTGAAGCAATAATGCGGGCTCAATACCCACAGCTCTTCAATACAGGTATGAATTTCGAGGATGAAATTCTTTTGAGGGGAGAGAATTATAATGCCCTTCATTATACCCTAGGAGAATTTTTTCCTAATTAATAATTAGAGTCTATGTTAAATTAAGTATAAATACATAAAGAGGGACCTAATTAAAAAGTAAAAGGGTTAGTTTTGGGGCATAAGTAGAAATAAAGAAAAGTAAATGACCAATTAGCAAATTTTGCATGTGTATGACATTTGGGCCAATAGAAAGAGAGGGAGAGAGGGAGATATTTTGAGAGGTGGCCGGCTGATCCAAGTGGTCTCCTTCCCTTATCTTCATCCTCTCTCAAACCCTAAAGTCTCTCTCTCTAACTCTCTCTCTTGATCTCTTGGATTTTTATAAGAAGAAAGAAGATTTAGTAGGTTTAATTATAAGGTATTATTGTCTTTTATTTGGTGTGTGTGTTGTTCATTGAATAAAGTGATGAGTGTTTATAGTGATATTCTTATTTCATAGAAGGAGAAACAAGTAAAAAGAAGGAAAAAGAAGCTATTCAAGGTTGAAGAGATTTGGAGCTTTTAAAAGGTGTGGGAACTTGCATAGTTGTGTGTGTGTGTACTTGAGTTTTTGGACATGAGAGATGTCTTTACTACTGCTATTATATGTTTTAAGTGTTGATCTTAAGCTTGATAGTGGTTTAGAAATGAAATAAGCAAGTTTTATTGAAAGATACAAAAATCTGTTTTAAGGATCAAAGGACCAGTCTATATTCTTTTGGCCATATCTTGATTTATTGTTATTCAAATGATAAAATTCTAGTTGTTATAGAAACTAGACACACATATCTTGATTTTGTTAGAAGAAACCGGGAACTGATTTTCACTGCATAATAGTGAAAATTTGTGTTGAAATCTGGTTATGGCCGTTACCCCATTTTTGTGAATAGTATGTGGTTTTCCTTGTATATCTTAAGATTTATAGGTCTTATTGAGATTATTTTTGGTGTTTTGGACACTAGAAACATATGCCTAAAACTTTATAGAAGGACATATTGGCTGGAAATGTTGTTTTGTAGGTAAAAATTGACTTAGAACTCGGAATTGAAAATCTGTTGTTGGGCAGATTAGGGCATCACGATTACTAAGTTTTTGGTAGTAATCGTGAGCCATCTCAGTTTTCAGTCCAGAATCAAAATCCATCCTAGCTCACGATTACTATGAATTTTATAGTAACCATGACCCCTTCTCGTAGCCTTACTTCACGGTTACCATCCAAGGGCTAGTAACTGTAAGGTAGTTAGCCTTCAATCCAAAACCGAATAGCAACCTATTTAACAGTTACTATGAATTGGGTAGTAACCGTGACCCCTATTAAATGACTTGGCTCACGGTTACCATGATTTTGGTAGTAACCCTGACCCTTCCTTATATTTTGATACTTGAAATTTTATGATTCCATATGGTGCCTAAACCTACTTAAGCCTTTTCTAAGCTAGTAAATCATTTTGAACCTAAAAGTATAGGGTAATATACCCCTTTAACCATATGAATTAGAAAGGAACATAGAGGTAAAGCATTGTAATACTTAATATATGTACATGATTGCTTGTATATGGATGCAAAATGTTTATATTGGCTATTACTTGATAACTGTTAGTTACAAAGCTATAAGATGATAAACTTAAGTTAGTTTATCTTGTATAGAAATGCATTAATGAAAATTAATGATATATGTGATATAATTTGTTTTACCTGCACATAAAACTTGATAGTAGATAGATAGGCATGCCTATAGGGTTACAGTCGCAGCTGCTATAGTCTGACTCTTATAAGTCCACAGTATGTCTCTAAATGAGACCACAGTTCTGACCCAGTTGGGTCCACAGATTTAATACCTTCGGGTATTTATATGTTTGATATCTTATGGTATCCACAGCACTTGTTATCCACACCCACAGAAATTTAAGCAGGCTGTTTATAAAATGAATGACATGCATACATAATTTGCGATCTTTTATTACTGTGAGTAAATGATACAGTTATTTCTTCCAATAATGTACTTAGTATTATTTCTTAATGAAGTAAATGAAATTTTATTATGTATTATTGTTGCATGCTTGGTGATAACCACTGTGAGTGGTTATCAACATGTTATTTTGTTCCCCACTAAGCTTTATAGCTTAGCACGGGTGTTTATCTGTGTAGGCTCGCAGTCTAGACCTTTTCTTTAGGGACAAAGCCAACAATCTCAAAAGCCAACATCAGACTAGGAAGAATCATTTTGAAGTATGAGATTCAATTTTGTGTCTTTTTGGTTATATGATGATGTATTCTGTATTAAAATCATGTAATTATCAAGTTTTGTAATTAATAACCAGCAGCATGTTAATGTATCAAACTTACTCTTATATGATTTATAAAGTATATATGTATGTATATACTTATATGCATCATTAACAGATGACTCACAGGATTAATGGAATGTAATTAGTAACAGTAATTAGAATTATCTAGTATAGTCATTACATATTTTCTCTCTCTAAAATTACCATGTATGATTATGTCATTATTTGTTGAAATAATCATGTTGAAAAGTTGTATTTGAGTAATATACATGTCTAAATCGAGATGTGATGTAAATTTGGATCAAAGAGCATGTAAAGGCATGATTAGAATTAAAATTCCTCTATTGTTGTAACTTTGGGTTTTTTCCTTTATTCTGTAATTCTATATTTTAATACATTTTTATTGAATTTTATGCATGATTTGATGTAAAAACACTATTTTGGCATAATTTAGGGCCTAATAATCACATATTTAGGGTTAAAATATGTTTTGTATGTGTTTTGCATTATTTTCCAGCATTCTGTTATGTCCAGTGAGTGATGGACAAGAAGAAGCCTCAACGGACGCTCGTCTGTCAAAGCAATAGATAGGACGTCGCAAAGACTTCCTCTCATCCCATCCCTCGTAAAGTTATGGGCGTCCCTAGCCTATTTAGGACATTTGTGGCTGATTTTTAAGCACCTTTTATTATTTATTTCATGTATTTTATGTCATTTATTTGATTTCTATGATATTTATGTATTATTTTGAATGTAATATTATTTTGTATTGTATAATTAAATTTATGATTTTCTTTGTTGTATTTGTTTTCTTTTTACAATACTAATTTATTTGCCTTCTTGTGTGATTTTTTTGAGTATGTAAATCTTTTCACTTTTGAAGGATTATATGGGATTTTTTGCATTGAAATTCATGTTCTTGATTGGACGACCACCCTTAGCCCATCCGGTTACCTCTCATTTAACCATTCTTTTTGTCATTATTTATTTATTATCTTAGTTTTATTTAGTTATTATTTATTTTGTGTTCATTTATTTATTTATTTGATATTTTTTGATGTATTTTCTTTCGAGGATGTAATAAGTAGTAAAAAGGGGGGTTTTGTGCACATTAAAAGAAAAGGGCACTTAAAATGTTTTTTATTAATCAATTTGCCTTTTTTTTAAACTATAACCAATGTCCAATATCTGTTTGGGCATCAAAAGATCGAAATTCATTTTTTGATATTCTGTTGAATGGTGACTCTATGATACCTACTTCTTTTGGGCCCATTAGTAGATATTTTCATAAGTTGATTACCAATAATTGTAACATCCTTATCATAACAGTATTTTTCGATGTGAAGCTTAGCGGTAACCGGTAAATTTTTTTTTTCAAACTTCCATCATTGCCAACCAATCTCGATATCAAAACTTGTTATCCACCTATAACTGGCATGTATATACAGACAAACCTATCACTTATCCTTATTCCAATCTGATCTTAGAACCGCTTAAACCTTTGCTCTGATACCACTAAATAAATGCTAGACCCTGAAGCAAAGCAATAATACCTTCCAGCTTCTCCTCTTCGGAACTGTGAGTGATTGTTATGCCTCAGAGAGGCTGTGATTATTGTTTGTTTTTCAGGGGGCTAGTCGAATTTATAGCCGTTGTATTGCCAAAATTTTATTAAGTGCATATTAAATAGAGCAGTGTTAAGTATGTTATAGGTGTTACAATAATAATTTGGGCTTGATCCCCTTTTATTTCGAAGTAGACAATTTATGAGTTAAAGTGAGTCTCCTCCGATCTTAAACCTTAAAAGCGGGTCTCCAAAAGCAAATCCAAAAATTAGAGGTGGTTTCGGCGCACGTCACAATAAGTTTTTCCCATTTAGGGAAGATGAAGGTCCTTCCCTAACAAGACTCTACTTTAAATCTCCTAAATAGATATAAATTCTACCACTAATAAATAAAGAGAATTCAGGCATGACTGTCATTTTTGTTTTTCAAATTTCTTTCTTATTCTTAGATTTTTTTGAGTTGACCGTCAAAGTTTTCATTGTCGGAATTCCTGTAAAGTTTTTTTTTTCAAGTGACTTGCTCACAATGGCAGCCCGAGTTTAAGGACAATCATCAGCAATAATTAGCTTTATTAACAATAATTCATAGAATATTAACATTTGAATTAATATAGTCAAATAATTTAAAACAAATTTAAAATTCTAATGAAACTATAAAAATTTACCTATAAATTAATTATAATTCAAATATTAAATAATCCCAATAAAGTAATTATGTATTATATATAATTATAACTAGGCAAGCACAGTTACTTTGCATATGTATTCTAAATTAATTTATTATATTATATTATATTATATTATATTATATTGTATTATATTATATTATATTATATTATATAAAAATACGTAAAATTGGGTTTATTTGACTGAGTTGTTTTGCTCTCTAGTAATGTATAAATAATGAGGGTATAAATTTTTAAAAACAGTGAAACACGCTATGCCTTCTATTTTCAATTTCTGTTTCTTTCGTAATTTGCTAGCAAATTCTTTCTTAGGAAGCAACTCTAATTGAAACAAAGCGAAATTTTTGTTGACTTGTAAATCTTAGATATGTTTTTCTACATAAGTTGACATTTAATATTAGTGATAATGACATACGTGATGACATTTATTTCATTGTCACCAAAAAATAAGTTGATTCTACCCTTCTTAACATATTATTATAAGAAAAAAATATTCAATTACTTTGAATACTTTTAGTCTAAAATACTTTAACCATGGCTTTTAAGAATTTCAAAAGACTGTTCAACTAAACCAAACATTGCAACTAGTCCCATTGAGATCCAAAACTCAATTAAATACACCGACTTGAGGTCACGTTGCTAATCCAAAACATAATGCTGACAATGATTTTTTATTTATATATTTGTTTTTCTAAATACTCCTTTTCTTTTAATAACTTACGTTTATACATGAGAAAATTATCAAATTTGTCTCTAATATATAAACAATTGGTGTATGTTTATTTTTTAAAATATATTTTGAACTAAAATTTGCCGTAAATATTACAAATAATACATACTAGCATTTCATCATTACATAATATTTACTAATAAAATTAACAAAATTTCAAGTAAACAAATAAAATTACATATGACTTCAATTAGCATGTTATATGTGTTTTAATTTATTTATTTAGAATTTCAAATTATCGGTGATAAATTTAAGTCAATTGTATAATAATAATAGTAAATATGTACTATTTTAATGTTTACAAAACAATTTTGCTAGAATAATATTTAAAAAAATAAATATATATAATTTTTACTATTCTAATTATATAAATTTGATCATTTACTTTTCATTATAAAAAAAATTAATTTTCAATGATATTGAAAACATGGCGGAAAAAATAAAAAAAGAGTATTTAACATTTCTTTACTGTACGCATATGATGCCATTTTACTGCCCTTATGGAGTCGACAATTCTAAACTATGCAACGAAAAGGAATCATTTATTTATTTATTTATTTTTGAATAAAAGGAAAAATCATTTATTTTTACACTAATTAAATTAACTACAATGTATTTTCTGAAAAATACTAAATTACGAATCCATCTGATTTCCTGACCAAAAAAAAAAAAACTCTAAATTAAACACGCTTAATTTTGTTTTTAAAGACTGCCTGAGATCAAACTGATATTTTCTTGAATTTTCTAATTAAATTGACAAAAAAAAAATATTAATATCGTAAAGCTGGTTGAGCCGACAAAGCCGGCCATGAAAGCTAGAAATACAGCCGTAGAAAAAGACTTAACAACTAAGGAAGAGCTTAGTTCTAACCTTCAACCAACTACTTTCCGCTAAATCCTTTGATTTAAACACCTCTCAATATATATATATATATATATATATATATATATATATATATATATATATATATAAATGTCAACGGTCAGAATCGTTGGCTTAATCATTAGAATATTAAAATAAATCGAGAATTTTCATCCATATCCCTTTCTTTTCTATCTGTCTATGTATACTAACAAACACATATGCCTTTGCACAAAAACTAAATCTTGTTTTAGTTTGTTGCTTTCTACTGTGCACTACAAGATTATATATTTATACATAAGTTGTTCTTTCTTGATTTTCAAGGATTTGATTACCGAAATGAGACCAGCAAAATATCCTCGTCACACGATGTTAAATGGTCCACGCCCATCGCCATTGAAGATAAATCAAGAATCCCATTTCATTCAGAAGCCTTCTTCTTCTTCTTCAAGTCCCTCATTAATGGCTGGATCCAAGCAGAAACAGAAGCAGAAGAATCATCCTGTCATTATATATGATCATTCTCCTAAAGCTATTCACACTCAAGCCAGAGATTTCATGGCTCTTGTCCAAAAACTCACTGGAAATACTAGCTCCAGAAATGGTGAAATCGAAGAACAAAGAGAAGAGAAAAAAGAGAGGTGTTCTAGTGATGATAAAGAGTCTTCTTCTTCAGTTTCAACCGAGGAGAATTACGGCAGAAAGGTGTCGCCGATTCTAAATCCACCGAAGAATAATTATTTTGGTGATATTCCACTATTTACCCCAAATTCAACGATGGATTTATTTTGCTCGCCTAAGCCGTTGAATTGGTATAGATATTCTGATTCACCAACATTGAGGAACTCAATTTCTCCTTCTGTTTTGGAGTTGATGAAAGGAGTACCTGAACATTGAAATATGTATAGAGAGACAACCTAATTAATTTAGCGAACAAAATTATATTAGTGGATTTTGTTGTTTAATGTTGCGTTTGTTTTTGTTTTTGTTTTAGAAAAGACATGTAATGTGAATAAGATGTTAATTAGTTTCGTTCTTTGCCTGTCCATGGAAAGTTTGATCTCTCCTGGCATGGCTTTTGTCATTAATTATTTTATTCATTTGTGTTCATCAGGGGGATCTTTGCAGCTTTGATTTTGATTTTGATTATTCTTCCATGCCTATATTTGTTATCGTAATTTTAAGATTATTAAAAGATCTTCTATCACTAATCCCGAAAATCCAACAAACTTAACAACTATTCTTTAACTGATATTATCGGATCCATTATTCACTTCTTGAATTTGGAATTTTTTTTGAATGGTTTTTAGTATTCATTTATGTGGTCAAAACCCTAGTTTAGCAGGAGGAGCCACAAGTAGATAACTTTCAAAATGTTTAAAAGTTATTACATTCTAAAATTTAATTAATATATAAGATTGTCTTAGAAGTTTAGATATATGAAAAATTCAGATTCAAATATTAGTTGAATTTATAAATAAGACTTTGACCATATGCTTTTACGACAAATGTTATCGTTTTTGGTAGAACTACAAATATTATATATGTGTTTATGTATTTCTCTGAATGAATTGCATAGTTTAGCGGATTTCCTTTTCAATAATAAATTTGCTGCATTTAACTATTCATTTATCTTTTTACGAACTCTAAAATTTTATTCATTTATCTTTTTATGAACTCTAGAATTTTATTCATTTATCTTTTTACGAACTCTAGAATTTTGTTGGATTAATTATTAAAAAAAAAAAAAGCTCTTCAACTGAAACTTTATCGTGCATTATCAAATGCATGATTTTGTTCAATGTAAAAAATTAAAGGAAAAACGCATTTTGAGTTGTTTCAAATTTTGACATTGAATTTATGTAATCTATATATCATTCCTATTAAATTTAATTTAAATGGGACCGGTATAATTTAAACATACACTATATTAATTTCACAAAAGGTCAATTTAAAATTATTGTGAAATCTACCAAAATAAAAAGAAAAATGAAGAAATATATAATTATTTCAGATATACAAAAGACGATGAGTTAATTATATTTTGATTGATCCCATACTCATTTTAAATTGACATCACGCAGAAGTAATAGAATATATATTTTAATTTTGTCAATTTTATCTAAATTAATTTTAATGTGAGTGGTTTGAAAAATATAAAAATTTAATGTCAATAACCGAACATCTCCTCATGTTTTTCACTAAGCTTCTTTTTAAAAATATAACATGAGGATTAAACTGTTTTTGAAAAAAAAAAATATAAGAAATTAATTTGAAAAAACGTTAAAATTTAAGAATTGTAGAATGTGTTTTCCAAAAATACAAAAAAAAAAAATAGAAGTAAAGGATGAGGGTAACAAATAAAATTAGAATTGTAGAATTTTGTTTGGCTTTATTTTTTAGTGTGTTTATTGCTAGGATAACAAATATTTTGTTTAAACATTTTTGTTGTATTTTAGTTGAGCTTTTGACTCAATAGTTTGTTACGTTTTCACTCCATTATTTGTGACTTGTACGATATATAAATACAGCAACTTGTAACAGCAAAATATATAATCTAGTATCTTAATCTTCTTCTTTAGACATTGCTGACAGGTTGAAAGTTAGGAGTCTGGTAGCTCAAACCACCTGCAAAAAAATGAAGAACCAATAGAGTTTCCGACAAGGGAGTCTCTGATGGTTAAGTTAGCAAAATTCTGGTGAAGATAGAGGTTTCAAGTGACGAGAAAGAGAAAAAGATGCATTTACTTACCTGATTTTCCTCTTTTATATGTCATTAATCCCCTCTATGTGGGATGAAATCCCATTACTTTCAATTATCTTCCCCATTTCTCCTGTTTTAGGAGAGACATGAGGGAGAGGAAACTGCTTCAGCCTAATATTGCGGGATTCAGATCCCTAGGATGTTAATTCATTGAGTGAGGTCGAGCTCTTTTGGGTTTCGGATTGTCTGAGCTCTTGGTCAGGAGAGATATGATTGGTCTACATCAGTTTACCTAGCTTGCATGTGAGATTGGCTAGGCTACTAGCTAGGCAATGCTATCATAAGTCACCCCCCAGGGTAAGGACATTTATGTCCGCCTCTGGTCACCTGTCCTGGGATGACACCTCAGTTCTAGTTGAGGCATTTAAGGCAGGCCATAATGACTTATTCTTTTATCGTGTAATGACTGCTATTTATTGCAGGGAGTGCTTCGTTTCCTATGCTCTATCACAATAACAAGACAGTTATTACTGCTCGTCCATCACATGTACAGCTAGTAAAAGGCTTTGATTTTGCATATAAGCCTTCCTTCTCCTTCCTTGTTATTTTGTGCGTTTGATTTGTCTCTATTTTTTGCTTTTTCCTTTTCTCTTTTCTAGGGTAATCTATCATAGAAGCTTTGGCACGTCGAAACTTCTTGCTTCTTCGTTTGCAATCCACCATTCTCCTAGTTTTCTTTACATTCTTCACCTTATCAGGTTGGTTATTCTTCTTCCTCTTCTTTTCTATTTTGTTTGACAATGAGTGCTTCTAAGGATCCTAGTGACAGAAAGGGGGTAGGCGAGGGAATCTCGATTGATAGTGCTCCCAATTCCAGTGATGGCTCGGCTTCTACCGACGGAGCACCATCTTTAGAATTCGAGCAGTCGGTAACCATTTCATAGCCGAAGAGGACATCTCATCGTCTGCCAGGGGTAGGCAGCGTCTGTTCATCGGTTAAAGAAAATGAGCTCTCCATTTTGCTCGGTAAAGTGGCAGCTTCTAACCAGTACATTGTCAACGTACCTAGCTCTCTCTAAAAGGGAAAGACGACATTTACTAATAAGCGAAAGCTAGCAATCTATGAGGCACAATTAGAAGTTAGAGTTCGTCTTCCCTTAACTCCATTTAAGGTGGAGGTGCTCAATTATTACAACATGTCTATTAGGTAACTCCATCCCAATGCTTGGCGCATCCTTTCTGCTTTACAAATCTTGACAATAGAGCATGGAATAAATTTAACCCTTAAACCCTTTTGGGCTACACATGTGGTCAGTCTTCATGTCGAGGCAAAAGACCACAATTACATACAAACTCCAGCAGGCTACGAGGCCTTCTATGGCAATCCAGACTCCCTTAAGAAGTGGAAGGATCGCTATTTTCTTGTGTAGAGTTTGCGTAAAGACTTTCTTTTTCGTACTACTTGGAATCAGTTCATCATTCGCAATGATAATGATTTGGAGTTAACAAAAAAAAAGAGTTGATTTTAGCTCAATGGAGGGAGATTGCTCAAGACAAATGGAATCCTAGAAATTTGCTTGATCCCTATGATTCTGAGTTTGTTTTGTGGAAGAAAAAAGGTAGCATTTTATTTATTTGCTCAGTGTCATCGATCCTATCCTTAATTTTCTTCATTTCTGTAGTTGTTAAGAGAAGGGGCAGACAGATGGTGGCTGACATTATACGGGATAAGAGGCAGAAGGTTGCCGATGCTACTGTTAGCGTGCCTGCCACTACACCTAAGCCTGTGTCTAGCTTTGCTACGGAGGTTATTCGTACTCGTACTGTAGTAGAGATAGTAGACGAACAACCATTAGAAGGGGCTTCAAATGGTCAAGCTAAGGAGCCACGTATGAGCTTGCCTCCTTCTGGGGAGCTAATAGTTGTGGCCAAAATATAAGGGTTCAGCGAGAAAGATTATCGGACTTTAATTGCTAAAGTCCTTAAGTTTTAAGAGAAGTAGGGGAGCTCTTACTCCAAAAAGAGTAAGGAGTACTTTCGTGCATATGGTGTCCTGTGTGTTGAACAAGGTAGCTCCCCTCTTTAGCTTAAATGTCGAGCAGTTGTCCTCGACATGAAAAGGCACCAAATGGAGCTACATTGTTGTACATTATGAGTTCGCCTATTAATCATATTACTCTCTAACCTTTCCCCCATTTCCTTAAAAATCTTTGTAGGGGTCAATGATTATAGGCGCTGTCATCGCCAAAATGAAAGTTTTTATCTCTAAGTGGAGGTAGGCAGATTCTACTTTCGGCAATCTCTGCTTTAAGCTGAATAAGTATGTCCTCAAGGCCACAATGGCTGAGAATAAAGCCGAGGAAAATGTGAAGAAATTTACTGGGCTTAAGGCATTATCTTCCTAAGAAAAAAAGAATGCTCAAGTCCTTACCGCTGAGCTGGAAAAGACAAAGCTGCAGAAGGCAAAGTTAGAGAAGAAGTGCTCCGACCTGAAGCAAAAGTGCTTAGAGCAAGAGGAGAAAAAAGTGCAGTTGGTTGTAGATAAATGCTTGGCTTTTGGCTCTAAGCTTTCTATTGCTGTAAAAGAAAAATATCCAAGCTTTCTTAAACTTATCTTGGATGGATGATGTGTACCCGGATAAGGATTAGCTCGTTTGTATAAACTATTTAGGAATGAGAATTTGCTATTTTTCTTTTGTGTTTGTGTTCGTTTAAACTTTTTTGAGCTTTTCTATTTTTTATCGAGATTGATTGTTTGTCAAATACAAGGACCGATGTCCTTTTAGGAAAAGATATTTGGTGAGCTTTGTTAGCATTAGTGCCAATTAGTTGGTCTTTTAGTCATAGGCTTATGTTCGGTTTGGCAAAATTGCCTTATTGATGAAAAATGAGAGGTTGGCCTTTTACTCATAGGCTTATGTTCGGTTTGGAGAAATTGCCTTAATAATGAAAATGAAAGGTGACTTAGTTGGCGATATTGCCAAAAAATAGTTCAAGTCGTAATAAGTTGTTATGGCGATTATGTTGAACATCATTAAGGCTCAAATACAAGACTTAGAAACAAGTTAAATTGAGCTCGATAAAAATAAATAACTTTCATTGATTGTCATCCATTATAAACATGTGCTCGAAAGGTGGTGTGTGCCAGTGAGCTTAAAAATACAAATAATAGAATTAAAACTGAATTGGCGATAATGTAGAGCTAGTTTAACCAAATAAAAATAGGAAAGAACAAATGGATTATTTCGAGCTACTGGTTGTATAACTTAAGGCTTGAAACATTCCATGAGTTTGGCAGAACTTTGCCAAAGAGATCTTCGAGTTTGTATGCACCACCTTTCATAACCTGGCGAATCATATGTGGCCCTTCCAAATTTGGGTTGCCCACTCCTACCATTGTCTGGGCAGCTATTACTTTCTTCAAGACCAACTGCCCCACATGAAAAGCCTGACAGTCAAACTACTTTCCATTGTTCGAGAAGATGGAGTGTGGTATTTTGAATCTAGTGATCACATTCTTCTGTAAGAACTTAATGATGTTTATCGAAGTGTTGATGGTGAGGGGTTCGACTTCTATCCACTTAGTGAAATGGTCGACAACTACCATAAGCAATTTCCTTTAACCATTTGCTTGAGGGAAAGGTCCTAGTATGTCAATCCCCTATTGGGTGAAGAGCCATGAGGTATAGATTAGTTTTTACTAAATTGAGCTTATGTGTGTGACGTTGGCAAATCTTTGGCATTTGTCTCACTTTCAAACTAGCACTTTGGCATCTGCTTATATTGTAGGACAATAGTATCCCTGCAAAAGTGCTTTTCGACCAATGGCCTGTGCTCTGTCATGAGCTCCATGATTCCCTTTATGAATTTTCCTCAGTATATAGTCCTCTTCTTCAACACTTACACACAAAGTCTAAGGATTTGAGAAAGATCACTTGTATAGCTTCTCATTCAGCACGACATATAAGCTTGATCTTTGCACTATCTTTTGGGCTTGCATTGATCTTCTGGCAAAGTCCCTGAGGTCAAGTATTAGCTAATAGGGAGGTGTCATCTGTCCATTGGCTCTTGAACTTAAATATGGTAAGTCTCATAAGTTGGCTGTAAAATTGTTATATAGACGATGCCTGTAGTCTGCACCGTACTATTGAGGGAAGCTCATTTTTTTAGAGCATCTGCTTCTTGATTCTCTATCTAGGGTATCTGTATGATTAACTAAGTACTTTTAACTCCTTTCATTCTGGCCAGGAGGATGGACGTCAACTCTTTATAGTTGATCATAGAGTCCTCATTCGCCTTAAGCCTTCTCTTAAGCTGGCTAACAACTAGTTGTGAATCAGAAAATATCTCTAATGTATCAGGTTTTACCTCAATTGCTAGTTGTAGACCAAAACATCAAGCTTCATACTCTGTAACATTTTTGGAAACAAAGAACGTTATGTGTGCCATCACTCTGATGTAGATCTTCCCTAGACTTATCAATAGAACTCCAACTTCGGCCCCTTTTAAGCACACAGCCCCATCATTATGAAACTTTCATAAATTTTTTATTAGTTCGGGAGCTGGTGTGTGCAATTATGCTACAAAGTCTGCGAGGATCTATGCCTTCATTATTGGACATGGTTCATACCTCACTTCAAACTCCCCAAGATGGGATTCCCACTCTGTTAACCTTCCCAAGGCCTTTGGTCTTTGAAACACCTTCTGCAAGTTCTAGTACGCACCGTAACAATGTGAGTCTGGAACTATGGCTGTAACTTTGTGTTAGTGTAAGTCCTAGCCCCAATGCATTGTAACAAAAACACTTGAAATTAATGAGGTATTTGTTTTATCTTTTGTATTCCTGTGCATATCAATTGATAAAACTATCCAAGAATGTCGTTTCGGTTTAAGTTATCATGTGTGAGGCACATAGTTGTAAGACCTTGAAACAAATGAGACTTCATTCTAAACATCCCTAGTCAGTCATTGTTATGGGAATAACAATGAATTAAGACTAGTATGCTCTCTCTGATATTAATATGAGTTCTGTCTTACAGATCATTAGGACAAGAGTGTCAATCAGAGATCATAGATACATGTTAAAGAACATGGTATCTGGATATGATCCACTCATGAGAACACTACATGGTACAAGTCATAAGTGTTTCTCATATGCAAGTTTTGTATCGGAGTTCTTAGACCTGAAATCTCTATGAAACTCTTTATGAATTACTGTGTACTTTGACATACACCTAACGTGCTCGTAACAGAGTGACAAGTATGGGTATGATTGGGTATGCATTGATTCATGTTAGAGAGCATGAGAGAAGTGAAGGGATTACCCCTCTCAATAAGAGAGAAAATATCATCGGCCACTTGATCAGTGAACTGAGAAGTGTATGGCCATACCGAGATGAAATAATGAGTAATCATTATTTATCTGAGAGTTCAGTGTCACTGGAATATCAAGAAAGGAATTAATATATATATAAGGATGACTAGTTCCATGCTTTATATTAATTCTGATATTTATGGGTAAGGGACTATGCAAAATTGCATTAGGTCACTAAATGCCACATGCATTTTCATTTAATTTGGATTGCTATAATATCTTGCTAGAGAATATATATAGCATTTGAATTAATTTACTAATTCATTGCCAACATTAAATGGACCTATAGGATTGCACACAAAGCATTGGGCTTAAAATATTTAAATTAAGTATTGGACATTAATTTGGGCTTTTAATTAAAGTCAAATTAATGTGTGTAATGGGTTATTAGATTGCTATTGGACCTTGGTCCATGAGAGAGAGAAATTCAGCCCATAAGGTTTAATTTCAATTAATTAAATGTCTTGTACTAATTTAATTAATTGAGTATTAATACCTAAAAGAATAATAATCAAATTAAAACACTTAATTAAAGGATGTCTTAGCCGAAATTCCAAGATAAATATTGATGGAATTTCGGCACATGTGAAATTTCTTTATTAAGTGATTTATTTGGTTAATATGTCTTATGTTTTAATCTTGGATTAATTCAAAAGAATTTAAATCAATATATATCTCTTATTTTAAAGAAGTGATAAAGGCTGAAATTAATTATCTTTAAGTATTTAATTTTAGATTTATCACTTAAAATAAAAGGATATATATTGAATGAGAGAGAAAACACAAAAAAACCCTAATTCTTCTATGGTTTTTGCGTGAACTCTCTCTCTCTCTCAAAAGATTTTCTTTTAGCCAATTTTCACAAGGAGAAAGGATAGTTCCTCATTCTCTTGTGATCTTGGGTAGTAATAGCAACCTAAGAGAAGTACAAAATCAAATTTTGTAGCTTCAAACCATTGCCTTTACACAATACCGAAAAGAGAGCTAGCAATCTCGATTTTAAGCCGTAGGTGCAATTGTGTGTGTGAGAATAGAGGGAGTGGCGTAAAAGGCTGTTCCTTGGCATTGGTGATTGGTTATTAAGGCGGATAAAGTCATCTTAGTTGCTGGGCATCACCAAATTCAATTTTCAAAAGGCATAATAAGTTGTAAGTTCTACAACCCTAAAATTGCATGTTTTGATTCTTGCTTTGGAATTGTATGGTATGTATGATAAAAATTTTTGTTTTTCCGCTATGCTATCATAACATTCATACCATGTCATATTCCATCAGTGGTATCAGAGCCGAAACATGCTTATTTTAGTGCTTTAGATGCATGAAAAAATTAATTAAAAATCGTCATTATGAAAACATGCAAATCTGAAATTTTCTGTTTTGAGTTTTTTGCATTGTTTTGGTGAAAAAATGATTTTAATTGATTAGATAGGTATTATAATTAATATGACATGTTAATATACTGTCCTAAGATGTTATTAGGGCTGGTAATGGTCGGATTTAATTATTTATACCTGATGGTACATGTTAATTATGAAACTAGGTGCTAGTTGGCATGTAAATTGCTAGTTTAACAACTAGTTTTCAAAATTAAATGTAAAATTGATTTTGGCATGTTTGTAAGTGATTTTTAAAGATTAAATATCAGGTCTGGACATATTTTAGATTTGGTTTTAATTCTGGTCCATGACAATTTAATTGATTAATTTTAAAATCACTTAAAACTATGACTAGTTTGTGTTTGTTACATGTTTAATCAACATTGTTTATTTTTTTTTTGATTAAAATGGTAAAAACACATTTAGATTAAAATGGTATAGAGTATTAAATCAATATTTATTGACTTATTTAGATTATTAAATGACTCATAAAATTGATTTAAATGTTTGTGCATTTTATGGCATTACATAAGCATTAAACAACTAGTTTTTGTTGTTTGTTTGTTTTTGCATGAATGCCGTGTACTATATATGTGTTCTTCATGATTTTATTTTTAATTCATGTTAGCACATATTATATGTATTTTTAATATTTATGGGTTGTATGACATAAAATTAAAAATGACAAAATTGGAAATTATACTAGAGTTGATTTATAGCACAAATCTAACTAGTTAGTGTTTTGGGCTTTTAAGAGAACTTATTCAATAAGAGGATTTAGTCCATTGGGCTTTGGCCCAGGCCCGTCATGGGGGTCTTCTCTTAAAGGTTCAAGTACACAATTTCCATTAATGGGCTTGGCTAAATTAATTAAAATTGGACTTTGTTTTATCCATGAATGCTATGTATATTTATTTGCTAATTTGGTGTGATGAATGGATATGCATGGTGCATTCATGGGCCCTGGATTTTGTAATTAAATATGGACTGCGAGCCATTAATTTTTATTGTAAAAGTTTCATTTATTTCTTAGAATAGAATATACTTGAAGACTTTGTAAATCAAGACGAAGCCCACCGGAAGGGAGAAGCCCAACTCGAAGATTCTTATGTAATAGTATAGAATCTTAGTTGTAGGCTTTTGGGCCCATGTTTGTCACGCTTTAATTTATGCAATTATATATATATGCATGCTATGTATGGATGACAAAGCGTATGCCATGTAAGCCGTAATAAAATTAATCCCTAAAAATAGTAAGTCACAAAGTTGCCTTCCTAATTCGAAACATGTCAAGGCATCGATCATTGGTCACGTAGACTAGGAGTCCTAGATGCGCCCGATTATCTTTGTGAGGTATGGGTTGTAAATGTAGGTTGGACTTAACATGGAAAGGGATGCCCGAACCTAGGCAACTAATAAATGGGTTGTGCTATAACATCTTAAGATGTTAACCCATTTGATCCAAGAGTCATGTACGAGACATGATTGGAGTTTTCCTACCTAAGTAACTTAACTTATTAGGTGTACAGGCTCAGCTTGACTAATAAGTTGTTGTGAAAAGTGGATCTTGGCCCACATTAAATCACTAACGCGAATTATTTAAGGGGATATTAATTCGGTTTGTGGGATCATAAATAAGACCTCATTTAATCTTGCTAAATTTTATTGTAGATTGAAAATGGCATCTTCAAACAACAATTTCTCATTGCGATCGGTCCTTGAAAAGGACAAATTGAATGGCACCAATTTCATAGACTGGTCTCGAAACTTAAGAATAGTTCTTAAGCAAGAGAAGAAGTCGTATGTTTTGGATGCACCCTTACCTGAAGAACCAGGAAGGAACGCCTCTGCGGTTCAAAAGGAAACTTTTGAGACCAAGAAGAGCGACTCTAATGATGTGACCTGTTTGATGCTAGCCACTATGGTGCCTGAATTGCAAAAGCAATTTATGGACCAAGAGGCCTATGCGATCATGGTGCACCTCAAAGAGATGTTCCAAGAGCAAGCTCGTCACGAGAGGTTCGTGACAATAAAGGCTTTAATTTCTTGCAAGATGGCTGAGGGTACTCCTGTTAGTACCCATGTACTCAAGATGAAAGGGTATCTTGATACTCTTGAGAAGCTTGAGGTACTAGTGCCAAAGGAATTGGCCACTGACTTGATCTTAGGATCATTGCCTGCTGCTTATGATCCATTTGTGATGAATTATAACATGCATGCAATGAACAAGTCAGTCACTGAGCTTCATGAGATGCTTAAGAATGCTGAAGAGAACATTCGAAAGACCAATCCCGTACTAATGGTTCAAAAGGGAATTAAGAAGGGACCCGCTAAGGGAAAGGGAAAGGGAAAACCCAAGTCAGTTGGGAGTGCACCTCAGGCCCAATCCAAGCCCAAGGTGCTAAAACTCAAAGAGAGTGAGAGCACTTGCTTCCATTGCAACAAGATAGGGCATTGGAGGAAGAATTACGCTCTCTTCAAGGAAGAACAAAAGAAGAATGGAGCCAAGGCGTCCAGTTCTGGTATTTTTGTTGTTGAGATTAACCTTTATATTTCTACCACTTGGGTATTGGATACCGGTTGTGGTTCTCACATTTGTTCAAATGTGCAGGGGCTAAGAAATAGGCGGTTACTTGGGAAGAATGAAGTGGACCTTCGTGTGGGGAATGGAGCACGAGTTGCTACCATGGAGATAGGCGACTATCACCTCACTTTACCTTCCGGACTTTGTATTGTTTTGAATAATTTTTATTATATGCCTGCTATGAGCAAAAACATTATTTCAGTTTCATGCTTGGATAATGATGAATTTGATTTTGTTATTAAAAATGGCAATGCTCATATTCGTCGCCAAGGCATTTCTTATGGCAATGCCATGTTGCAAAATGGCCTTTATATCCTTGATTTACAAAACAAAGAGTCCATATAAAACATTAATACAAAGAGGGTTAAATCAAACGAATTGAACCCTACTTACTTTTGGCATTGTCGTTTAGGACATGCAAACGAAAAATGCATTCCAAGACTCCACGAAACTGGAGTGCTTGGGTCATTCGACTTAGAGTTTTATGATACATGCGAGCCATGTTTGCATGGAAAAATGACAAAGAGTCCTTTTAATAAAAAAGGTGAGAGGACTAATGGCTTATTGGAACTAATACATACCGATGTATGTGGACCTTTAAGTACACATGCTAGAGGTGGTTTTAGCTACTTCGTGACATTCACAGATGACTTCAGTAGATATGGCTATGTCTATCTAATGAAGTACAAGTCTGAAACTTTTGAGAAATTCAAAGAGTTTAAGAACGAAGTAGAAAACCAACTTGGCAAAAGTATAAAAGCCATTCGATCAGATCGAGGTGGCGAATACTTAAGCCAAGAGTTTGACAGTCATCTAAAGGAGTGTGGTATTATTTCACAGCTCACTCCTCCTGGAACACCTCAATGGAATGGTGTGTCCGAAAGGAGAAATCGAACTCTGTTGGACATGGTTCGATCTATGATGAGTCAAGCTAATCTTCCTATCTCTTTTTGGGGTTATGCATTAGAAACTGCTGCGTTTCTATTGAACCGTACTCCAACTAAAGCAGTTGAGAAGACACCATACGAGGTATGGACTGGGAAAGAACCCAATATGTCTTTTCTCAGGATTTGGGGCTGTGAAGCACATGTTAAGAAATTAACATCTGACAAACTAGAGTCCAAATCCAGTGTTTGCTTGTTTGTGGGGTGTCCTAAAGAAACAAAGGGATACTACTTTTACTCACAAGCCGAGAACAAAGTATTTGTTGCTCGCAAGGCTGTTTTCTTGGAAAAGGAGTTCCTTCTCAAGAAAGACAGTGGGAGTAAAGTAGAACTTGGAGAAATTCAAATGCCACAAACTCCTATAGAGGATGAGTTGGAAATGGGATCAAGTTCACAACCAATTATGGAACAAGAACCTATTACACAAGAACCTAGAAGGTCCTGTAGGGTACGTCAGGAGATTGAGAGATATGGATTTCTAATCACTGACAGTGACACTATTGAGTTAGTAGATCGTGAGGATCCTACTACCTACCGAGAAGCTATTGAGAGCCCAGACTCGAAAAATTGGCTTGAAGCCATGAAATTCGAGATGCAATCAATGTACGATAACCAGGTTTAGACCTTGGTTGATCCACCGGAAGGTGCTAAGGTGATCAAATGCAAGTGGTTATTCAAACTGAAAGCTGATAAGACCTACAAAGGTAGACTAGTAGCAAAAGGTTTTCGACAAACTCATGGTGTAGACTATGACGAGACCTTTTTGCCTGTAGTCATGCTCAAGTCCATTAGGATCTTGCTTGCCATAGCTGCATATCATGATTATGAGATATGGCAAATGGATGTCAAAACTGCTTTCCTCAACGAAAATTTACTTGAGGATGTGTATATGACACAGCCTGAAGGTTTTGTCAATCCCAAGCATCCTAAGAAGGTTTGCAAGCTTCAAAAATCCATTTATGGATTAAAGCAAGCATCCCGAAGTTGGAATCTTCATTTTGATGAGGCAGTCAAAGAATTTAACTTCATCAAGAACAAAGATGAGCCTTGTGTGTACAAGAAGGTTAGTGGGAGCATAGTAGTAGTTCTGGTCCTATATGTGGACGACATCCTTCTCATTTGGAATGACATTCCAACATTGCAAAAGGTTAAGCAATGGTTGGGAAAATGTTTCTCAATGAAAGACTTAGGTGAAGTCAAGGCAATACTTGGTATTCGAATCTATAGAGATAGATCGAATCGGCTTTTGGGACTAAGTCAGGAAAAGTACATAGACAAAGTACTAAAGCGTTTTAGTATGGGAGACTCAAAGAAAGGGTACATACCTTTGGCTTTGGGAGTTTCTTTGACTAAAGAACAGTGCCCTAAAACAAAAGAGGAAAGGGACAACATGAGTAGATCCCATATGCATCTGCTATTGAATCTATCATGTACACTATGTTATGTACTAGGTTGGATGTTGCTCATGCACTGAGTATCACCAGTAGGTTTCAGTAAGACCCTGGTGAGAAGCACTGGTCTATTGTAAAAGGGATTCTGAAGTACCTGCGAAGGACTATGGATCACTTCTTGATGTATGGTGGTCAAGAAGAGCTCATCATACAAGGTTATGCCGATGCTGCTTTTCAGACCAGCACTCAGGATTCTAGATCGCAATCTGGGTTTGTTTTGTTTTAAACGATGGTGCTATCAGCTGGAGAAGCTCAAAGCAAGAGACCGTTGCTGACTCAACTACAGAATCTGAGTATATTGCAGCAAGTGAGGCTGCAAAAGAGGCTGTTTGGATTAAAAATTTCATTACTGGATTAGGAGTGGTCCCAAGCATCCTAGATCCATTAGAAATTTTATGTGACAATAACAGGGCCATCGCAAAGGCCAAGGAGCCCCGGTCACACCAAAAATCCAAACACATACTCAGGAGGTACCACCTGATCAGAGAAATCATTGATCGTGGGGACGTCAAGGTTAGCAAGATAGCAAGTGAAGACAATGTAGCAGATCCTTTGACGAAACCGTTGCGTCCAAATCTGCACGAAGCTCATTTGAGAGCGTTCGATCTTAGGGCTATGCCCAATTGGCACTAGTGCTAGTGGGAGATTGTTAGTGTAAGCCCTAGCCCCAATGCATTGTAACAAAAACACTTGAAATTAATGAGGCATTTGTTTTATCTTTTGTATTCCTGTGCATATCAATTGATAAAACTATCCAAGAATGTCGTTTCGGTTTAAGTTATCATGTGTGAGGCACATGGTTGTAAGACCTTGAAACAAATGAGACTTCAATCTAAACATCCCTAGTCAGTCATTGTTATGGGAATAACAATGAATTAAGACTAGTATGCTCTCTTTGATATTATGAGTTCTGTCTTACGGATCATTAGGACAAGAGTGTCAATCAGAGATCATAGATACATGTTAAAGAACATGGTATCTGGATACGATCCTCTCATAAGAACACTACATGGTATAAGTCATAAGTGTTTCTCATATGCAAGTTTTGTATCGGAGTTCTTAGACCTGAAATCTCTATGAAACTCTTTATGAATTACTGTGTACTTTGACATACACCTAACGTGCTCGTAACAGAGTGACAAGTACGGGTATGATTGGGTATGCATTGATTCATGTTAGAGAGCATGAGAGAAGTGAAGGGATTACCCCTCTCAATAAGAGAGAAAATATCATCGGCCACTTGATCAGTGAACTGAGAAGTGTATGGCCATACCGAGATGAAATAATGAGTAATCATTATTTATCTGAGAGTTCAGTGTCACTGGAATATCAAGAAAGGAATTAATATATATATAAGGATGACTAGTTCCATGCCTTATATTAATTCTGATATTTATCGGTAAGGGACTATGCAAAATTGCATTAGGTCACTAAATGCCATATGCATTTTCATTTAATTTGGATTGCTATAATATCTTGCTAGAGAATATATATAGCATTTGAATTAATTTACTAATTCATTGCCAACATTAAATGGACCTATAGGATTGCACACAAAGCATTGGGCTTAAAATATTTAAATTAAGTATTGGACATTAATTTGGGCTTTTAATTAAAGTCAAATTAATGTGTGTAATGGGTTATTAGATTGCTATTGGACCTTGGTCCATGAGAGAGAGAAATTCAGCTCATAAGGTTTAATTTCAATTAATTAAATGTCTTGTACTAATTTAATTAATTGAGTATTAATACCTAAAAGAATAATAATCAAATTAAAACACTTAATTAAAGTATGTCTTAGCCGAAATTCCAAGATAAATATTGAAGGAATTTCGGCACATGTGAAATTTCTTTATTAAGTGATTTATTTGGTTAATATGTCTTATGTTTTAATCTTGGATTAATTCAAAAGAATTTAAATCAATATATATCTCTTATTTTAAAGAAGTGATAAAGGCTGAAATTAATTATCTTTAAGTATTTAATTTTAGATTTATCACTTAAAATAAAAGGATATATATTGAATGAGAGACAAAACACAAAAAACCCTAATTCTTCTATGGTTTTTGCGTGAATTCTCTCTCTCTCAAAAGATTTTCTTTTAGCCAATTTTCACAAGGAGAAAGGATAGTTCCTCATTCTCTTGTGATATTGGGTAGTAATAGCAACCTAAGAGAAGTACAAAATCAAATTTTGTAGCTTCAAACCATTGCCTTTACACAATACCGAAAAGAAAGCTAGCAATCTCGATTTTAAGCCGTAGGCGCAATTGTGTGTGTGAGAATAGAGGGAGTGGCGTAAAAGGCTGTTCCTTGGCATTGGTGATCGGTTATTAAGGCGGATAAAGTCATCTTAGTTGCTGGGCATCACCAAATTCAATTTTCAAAAGGCATAATAAGTTGTAAGTTCTACAACCCTAAAATTGCATGTTTCGATTCTTGCTTTGGAATTGTATGGTATGTATGATAAAAATTTTTGTTTTTCCGCTGTGCTATCATCGCATTCATACCATGTCATATTCCATCACTTTGCAGTGGTGGTGATTAGTGCAAAGGGCAACTGCTCCACAATAGGGTACTTTAGCTTGGCACCTCGGAGGACTTTGCTTGTGTAGTAGAATGCAAACTGCTAGCCACCTTCTTCTTGAACCAAAATTGAGCCCATTGCTCCTTCAGAGATAGCTAGGTAGATGTATAGGATTTCACCAACCTGTGGTCTTCTGAGTAGCGGTGGGGTGGTAAGAAATTGCTTTAAGGCTTTAAAGGCCTACTGACACTCTTCTATCCTCTTAAAGCTTTTCAAGTTCTTGATTGCTTAGTAAAATGGCAAACACTGTCTGGCCGAATAGGAGATGAATCTTCCCAAAGCTGTGATTCTTTCATTGAGCTTCTGTATATCCCGAACTATCTTTGGGGGCTCCATATCTAAGATTGCCTTGATATTCTCCGAATTGGCATTTATTCCCTGCTTTGATATCATAAAACTAATAAAATTCTCGAACTATACACCAAAGGCACACTTCTCTAGGTTCAACTTGAGGCTCACCTTCTTGAGATTGAGGAAAGTATCTATAAGCTCGATAGGTAGATCTACTGATATTCTACTTTTGATGATCATATTATCCACATAAATCTCCATATTCCTACCTAATTAGTTCGCAAAAAGCTAATTCATCAACCTCTAGTATGTGGCACCAATATTTTTCATCTCGAAAGGCATAACACGATAGTAATAAATACCTCAATAAGTGATGAAAGTAGTCTTTTCCTTGTCTATCAAGTTCATTAGAATCTGATGATAGCCCGTCGATGCATCAAGGAAAGCATATTCTTTGAATCCAGCTGTTGAGTTCACCAGGAGATCTATATTTTGCAGTGGATAGCTATCTTTTGGACATGCCTTATTTAGATCGGTGAAGTCCACACACATTCATCATTTCCTACTAGCTTTGTTGACAAGTATTACATTAGCCAGTCAGTTCGAATAGAAAATTTCCCTGATGAAATTGTTCTCCAGCAAAGTGTTCATCTCCTTCTCCATCGCCAATTGCCATTCTAGTGTATGGTTCCTCTTTTTTTGCTTTATTGGCTTGCATTCTGATCGAATGTTTAGGGATTGAGTTATTAATTCTTTTGATACACCCTTAATGTCTAAGGGTTGCCAAGCAAACACACCTATGAATTCTCTAAGTACTGAGAGAAGGGCTTCTCTGTTCGAGCCTTCATTAATATTTGATATATGTACATTCTTCCTTGGTACTAGCTCGACCACTTGTAATACTTCCCCTGACTCGGCTTTTCAATCTCCTTTGTCTGGTGTGTCCATCGTGTCAATGGCTAGGGCTTGATTGGCCTCCTTTAGCATGGTTATGTATATCTCTCGAGCTACTCTCTAGTTTCCTCTCAACACTGCTACCCCTTTTGTCGTCGGAATCTTGAGTATTAAATTTTGCATAGACACATAAGCATCGACTGTAGCCAGTAAAGGCTGGCCAAAAATCACATTTATGATAGGGGGATGTTGACTACCATAAAATTAGCTCAGCATGTTCGAACTACTATATCATCTCCTAGTTGGATAGGCAAGTTTGTTAAGCCTTCCACTTTGACTAGCTATCCGAAAAGGTCAATAAGGGGGATGCTAACTTTCTCTAAATGATTCTCAGATACTCCTAGTTCCTTGTACGCCTATAGTGTAATTAGGTTAACCACTCTTCCTGTGTCTATCAATATCTATTGGACTAAGAAATCGTAGATGATTACTTTAACTACTAGTGCATCTGTATATGGATGCCTTACATGAGACCCATCAGTCGCTGAGAACAAGATCATATAGAGGGAGGCATATGTACTTGGTTTCACGGCGAGCACCTCCCTAGCCTTTCTCTTCCTGGAGTCGTCATACTGCCCTCCTCTTGTTATTATATGGATGACTTTGGCAGGTGCCATTTTGCTCTAGCAAGCTCAGCTCCTATTCGGTGGAGGTGTGGTCGACCCGTGTCTCCTCACGCTATCCTTCTATTTCAAAAAATATAACAGAGTCCCCTTCCAGACCAGGTGCTTGGTTTCCCTATTTAACGGCATGTATTCCTTTATTACTTGGCTTTTATCCCTGTGGAAGGCACAATAGAGGTTTTGATCTCATTGGGGTCTTCCCTCATTGGTCGTGGGCAACTAACTTGCCCATTTTGCTTCATCCAATTGAGGATTTCCTTCCTAGTTGTGTTGAGGGGCGCGAACCTCTTTTTTTTCTATCTTCAGAGTGAGAAGTGGTGGCTGTGTAAGTGCGGTTAGACAAAGTACTTCCCCTATACGATCTGGAGTCGGTCTGGCTAATCTTGCCTCTATCTTATATTGACCTTCTTATGTCCTCTCTCTCCTTTTCAATATTTGTGTGATTGTATGCACTATAATGTAGGCACTAAGCCTGAACCATTTGAATGTACTTGTGAGCTCAAGATATGAGCTCGGTGAAACTTTTAAGTGGCTTCTTACTCAAAGAGTCACTGAAGTCCTAGCATCTTGTGTTTCTGATCAGCGTATTAATTGCCACCTCTAGATTAAGGTTCTGTATTTCCATCACTACTATATTGAATGTTTCCACATAAGCTCGTAAGGGTTCTTCCTTCTCCTATTAGACTTGATTCAGGTTGACTGACACCTTGTTTGGTCTAATTGCTGCCACAAACTTCAAAATAAACATATTGCTGAATTGCTCAAAGTTTTCAATGAAGTGTTTGGGGAGGTTTCGATGATCTAGGCTGAGTCTATCAAAGTCTGTGGAAAGATCTTACATGGTGCGGTATTGTCTGCTATTAACACCAGCATGGTATGTTGAAATTGGTTAATGTGGGCTTGGAGGTTGGCATTGCCATTGTATTTTGGTAGGTTTGGTAGGCAAAATTTAGGGAAAGGGGTAGCTAGGATTTCTCTTCAGAGTGGCAAATGGAAACTACCTTGGTATTATAGAGTATTCCAATTTTGGTATTATAGTATATGATCTTTGAGGAGCCTTTCAAACTGTTTAGTTATGAGGGTGATGGTGGATCCGAGTGTTGGGGGAACCACTAAGGAAAAGGGTCTTTAGTCGATGGTTATAAGGAACAGACAAGTTATTAAGGCTATGTAGATTGGAAGGAAGGATGTGCCTGGGCAACTATGGCTGATAATATGGCTAGAAGGTTCTGTTTTACTTGAAAGGTAAGGTTGGAGGTGTTTGGGATGGCTGCAGCAGGGGATGCTGAGGTTGGAGCATTATTTGGCATGATAATTTATTTTGTTTCAGGGTGAGTAGGTAAGTCTGCTTGGTTTTTTAATGAGGTAGGTTTTAGGTTAAGGTATGGGAAAAGGTCCATATTCCATGCTCACTACACCAAATGATGCCAGGCTAAAGGTCAAAAGTCTAGTAGTTCAAACCACCTGCAAAAAAAATGAAGAACCAGTAGGTTTCCAATAAAGGAGCCTCGGATGGTTAAGTTAGCAAAATTGTGGTGAAGATAAAGGTTTCTAGTGATGAGAAAGAGAAACAGATGCCTTTACTTACCTTATTTTCCTAATTTATATGTCGTTAATTCCCTCTGCATGAGTAGTGGGATGAAATCACATTACTTTCAGTTGTCTTCCCCACTCCTCATGTTTTAGGGGAGATATGGGGGAGAGAAAATCGCTTTTGCCTGATATTGCGAGATTTCCCGGGATGCTGACTCATTGAGTGAGGTTGAGCTCTTTTAGGTTTCGAAATATCTGAGCTCTTGTTCAGGAGAGATCTAACCGATCTATATCAATTTACCTATCTTGTATATAGGATTAGTCGAGGTCATGCTATTAGACATTAACATGGTACCAAAGCAAACAAATTGTGGCTGCCCTTTTTGTCTCCTTTTCTCTATTCATGGAAAAACAATAAAGGTAGAAAGTATTTATCAAATAAGGGTTTAGGCTAATTTGTGAAAATTATGATTCTGTTTATTTGTGAAAATTATGATTTTGTTTATTATATCATTATAATTAAGCAAAACTCATAATTTATCTTTAAAGTTTAATGTTTTTACACATTGAATCCCTATAATTTTAAAACTGCACATTGGATCTCTTAAATTTTATGTACGTATACATTGAATCCCTATACTTTCAAAACTACGCAATGGGTCCCTAAACTTATCTATTAGAACAAATTTAGTCCAAATGAACTTTAAAAAATAACAGTATTTCGTTAAAATACACGCGGTTTTAATTGAACTTGTGTTACACTGTCATTTGTGCCATACATTTTGGATTTAATGTGTTCTTCTTGAAAATTTTAGGGACTCAATGTGTAGTTTTGAAAGTATAAAAACCCAATGTGTAAAATTGTAAAAATGCAAAGACTAAAGTAGGGTTTTTTTCCTTATAATTAATTAATTTTGGACAGGAATGCTTATATAGATGAATTGTAAAGGAAGATCTATTAATTAATTGTACTTAATTTTTGTACTAGTTTTAACAGATATAAAATTGAAGATATATTGCTAAATATAAAAGAAATGTTGAAACCAAATGGAAAATATATTGCTGGATATTGATAGGATTTTGAAGTTTTATAACAGTTTTACATTTATTTTTTCTTTTTGTGTATTATAATTAAATCAATTAATTTAATGGCTTAATAATTTATAAGAATTTATATGTACCTAGGCTTACTATAAGTACCTAACATTCTCTCAATTTTCTCCATTAATGTAATACAAAAGATATATGTTGTGAAATTTGATTGTCTTCTTTGATTCCAAGCAAGTAAAATTTTATACTATTGTCATTATTTATTTCTAATGGATAATTTTTAATAAGATACACTATATTCAAATAGGTATATTCTATATTGATTTTCAATTGATCTGATATTGTGCCTACAAAGTGTACAAAGTTGCAAGTTTCTAGAATTAACATTTATTTAATTTCAAAATCTTTATATTTATTATAATCATTCCATTCTCCTTTAGATTTAATCAAAATTGATTTGTTATCCATAAAATTCCACCAATGAGAAATGATGAAATTTTTGCATTCAATTGATAAATAAGAATATGAATAATAAAATTATAATTAAAAGATAAACAAACACACTTTAACTTTATAGAAAATTACTCAAATTATAATTATTAATTGTTAAGTTTCAAAATAGATCAAATATTATAAATAAAGATATGATTTAAAAGAATATATAAAAATATATGAACTCAAATATAAATTTTCATTTCAAAGGACAAAAAATTCATATGAACATTTTTACAAATACATTGTATGCAACCAAAATTGACAATACTAACAAAACAAAATTATATAATGATAAATATATATAATCTCATCAAAAAAATTTTATATCAAAAATGTAAGATTAGGAAAATTACATGTTCAAATACACCTTCTAAAAGTTGAATCCAGGATAACACAAGTACAATTTAAAGGTTATAGATAGAGAGAAATTGCAGAAGATGGTGAGAATGCAAATGATTGGTTTGAAGGTTAAAGAAAAAAAAAAGAAGACACATAAAGAAGAAGAAGAAATGAAGAATAAACCAGAGATGGAAAAAAAATGTTTCAAATAAAGGTGGCAAAATTGGTCCAACCTAAAAATTTTGTCCAAACAAATTGACCCAAACTCAATGTAACCCAAAAGTAAACCTGATAATGCTCAACATTATCTTTCACTTGGCCTGAATCACATTCGGCTTAGAGGACAACCAAACAGGAAGGCCCAACCAATAGTGAGCCTAACATCTCTAAGTCCTAGCACATGGCTGAGTGGATGCACATGGTAAATAAGAAGATAAGGCTATTTGATTGGACAAATAAGACTTACCTTAAAACAGTCCACTGACACATGCCTCCATCCTTTTCGCTGTCTGCCCTACATCATATCGCTGCAAACCTAATCTGATGCCTGGATACACTACTTAAATGGTCCTTAACACCTCCTGTAGATACCAAGTTCTTTTACATTTCAAACACACAACATTTTTATTTTTCTCTCACTACTTTCTCTTTCTAAGACTGACTTAAGCATCGGAGTGCTCACGTTCTATCCAATCAAACTAGTCTTTTTTTTGTAAATTCCAAACTCTATTTAACTTGATTGGACCTTACAATCTTGATAAGTGTAAATTATATATTGTTTTAAGTATGTTTTAAATGTTATTATTTAGATAATTTGGTGTAATGTTGGTTAATTTAGAGTTAAAATGTTGATTTGTGTGTTTTAAAAGTTAATTTAAAGTTTTGGTGCTTTTCAGGTTTATTTTGTTAAGAAAAGGAATTAATTGCAAAAAGTCAGAAAGATTTGGGCCAAAACTATAAATTTGAAAAATTTATGCAAGAAAATAGACGTAAAGTCCAGTAGACTCATGAGTGGCCGTGTATTTCATTGCTTGGAAACTTAAGTGGTCGTGCATTAGGTAACTTGGAGCATGATTAGCCATGCAATGTGAAGGAAGGATTTTTAAGTGGTCGTGTATTCCTTCTTTTCTTCTTTAAGTGGACGTGTGTTTCAAGTGAAGGAAATATGAGTGGCCATGCATTTAGCTGTTTCTTGAAGAAGTGGTCGTGTATCTCTAGCAAGGGAAGTTAAGTGGCCATGTGAATCATTTCAAAGAGAATTAAGTGGCCATGTACTTCAGTAATAGAAGATACATGGCAGTGCATTTTTACAAGAGAATTTTAAGTGGCCACGTGTGTTTACACTCCCATAAAGCGAAGGATTTTCCAAACTTCCCGATAAAAGAGAATTTACTTCCTACTTTAATTTTAGAGTTTTAGAAGGATTCTACTACTATTTTTGTCTATAAAAAGGAGTCTGAAACATCAAAGAAGAGAATCAATCACTCATCAATCAATTATCAACATTAGTTTTCAATAGTTCATTAGTTTTAGTTTTTACATAGTTTTCTGTCTTTGTTATTTTTGTTGTTTTCTTTAAAAGCTTTGTTTTGATTTTAAACATGTCTAGTGAGTAGATTTCTTTAACTTTTGCTAAAGGATACTTGAATCCTTAACTTTTATTGTTATGACTTAAGCTTGTGCTTCAATTTAATGCAAGTTTGATTATTTCTTAGTTTTTAAACACTGTCTTATCTTTATTTAACTAAAAATTGGTTGTTAACTTCATTAAGCATTGGTTAGTAATTGGTTTTTGGTTGGATCATTGATATGCATGTTCTTAGGATAAATTATTTGGATTAATGCATAAATATAATCTGAATAAGTTATAATTTTGTGTTAATTGAAGTAAGTTAAGATTAAGAAAGGTGTAATTAAGAATAGGTGAAAGTTGAATTAATTGAGAAAGGATTTAATAGAAATCTAGGAGGATTAATTAAGTTTTTTTTTATGCTAAGTGTTTGATTGTTTTGAATAAGGAAATTTTAATACTTGGAATGATAATCTTGAATAAAGTTATCTGGTTTTATTAAACTGAATTCTTCATAATCACTTGTGTTTCTCTTTTGATTAAGTCATAATAACATTGGTTAAGGTGGATAGTCCTTTAGTGAAAGTTACTTTTAATATTGATATTTACTTCAATTAATTGATTGCTTTGATTTTATGTTCAATTATTTCAACTCTTTAAACTGTTTTGTTTTATTCTTAGTTTTAAAATTTAGTTTTTAGTTTTTAGTTTCAACCATCACAACTTTTGGGTTTTCTCTTATTTCTTCTTCACACAAATTCTGTTTTAAAATTAAAATCACTCACACAAACACAAAATTCCCTCGGGTTCAATATTTTAGGTCATAATTATATTTTTCTATATTACTAAGCCAATCTAGTACACTTGCTAAACACCGGTCAAGTTTTTGATGTCGTTGCCAGGAAAGACATTGGCGATTGTTTATTTATTTTGATTTTTAAAGTGGATTTTTGTGTGTTCTTATTCTCTTCTTCATTTATTCTTTGATTTTTTATTTTTAAATTTTTCTCAGGTGCTAGTGGTTTATGGTGAGAAAGAATCCCATTCTATCCGTAGACCCTGAAATTGAGAGAATTTTCCATAGGATTAGAAGGCTAAAAGCAACATGAATGACTCAAAAATAGAACAACCTATGAACGATCCACCACCACCTAAGATCGAAGAGTAAGACATACCCCATCAAGCTTCCGAGAATGGGTATAGACCTAGGATCATTAGGGATTATGCTATTCCTAGGTGGAATGAAGAATATAGAATCATTAGGATTCCTCACCACCAGCCTTTTGAGATTAAACCCGCTACCATCACGATGGTATAAAGAAACCAATTTTCGAGCTCAAACATAGAGGATATTGCACAACATTTAGATATGTTCTTAGAAGTTAGTAATACTGTGCAAATTCCTAATATATCTACTGATGTAATTAGGCTGAAACTTTTTCCATTCACCCTTATAGGAAAAGCTAGGGATTGGCTACAAATGCTACCTAATCAATCCATCCATTCTTAGCAACAAATACAAGAAAATTTCCTTTGCAAGTTTTTTCCACCTACAAAAACAGCCCTCATTAGAAAACAAATCATTAATTTCCAGGAATTTTATGAGGAGCCATTTCATGAAGCATGGAAAAGATTTATGAGACTTTTAAAAAGCTATCCACATCATGAGTTTCTTATTTATCAACTAATGCACATTTTTTATGCAGGTGCCAATCAATCAACAAGATCTTTTTTAGATGCAACCTCAAACGATAGCTTTATGAACCAAATTTCGAAAGAAGCATTCTTGCTTCTTGATGGGATGGCTACCAATGATGCTCAATGGGAAACCTCTAGAGCAGCCCAAAAGAAATAGGGAGTTCATAATATTGATGAAGTAGTTATGTTAAAAGCTCAAATGGAATTAGTGAGAAAAGAATATTTAAGAGAAATAAATGAGCTTAAAGTTTAGAATATTTCCATATTATCTAATGAAGTTGATGCTTATGCAGGAATTCAAGGATCTCTAGGAATAAGGAATAACAAAGGAATGATAGAAGAAGTGAATGCCTTGAACCTTTATAGCAACACCTACAACCCTGGATGGAGAAAGCATCTAAATTTTTCATGGAGGGAAGGTAATCAAGCTTTTTCTTCTAATCCTCATTCTAGACCTCATTTTAACCATAATCAACCTTCCAATAACCATCCCCCATACCAAAATCAAGCTCAATACCCAACCCAATATCCATCACAATCATACCATCAACCACCCAGTTTTTAAAAATCTCAACTTCTCCCTCTATAAAAGAAGAAATCCAACATAGAAGAGATGATTGCAAACTTTATGGCCTCCTAAAACTCAATTTTGGCTAGTCAAGATGCTAGATGGAAATCACAAGACATTTGGATGAGGAACCAAGAGCATCCATTAGGAATCTAGAGAACTAAATGGGCAACTTACTAGTTCATTATCCAACCAAAATCAAGGAACATTCGCATCTAATGTAGACCGTAATCCCAAGGAGGAAGTTAAAGCAATCACATTAAGGATTGAAAAAGAGTTAGAAAAAACTAAAATTGGTATGAATTCTTCCCCAAAGGCAAAACCGACAACGGAGGTAAGTATTTCTAATTCTGAAAATGTTGAGAAAGTGCCTCCTACGATTGAGAAGGGTAAAGGTAAAGAAAAACTTGTTTCTACTGTGCTTGATGAATCTCAATTACCTTTTCTTGTTCTAGCTAGGAAAGAAAACCAAAATAAACAATTAAGTATTTTTTTAGACATGTTTAAGAAGCTATATATAAATTTACCATTTATGGAAGCTTTATTACACATGCCTAAATATGATAAATTTATAAACTTTATACTAATAAGAAAAAGCAAGAAGGTATAGGAACGATTCAATTATTCGGTAATTGTAGTGCTATATTAACCAATAAAATTTCTAAAAAATTAAAAGATCCTGGTAGTTTTACATTGCCTTGTGAATTAGGAGGAAATTTTGTTGGACATGCTCTATGTGATTTGGGTGCTAGTATTAACTTTATGCCTTATTCAATTTGCAGGAAATTGAACCTAGGTGATCTAAAGAAAACCCGAATGACACTTCAATTGGCAGATAGATCAGTGAAGAAACCGAAGGGAATTATTAAGGATTTATTGGTGAAAGTCAAAAACTTCATCTTTCCAATAGATTTTATAGTGATGGATATGGAGGAAGATAGGAAAGTGCCATTGATAGTAGGTAGGCCATTCTTGAACACGGCAAGAGCTCTAATTGATGTTCATAGGCAAATGGTTACTTTAAGGTTCAACGAGGAGGAAATGATTTTCAATGTGAATAAGGTTTTAAAACATCCCTCGTATGATTTTAAAGAGTCCATTTACTTTGTTAACGATATTCAAGAGTGTGTAATCACAAAGCAAAAGGAGATCCTTTTTAATGATTAGCTTCAAGAATGCTTGATACATCCCAAGAAAATGGAGGAAATGGAAAATAAGGAAAAGAAGTCGATACATAATCTGAAAAAAGAACACAGTGAAAGTGAAAAAATAGAGGATGAACCATCCCCTCCTAAGGGAGATTTTGAACTTAAAACACTTCCATCTCATTTGAAATATGTATTTTTAAAGAATAATTTCGAACCAATAATTATTTCATCCTTATTGACATGTATGGAAGAAGAAATGCTCATTGAAGTCCTCAAGAAGCATAAAAGAGCAATTGGTTAGGCAACATCCAACTTGAAAGGGATTAGCCCCAGCTATTGTACACATCAGATACCCATGAAAGATAATTTCAAACCGATGGTACAACCCCAATGAAGGATCAACCCAACTATGCAAGAAGTAGTGAAAAAGGAAGTATTGAAACTACTTGATGCAGGTATAATCTATCCTATTTCTGATAGTAATTGGGTGAGTCCTGTTCAATGTGTGCATAAAAGGGGGGAATGACTGTAGTAATCAATGAAAATAATGAATTAATTCCTACACTTATGGTAACGGGATGGAGAGTATGCATTGACTATAGGAGATTAAATAATGCCACTAGGAAAGACCACTTTTCATTGCCTTTTATTGACCAAATGTTAGAAAGATTGGCAAAAAATTGATTTTATTGTTTCTTAGATGGATATTCAGGGTATATGCAAATACCTATAGCCCCAGAAGATCAAGAAAAGACCATATTTACTTGTCCTTATGGAACATTTGCATATAGGAGAATGCCCTTTGGTCTTTGTAATTCACTTGCCACATTTCAACGATGCATGATGGCCATATTTTATGATTTTATTGAAGAATTTATGGAAGTTTTCATGGATGATTTTACAATTTATGGTCATGATTTTGAGTCTTGCTTAAATAATCTTGCATTGGTTTTAAAGAGATGTCAAGAAACTAATCTTGTTCTAAATTGGAAAAAATGACATTTCATAGTTAAAGAAGGAATTGTCCTAGGGCATAAAATTTCTGCAAAAGGCATTGAGGTCGAGAAGGCTAAAGTAGATGTAATAGAAAAATTACCCCCACCAACTAGTGTTAAGGGTATTAGAAGTTTCCTTGGTCATGCCGGATTTTATCATAGGTTTATTAAGGATTTCTCCAAAATAGCTAAATCACTTTCTAATTTGTTGCTTAAAGATGTTGCATTTAACTTTGATACTGAATGTGTGCAGGCTTTTAATCTATTGAAGCAAAAGTTAGTAAGTACACCAATCATAGCATCACTCAATTATAGCTTACCATTTGAAATTATGTGTGATGTAAGTGATTATGCAGTTGGAGCGGTTTTAGGATAACGGAAGGAGAAAATTTTCTATACCATCTACTATGCAAGTCATACACTCACCGGAGCCTAAGTCAATTACACAACAACGGAGAAAGAACTCTTGGCGATAGTCTTTTCTTTCAAAAAATTTGGATCTTATCTCCTAGGGTCCAAAGTTATGGTATGGTCGAACCATGCGGCATTAAGGTATCTTTTTGTGAAAAAGGATTCCAAACCAAGGCTTATTCGATGGCTTTACTACTCCAAGAATTCGACATTTAGATTAAGGAAAAGAAAGGAGTTGAAAATTTCGTAGCTAACCATCTATCTAGATTGGATAATGCTAGCATTGAAAAGAGAGAAATTTCTGACCTATTTCCTGATGAACATATTTACGCTTGTTATACTTATGAAAATTCAATTCCATGGTACGCTAATATAGCTAATTTTCTTGTAGGTGGATATCTTCCTAAGGATTTTACTTAGCAACAAAAGAAAAAAACTTAAAGCAGATGCCAAACACTACCTTTGGGATGATCCGTACCTCATCAAAATATGCTCGGTTCAAGTGCTAAGATGATGTGTACCGAAAATGAAACAAGAAGCTATCATGCAACAGTGCCATGGAGGCGAGGTTGGAGGCCATCATGGACCTAATCGAACGGTACAAAAGGTCCTCCAATCAATTTTTTTTTTGGCCAACTTTATTTCAGGATGTCAAAGCTTTCATTGAGATATGTGATAAATGTCAATAGGTTGGGAATATTTCTAAAAATGATGAAATGCCTATGAATAATGTGTTTGAAGTAGAAATTTTTTTATGTTTGGGGAATAGATTTTATAGGACCATTTCTTAATTCCTTTGGTTTTGAATATATTTTAGTAGCTGTGGATTACGTTAGTAAATGGGTCGAAGCCATAGCCATTAGAACTTGTGACACCCGAATAGTGCTTGAATTTATTAGAAAGAATATTTTTACTAGGTTTGGAGCACCAAGAGCTATAATAAGTGATAGAGGAAAACATTTTGTTAACCATCAATTCAAAATCTTACTTAGGAAATTCGGAGTCAAACACAAGATAACTACCCCATACCATCCTCAAGCCAATAGGCAAGTAGAGGTGTCTAATAAGGAATTGAAATCAATTCTAGAAAAATCAGTTAGTAATTCTAGAAAGGATTGGTCTTGGAAATTAGATGAGGCTCTATGGGCCTATAGAATTACATTTAAGATCCCTATAGGCATGTCCCCGTATAGGATTATTTTTTGAAAAGCATGTCATCTTCCAGTTGAATTAGAGCATAAGGCTCATTGGGCTACAAATTAACTTTGATTTGAGAAATGCAGGAGATAGGAGGAAATTGTAGCTCAACGAACTTGATGAAATTCAACAATGGTCATATGACAATACAGTGCTTTACAAGGAAAAGACCAAACGTTGGCATGATAAACACTTAAGGGTAAAAGATTTTGTTCTTGATATGCTAGTGCTTTTATATAATAGTCGTCTTTGTTTGTTTCCAGGAAAGCTGAAATCTAAGTGGCTCGGGCCTTATCAAGTAGTGACATATAATGATTTTAGAGTTATAACGATCTGAAATCCAAGAGATGGTCGTGAATTTAAGGTAAACGGTCACCAGCTCAAACCGTATCAATTGGGACAACAAGAGGTTGCTGAGGCTACAATGGTTCTTCAAGATAGCTAAAAAGCGGTTTGGATAGTCTAGCTGGAGACTCTAAACTCAGAACTTCACTCTTATCCCTCTATTATTTTTACAGTTTATTTTTAAGTTTTGTGTGTTTTTGTGTTTTCGATTCATGACTCAAAGAAAAGAGTGGTTTAAAAAAATTTTTCAAATTACATATGTTTTGCCAAGAAAATTAATGGTATTTGAACAAACTGTATTTTAAATTTTCAAGAGGAAAAATCAAATTTTAAGAAGGCTAAAGAAGTTTAGTGTCATGTATGTTCAATCATGGAATATGAGAGATTTGGTTAATTGATTTTTCATAAAATCATTGGGTTTTTAAGCAGATTTATTTCCAAGAAAAAAATGAAAAATCAAGTTTTTGTTTTTGGAAAAAATAAATTCAATTTAAAAGTGTAGAAAATTTTTTATGTGCCCAAACTTAGGCCCTTGCGTGCCCACGTAAGGTTTTCTCCTTGTGCATCACACGCCCATATATGGGCAATCTGCTTGGGATTCAATTATGCGCGCCCACGCATGCTGCTGCCTTCCTTGGTGCACGGCCATGTGAAGGGCCACTGCCTCTCTCGTCCAAATGATACGCGCCCATGTGAAAGTCCTTTTTGTACATTGCACGCCTACGTACAAAGCTACTGCCTCCCCTTTCCAAATCGTGTGGCCATGTGACGTTTTCTACCTTCAACATTGCGCACCCACTGCTCCTCAGCCCTGCCCTTGCGCGCCTAAGTAAAAAAAATTACCTTGCCCCTTGTGTGGTCGTGTGTGAGGCCATTTTCCATCTTTTAAAATCCTACGTTCTTCCTTCATTTTTCATTCTTATTCTTTCTTTCATTCTCACACTCCCACGTCTCCCTCACTCACTAACACCTCTACAGCCATGTACCACCACCCACCACCATAGTTTCATCTTCGATCGCCACTCTCTCTCTCCTAGCATACTTCTCTCTTCTCTCTCCATTTTTCTTGTTTTTTTCCATCATTTTCTTCCTATATTATTAGGGCATTCACATTCACACACTTCACTCACATATTGTGCTAACAATTGATTGGGTTTCTCACTTTCAAGTAAGTTTTTCCTCTCTTCATCTCTTTAATTTTGTTTCCATGCCATTACATGCTATAATTTGTTGAGATTTTAACCTATGAAATTATATTTTTAGGTCATTTTTCACATGAGATGTAAGCTCATGCTTGTTTCTTTTGTAAATATGATTTGTGGTGGACCTAATATGCATGTATAATAGATGTTTAAGATTTAAATTAGGAAAGAATGCTCTTCATTATGCACTTTAATTTGATGCTCAAACGTGTACACATAACATGTTCGATGAAATGTCCCAATGAGTTTATCGTTAAATTGACTTATTTCTAACTCTTTGGTTGACATCTCTTTGTTCATAAATTATGAGTCATCACCTCTTCCATATCTTGCATGATTGTTTCATGACCTTATCAATACATGTTGAGCTATATTTTTTACTTATCCATGGTGACATTCTCTTAAATCAATATCTTGCATGCATGTTGATTCATACTCATGTAGTTTACATTAGTATTCTCCTCATTTTCCTTTCATCAAAATGTGCTTACATTGTTATATTCCATTAGTTTTCTTGTACAATAGATATGTTTTCATCCATGGTTTGTCATTTTAAACTCACATTACTGTTTTCATTTTTCAGTGGCACCTAAACGGACCAAGTACCCTGATGTCTCAAGCTCCTCCGAAATACGTATTCCATCATATGTGGACCAAGCTAAGGTGGATAAGTTTGATTACTTCAGTACTTATACGTATGTCTAGCCCACTTATTTTAGCCAGTACTTCCTAAATATTCCTGGTGGAAATTTATGGGATAATGAGGTACTCCCATTGCTTCAATGCATTGGATGGACGTAATTCATCGATAAGAAACCTAAGGTGTATCTTGATATGGTACGAGACTTCCTATATTCGTTTGAATGCTAATTTAAGGGAGATGCTAATACGGGTACTGTGGGCTTTAAGTTTGGCAATAAGGGATATTCGTTGACTTTTATGCAATTTTTAAAATATTTAGGATTTCTGCCAGATGCCCCTGTAAAATTGGCTGATGTATCCACTGTGGACAATTGGGAAAGAATTCGAGATCCTCATCAAGATGAACCACGGAGAGGAGGTCAATGCAAGGTCCATGCTTTAAGGGATCATGCGTTAAGGATAATCCATCGATTTTTGACAAAAAGTGTTTACAACAATCTGAAGAATGCAAGTACCGTCAGTGTTTCTCAAGCCATGGTCCTTTGATGTATGGTAGATAATTATAGCTAATAGGGTTAAGGAACTACAAAAAATGCCGAAAAACATAAATAGCATTTCTTTTGGCTCGATCGCTATGGTTTTGGCTGTTGTAGTTGGACATCCTGCCATTGGAGATCCACTTGCAGGAGATCTACCATGCATTGACAACAAGATGCTCAAAAGAATGAAGATACTCATTCCAAGACCATGTGGCCATTAGACTACTCAGAAGGAGTATCTACGGGAGAATAATATTCGAATTAAGGAGCAACAAGATGAGCCGAATAAAGAGGCTGCTGCACCAGCTAAAAACCCACCTGTCAATAAGCCAGCAACACTAGATGGAAAGGTACCTTTAGTCAATTAAGTTAGCGGATGGATATGCAGCAGATCTGTTTGATTGCTTTGCAGGACACTATTTTGATCATAAAAAACACAATGGATATATTTGTTCAGCAGTATTTGGAGCACAATCCATCACCGCCTCCACCTCCACCTCCATTAGCATAGTTTGCCTTCATTTGTTGTGGAAAGCAAAATTTTGAGGAGGGGGTAGCATAACTTTCAGGGAGATTGACTTTTAACCTTCTTTATTTTTTTTCATGAATCGACTTTATGTTTTGTGTTTCATATTTTGTTTTGTTTTGTCTATGTTTTTTTTTTGCTTTATTAAGTCTATAAAACCTATTAAAAACTTATGTAGTTCACTTTTTCATCTAGTTTACATGAGAACTTAGTTTGCCCTAGTGTCCTATAAAACTATGAACAAGTTGAACTCGAATATTAGAATATGCATGTTTAGAACCTTTGCTTAGCAGTAGAACAAATACTTTGTTTAGTGAATCTTTACATAGTTTAATCTTTAACTAGATAAATATTTGTTTCCATTTCCTTGAAAGCACTTAGACCAATTTTGAATTTAGAAAAAATAATACAATGAAGTAGTGAAGTAAGGAAATTTAGAGCACTAAAACCTTCCTCATTACCCTTCAAAGCATATAAGCAACTCAAACAATTTAGAAAATGATCTAGGCAATAATTTTTCTGGATAAGCTTTCTAAAAAAAACCTTTGTCCTACATTTGTGAAATTTTATCCTTTGAAAGCCAATTTGAGCCTAAAAGGGTATGCTTAATGCGTACCATTAACATCTTCTTGTTACACTTAATTTTATACCATATAACCTAAAAAGCCTTTATCTCACCATATGGAATTGGCCACTTTAGGATTTAATGGATTTATGTGAGGATTAATGTCTTATTAGGTGTAGTGAGAAAATTTTAGCATGAGTTATTGATGAAGTCAAGAAGAGAAAAATTTCTTTGTATCTACCTTAATATTATTCAAGTATCTTGTAAATGCTAGCATCATGCGTGATAAAAAAAAATCGGTTGAAAGATTGTGAAAAAAAAAAGCTAGCACTTATTAAAAAAATCTAAGTTTGGGGTAGTACAAGGAAGAAAAAAAAATTGATGACTTCTTAAAAAGGGGTATGATTTGGGTATATTACCTCTCAAAAGAGTTTTGTGTTAAGGAAGCTAAGCAAGTACGTTTAAATTATGCATTGATCAAGTTAATGGGATTAGTAATCTATTTTGTCTTAGAATGGTTATTCATTTTGATTATCTTATGTCCATTCTTTGATTACCATGTCCTTAGCCCCATTACAACCCGTAAAAGACATATGATTTTAAGCTTATTTTGAGTTGTTTAGCGGAGGACCTTCAGGTTCCGGTGCTAAATTAGAGGCTTATGGTGTATCTAGAGTTTCAAGCGTAAAATCAGTTGTATGCATATGCATTCATATGTTCTATACTTCACTATCTAGTTGTGTTGATGTTTTGATTTACAATATGCTTAAAATTGATTTGGTCTTACACACACTCAAGGAAATTAACTTATATTGTCTTGATTGAAGTTGTTCTATTTAGAGATTATATTAAGTGCTTTTGTTAAATTCTAAGCTTGGTTGTAAATGTATAGTTCTTTGTTCAAGTTTGACTATTTTAAGGATTGGATTGTTCTAATTTGCTTGAGGGCAAGCTAGGTTTAAGTATGGGGTATTTGATAAGTGTAAATTATATATTATTTTTAGTATGTTTTAAGTGTTGTTATTTAGATAATTTGGTGTAATTTTGGTTAATTTAGAGTTAAAATGTTGATTTGTGTGTTTTAGAAGTTAATTTAAAGTTTTGGTGCTTTTCAGGTTTATTTTGTTAAGAAAGGATTTAATTGCAAAAAGTCAGGAAGATTTGGACCAAAACTATGAATTTAGGAAATTCATGCAAGAAAATAGACGTGAAGTCCAGTAGACTCATGAGTGGCCGTGTATTTCATTGCTTGGAAACTTAAGCAACCATGTATTAGGTAACTTGGAGCATGATTGGCTGTGCAATGTGAAGGAATGATTTTTAAGTGGCCGTGTATTCCTTCTTTTCTTCTTCAAGTGGGCATGTGTTTCAAGTGAAGGAATATGAGTGGCCATGCATTTTTGCTGTTTCTTAAAGAAGTGGATGTGTATCTCAAGCAAGGGAAGTTAAGTGGCCATGTGAATCATTTCAAAGAGAATCAAGTGGCCATGTACTTCAGTAATAGAAGATACACGGCAGTACATTTTTACAAGAGAATTTTAAGTTGCCATGTGTGTGTACACTCCCATAAAGTGAAGGATTTTCCAGACTTCCCGATCAAGGAGAATTTACTTCCTACTTTAGTTTTGGGAGGTTTTAGAAGGATTTTACTACTATTTTTGCCTATAGAAAGGAGTCTGAAGCATCAAAGAAGAGAATCAATCACTCATCAATCAATTATCAACATTAGTTTTTCAATACTTCATTAGTTTTAGTTTTTACGTAGTTTTCTGTCGTTGTTATTTTTACTGTTTTCTTTACAAGCTTTGTTTTGATTTTAAAGATATTTAGTGAGTAGATTTCTTTAACCTTTGCTAAAGGATACTTGAATCCTTAACTTTTATTGTTATGACTTAAGTTTGTGCTTTAATTTAATGCAAGTTTGATTATTTCTTAGTTCTTAAACACAGTCTTATCTTTATTTAACTAAAAATTGGTTGTTAACTTGATTAAGCATTGGTTAGTAATTTGTTTTTGGTTGGATCATCGATATGCAAGTTCTTAGGATAAATTATTTGGATTAATGCATAAATATAATCTGAATAAGTTATAATTTTGTGTTAATTGAAGTAAGTTAAGATTAAGAAGGGTATAATTAAGAATAGGTGAAAGTTGAATTACTTGAGAAAGGATTTAATAGACATCTAGGAGGATTAATTCAGTTTTTTTATGCTAAGTGTTTGATTATTCTGAATAAGGAAATTTTAATACTTGGAATGACAATCTTAAGTAAAGTTATCTGATTTTATTAACCGAATTCTTCATAATCACTTGTGTTTCTCTTTTGATTAAGTCAGAATAACATTGGTTAAGGTGGATAGTCCTTTAGTGAAAGTTGCTTTTAATATTGATATTTACTTCAATTAATTGATTGCTTTTATTTTATGTTCAATTACTTCAACTCTTTCAACTATTTTGTTTTATTCTTAGTTTTAAAATTCTTTTTTTTAGTTTTTAGCTTCAACCATCATAACTTTTGGATTTTCTCTTCTTTCTTCTTCACACAAATTATGTTTTAAAATTAAAATCACTCACACAAACACAAATTTTCTTGGGTTCGATATTTTAGGTCATAATTATATTTTCCTATATTACTAAGCCGATCTAGTACACTTGCTAGACACCGGTCACATCTCACATCTCCTTTTTACTCGAATACAACATCATTTCTCTCACCATAAAGGACTCTTTCATTATAGAATTTTCAAATTTATCAATTAGTGCTTTTGTTGAGAGCTTATGGTTGAGTCAAAATATTTAATCCAATTACAGTTATGGTGGATCCAAGTCTATAAATGAATAAAGCAAGCCTTAGGAACTCTTTATCGACTACAAATCATTATCCTACATGCCCGAATCCAAAGACTCCATGAAAGTTTTTGAGACTATATGGAAAAACTCCAAATGGCGGCCATAATCGCACCAAAAAACGAGCGCCAACCTTGAAAAGGGCATTTCAATTCAAGGAAGTCAAATTAGAGAAGCGGCTTTGGGAACAAAGAAAAAACAAATAGCGTGTATTGGTTCCAAAGGAAAATGAAATGTCTTTCCTTTATGAAATTACACATTGATGCATGAGACTCTTAGAACTACCATGCTAGAAAAGACATTGGAAGAGACAATAGAGTAATCTCCTTCTCCATATGTAAGCAAATCAATTGGAAAGGAAAAAGTGCAATAGGATGTGAAATATCCCTCTCTTTTGATAGCACACACTAATGTAGTGCTCTTTTGATCATGAGAAGAAGCACCGGAGAAGGTTATAAAGTTGCATCCTCTCTTATTTGCAAGAAAGGGAAAGGAAACATAATGCAGCACAAGGGAAAACTCTCATTTCAAGCTAAGACAAAAAAGGCACGCTCATTTCAAGCTCCTAAGTACACAAAATGGATCAATCACACTCATCTAATAGGAAGAGTGCATTAGGACAAAAATGAAAGAGGATAGAGTTCAATTGAGGTAACTAGAAGGTGAAGGGTCCTTAGGGCCCTATTTACCTGACAATCATAAATATTCCAAACATTAGCCTCTCCCTCTTACAAACATCAATAGCGACCAGAGCGAGGAGAGCAAAGATAGTGCAGGAGCCTTTAGAGGGAAAAACACTTGAAAGGTCTCACCTTAGATACTTCTCCTCTCTTAAACATTAAGATCCCATCAAAATAAGCTGAGGAAAAAGGCGAATGGACAAGGGACTATAGCTTCGGTAAATAACCAGGGATATTCCAAAGCTAGCAAAGCATAAAAAATATCTTACAATGGAAGGATACCTCAAAGGTACATTGATAAGTATGAATTATACTATGTTTTTAGTATATTTTTAGGTATTTATTTAAGTTAATTTAGTCTTAATTAGTTGGTTTTTGGTTTAATTATTTATTTTATACGTTTTTAGGATTAATTATTAATTTTGGTGTTTTTCAAGGCTAAATTAAAGAAAAAAGGGATTAAAGTGCAAAAAGGAGAAAATTAGGGGTAAAAGTGGAATTAAAGGAAAATATGGCTTTCACTCAAGGGGAGCAGCCATGAATCACTCGACTGAGTGATTCCCTCACTCGGTTGAGTGATTTATCACTCTTCAGAGTGAGATTTTCACTCACCCAAGCAAGATTTATGTAAAATGCAGTAGAATTTCACTCTCTCAAGAAAATATTTCACTCTCCCGAGTGCAAGGCTCACTCACTCGAGTAAATCTCCTATTTAGGTGATTAAAGTCTTCCTGTTTCAATCAAATGCAAATTCTTCCAAGAAAGGAAGTCATAGGAGACGTAAACGACTCTCGGGGAGGTTATATAAAGAGCAAAAGACATCAAGATTAGGGGGGTTGAACTTTTACGAAATTTTCTCTTTTCATAAACATACATTAATTTAGTTTTAATTTTGTGTCAACTTTATTTTTATGTTGTT